>CM053619.1:13378455-13414612 GCA_028646535.1 Procyon lotor | reverse complement strand
CCGCCCAACTCCCACCCCAAGCAAGGACAAATGGAAATTTTGGCTATGGTAGAATTTGTAGGTTTTCCATAAGTGCTTGCCACTCTTCTTCCTTCTCCCTATCCCCAACTACCTGGGATTGCCATTTTGGCTCTCATGACCTAAAGAAAGCACGGCAGGCCGGCTAGCCTAGGAGACCAGTTCTGGTGATCTTGCCGTCTCCCTACTGAGACCCCACCTGTAAAGGGCTCTGACCTTGGAGATATCATGGAGAGATACATTAAGCTGCTGTCGAATATTTTTTAAGATTATATGTCAGTATTTGTAGGATATTCAGAAATTTTACCGGTAATACCGTCTCTACTTCACAGTGAAATTACATCCTTTGCTATTTAATAATATAACTAATTTGTCTCTTAAGTTTGGCTTTTTAAAAATTCATTGGCACTCCTTGAGGCTATGCAAATTGGAAAAAAATCGCAAAAACACTGCTAATTTTCAATATAACATATAATACATTAGTATATTACATATAATTATATATTATATATGTGTATATATAACATATAATATAATTGTGCCTTTGAAAGGTGAGCTCTTTATGAGGCTAGTATCAGGGTGTAGTTCAAGTTCTTCCTACTTCATAAAGTGCACAGTAAGTGGATAAATGATGACACTGGTTTGGGTTTTGTTTTTAAGATTTTATTTATTTATTTCACAGAGAGAGAGAGATCACAGCAGGCAGAGGGGCAAGCAGAGGGCTGGGGTGGGGGTGGGAGCAGGCTCCCTGCCGAGCAGGACCCATCCCAGGACCCCAAGATCATGACCTGAGCTGAAGGCAGACGCCCAAGTGACTGAGCCACCCAGGAGTCCGAAGACACTGGTTCTTAAGGCAGATCTTGCTAAAGCTAGAACAGCTACATAGTAAAGACGTGTGGGAGGAATCTCTCCCTGCCCCCAACACAGATGACTCCCCTATGGTATTCATTATAAAAAGTAGAAAAGACTCAGAGATGGGCAGTCTACAGAAACAGATCTCACAGGCACTGAATGAGTGAGGCAATGTATTAACACGAGAAGACGAACTCACTGAGAAACTGAGCCATGGGGTGGAGCCCTTTCAGCACAAATCCCCCCCAAACAAACAAACCTGGAAGACAAGACAAATGCGGCATATCTGAGGATCCAGAGAAAAGGTCTGTGAAAAGGGTGACAGTTCGGGTTTGTCAACAGCAGAAAAGCTATTTTTAAAACTTCCTGTAATTTAAGCATCTGCCTGTTCCTTGGTGACACAATTACTATAATTCTTTATTATCCAATTTTGATACAAAGTACCAGACTGGGAGAACGCCATTTGACCAGTGAGGTTGGTTTCCTTCATACACTTGATAATTTTGCTTATTCTTCGGTTGCTGTGATCAACTTCAGCTAAGTTCATTTTTATAAAGACATAATTTATTTCTGAAGGTTTTCCTTTAGTGGAGATTTATGGGACTATCACATGGAGAAGACTGGGGAGAAACATTATTTTTGGTGGTGGGGGGGTGTTTGTTTTGTTTTGTTTGTTTTAGGTCTGCAGCTGTTATGCCAGGTCACTACAGTGGAAAGAACGATAAATTTCATCTATGGATAGCTTAGGAGAGAAATTATATGCATATGATATATATTTTGTTATTTATATATTTTATTACATATATTTTATTCTTTTGTATAATTATATACATGATATATAAATAAATAAATTGTTTATTTGTTTATTCATTCATTCATTCATTTTTAAGAGGGAGAGAGACAGAAAGAGAGAGAGGGATGAGGGCAGAGAGAGAGGGAAAAAGAGAGAATCTTTTCTCTCCATGTCCAGCACAGAACCCGACGTGGGACTCAATCCCATGACCCTGAGATCATGACCTGAGCTGAAATCAAGAGTCAGATGCTTAAACTGGCTGAGCCACCCAGGTATCCCCCCAAATGATAATTTTTTATATTTATAATTTGTAGTTAAAATTTAGGTATTGTTCAACCCTATATAACTCTCCATGAAAAAAGACCTGTACTAAATGGAAATGGTTTGCTCATCTAAAAACATTAAAATATTTGGCTCCATCAGAGCACTTTCCTTAATACTAAAAATGGACCCTCTATTGAACAGCATGCATTGTTCTTGCTTGTTGAACAATATAAAGAGGAATTTTTAGATTCCACTCTGATGATGAGAGAGAAAGTTAAGCCTACCTACTTAAAAAAAGAGGATCAAGTAAGTGCCAAGAGGTAAGAAAACAGACTACAGAGATGATTCGTGTGGAAGCCTTTTGTTTTCTTTAAATAAGATGTCGATTAGAAATGAAAGAGCTCTGAATTGCAAGCCTAGCTCTGCTGTATTCTATTGCTTTATGGTCTAGGGAATATAATTTCAGAAACCTTGGGTTATCCAGCAGTTGCATTTGGGCAGTAGAAAAAGGAGTTGGCAAAATATCCCTGATGATGGGCTTTTAGGTAATTTCCAGGGATTAAACATCATTTCTCTTTTCTCTCTTACAAATAATTCTTCCCGAAGTACACAAGGCCTCAGAAATGTTAGGTGACTTTTCCATTGTTCTCTTGGTTCTCTTGGGCAGGATAGACACTTGAATCCTCAATTATTTATTTGCAGGAGAGAAATAATATATACGTACCAGGGCACCTGGGTGGCTCGGTTAAGCGTCTGGTTTCAGCTCAGATCAGGATCTCAGGGTCTTGAGGTCAAGCCCCACATAGGGCTCCATGCTCAGTGGTGAGTCTGCTTCTCCCTCTCTCTCTCCCTCTGCCCCTCCCCCAGCTCGTGCTCACTCTCTCTCTCTCAAATAAATGAATAAAATATTTAGAATTTATATATATATGTATACATACATCTACCAAATTGAGAAGGATCAGACTGTGATTGCTTTGTAAGGTTTGTGTCAACTCAGCTATACTGAACTACATTTCCCAGAATTCCCTCCCAGTATGTTTCTGGCTAAGATGGACCATAAGAGACATTCTTACACAGATTTGGGGCTTGGAAGTGAAGCAGCAGCCATTTTGTAGCTCATGTCATTGATGGGGGAGCAGAAGCCTAGCTGAAGACAAAGCAGAAGCTGAGACCCTGCAACTTCCCCCCATTCCCCCCACCCAATCCCGCTCCTGGGCGGGATACTTGTGACATTCCTCCAGGAAACTTCCAACTATCTTAACATTAATGTCTTGCTAGAAAGGAAGACAACCTTAACTTGACAGTGGCAAGGCCTTTGGTATCTTGTAGGTATCTTGCAGGTTGGTCCTCTTCAGCATATGAAAGTTCTTTTGAAACCTCCCTTTTCCTGACTTTCCCCCAACTCCTGAGTATATAATCACCACTCCTCAAGATCCTGGTGCAGCAGCTGTCTCTGCCCACAGGTTCTGTCCAATCTCCCCGCTCCTGCATTTTGCACAAAGACATGTCAAGTACCCCAATGCTAAAGCAGCAATGGCCACAATCGCCAAACTCTGGAATCAAGATGCCCTTCAGCAGATGAATGGATAAAGAAGATATGGCCCATATATACAATGGAATATTATGCCTCCATCAGAAAGGATGAATACCCAACTTTTGTATCAATATGGACTGGAAGAGATTATGAAATAAGTCAAGCAGAGAGAGTCAGTTATCATATGGTTTCACTTAAATGTGGAGCATAAGGAAAAACATGGAGGACATTGGGAGAAGGAAAAGAATAGTGAATTGGGGAAAATCAGAGGGGGAGATGAACCATGAGAGACTGTGGACTCTAAGCAACAAAGTGAGGGTTTTGGGGGGGGGTGGGGAGGTGGGTGAGCCCCTTGGTGGGTATTGAGGAGGGCACGTATTGCATGGAGCACTAGTGTTATATGTAAACAATGGATCTTGGGACACTGAAAAAATTAAATTAAATTAAGAATCAATCAATCAATCAATCTTTCTTGGTCTTCGGTCTGGACCTTACCTCACTGAGCCTCACCTATATTCCAAAACCACATAATTATTGGTTATCAACTGGCTTACCTCACAGCAAGGGACAGCCAACTGGCAAGGCAAGGAACCTACAACTGCTCCACCTACCCCTATTCCTTCTCCAGCTTTCCCAGCTCCGGAGCTAGATACACGATGAAGCTTCTCCTGTTGGATCTAGCCATCAAAGTCAGAGGCAGTGAGAAGTTACAAGGTTTCAGTCTGTCCTTTTGGGTTCTAGCTCACACCTGTAGGTTCCAGTCTATATTTGCTTTTCCCTACATTACACATATGTTCCCTTCCAGGATGACTTCTCTGAAGTCTTTGAGCTACAGGATTAGGTATAAAGACAATGGCTTTACAGAAACTGTTTAAACAGTCCCCACAACTGTGTGAGATTAGATATAAATAGGATTTGATACACACACACACACACACACACACACACGCACAGCTCTGGGGGGTTCTGCTTCTGTGATGAATTCTGACTGTATTGTATCGATTTATAGTTGGGCAAATGCGTTACCTTCTTTGGGTTTGCTCTTTCAAAAACTTCATCATTCAGGATGATGTATTATAGTTTGGTTATGTAAATTTTGTATTTTGAAGACTAACTAACTCAATACCAGAATTTTGAAGAATAAACTTGATCAGATGAACAGCTTGTTCACATCTCTAAGCTATTAATAATTGCCTACCTTATAAAAATTGCTATGAGACAGGGGTGCCTGGGTGGCTCAGTGGGTTAAAGCCTCTGCCTTCAGCTCAGGTCGTGATCTCAGGGTCCTGGGATCGAGCCCCGCATTGGGCTCTCTGCTCAGCAGGGAGCCTGCTTCCCCCTCTCTCTCTGCCTGCCTCTCTGCCTACTTGTGATCTCTCTCACTCTCTGTGTCAAATAATGAATAATAAAATCTTAAAAAAACATTGCTGTGTGACAAAGGAAATGAGATAATGTACACATACTTCTTAGGAATCCGGAAGTAAATGTTAGAAGCCAGTCTGTTGCTTTTGCCGTAAGCCTTTTTTTTTTAAAGCATTATTTGTCTCCCTAACCTAGTTGAATGGAATGTTTTGATAAAAATAAATACTGGTTACAAAAAAATTTTAATAAAAAGCAAAATCCAAGCCCCCTATTTGTAATAGGGCAGGCAAGAAGAAAGGAAATAGGAAAGGTTATCATTTGAGTTAGACAATAGAATTTAGCTCTGGAGAGATTCCAATACAAGTTGAAAGGAAGGTCAAGTTTAGGGAGGAATACGAAACAGTAAGATTTAAAGGGATAAGAGAACAAGCTCTTCCTTCTTTAAGAGCCATTTGCAATAAAAAGAAAATCTTGGCAACATATTCTTGAGCTTCTCCCTCCTCCTCATCTCTCTGCCTTCTCTTATCTATATATTCGTGTACTGAGTGAATCCACAGCTAAGAAACGAATGAAACAAGAGAACACATCAAAGCATCCTTTCAGAGCTATGTTTTACAGAAATATGATATGAGAGTGTTTTGCTAATTTAAGTCAAGGCAATGGTAAGAAGAAGTAGGTAGTTAGTCCTTAAACAAGGCCCTGCCTCATCTGATGGGGCATCCTTCAGATGGAGGAGAGGTTTCAAAGACGAGAAAAAAAGACAAGGTTTGGAGGAAAACAAGAAAGGCGTAAGGAAAAGTTCTGGGGAAGTGGTTTTACTTTGGCAGAGGAAAAGCAAATTGTATATTCGGCAGTTTTGCTAGTCCTATATTTCAAAGCAATAAAATAGTTCGGTGTTATCTCACTAGTTTACTTATGTCCATTTTAGAACTGCTTCTTCCTCCATGATTTGTGACTTATTCCACAAATCATTTGGTGATTCCAGCTACGCAAATTTCTAATGAATCCAACAAAGCCTGAGAGCTAAATGAAAAGTTTAATACCCTACCTTCCTAAGGATAATACCCTACCTAATGCATAATTTTTCCTTCTAGAGACATAAAAGCATTTCACAGATAATTTCTCTTTTATTCACAAAACATTTCTTTTTCTTTTAATTAAAAAAAATTTTTTAAAGATTTTACTTATTTGAGAGAGAGAGAGTGAGAAAGCACTAGAAGGGGGAGGGTCAGAGGGAGAAGCAACCTCCCAGCCGAACAGGGAACCTGATATTGGACTCCATCTCGTGACTCCAGGATCATGACCTGAGCTGAAGGCAGTGGGCTAACCAACTGAGACACCCAGGTTCCCTAAAAAATTTTTTAAGATTTTGTTTATTTGGGGCTCAGTCATTGGGCATCTGCTTTCCTGCTTGGGTCATGATCCCCGGGTCCTGGGATGGAGCCCTGCATCGGGCTCCCTGCTCAGTGAGGAGCCTGCTTCCCCCCTCCCTCTGCCTGCTGTTCTTTCTATTTGTGCTGGCTCTCTGTCAAATAAATAAATAAAATCTCTCTCTCTCTCTTTTTTTTTTTTTTAAGATTTTTTTGAAGAACGAGTGGGTGATTTTTTTTGAAGAGCAAGTGAGTGAAGATTTTTTTGAGATGCAGGAACTCGATCCCAGGACTCCGAGGTCATGACCTGGGCTAATGGTGGACATTTAATTGACTGAGCCACCCAGGCGCCCTTCACAAAGCATTTCTAAGACTGCAGCAGGAGGCTGTGTACCCTAAGCCATGCAGATCATCAGGGAGAGAGACAGATTCCAGATTTAAGTTCTGATGTTTTACCCTCAACTCAGCCATTCTCTGGACCTCATGATGTACTTTCCAGACGGTAATCCCCTCTAACTGATGACTGATCTCTCATAGAGAGTTTCCTCTAGGTTGGCTTTACTCCATTCATCCACCCCTTTGGGTACAATTTCTCAACCAAGAACAAATTCAGTAAAAAAAAAAAATTCTTGACATCTCATCGAGGAATTTCTACTCTGGCCTTATGATCACATTTGTAGGTTCTTTTAGAATCCTGGGCTGGAAATTGTCTGGGCCTGAAGACAAGCTCATCTATGGGTCTATACACCCTCTTAATTCCTTCTCACTTACCTGGACCTTTGTGTGTGTGTTTTTTTAAATTTAAGTATAGTTGACATACAATGTTGCATTAGTTTCAGGGGTACAACACAGTGATTCGACAAATCTATATATTAGGCTGTGCTCACCACACGTCACCATGCGATACAATATCACTGACTCTATTCCCTATCACTGACTTATTCATTCCATAAGTGAGGTCTGTATCTCTCATCCCCTTTACTCGTTTTGTCCACCCTCTCACCCTGTTCCTTTCTGGCAACCATCAGTGTGTTCTCTCTGTCTATGGACCTTTCTCTGCTTTTTGTTTGTCTGTTTACTTATTTGTTTTGTTTTTTAGATTCCACATATAAGTGAAATCATATGGTATTTGTCTTTCTCTGACTTATTTCACTTAGCATGATACTCTCTAGGTCTATCTGTGTTGTTGCAAATGGCAAGGTCTCATTCTTTTTTATGGCTGAGTCTCTTGAGCTTTAACTTTTACTCCCTTTTACAGATGTTTGTTTGGAATCACTCTTGCTTGGAAACCACTTTTTTCCAAGAGAGCAAGTCAAGAGCTTGGCCAACAACAGGAGATTTTGACTGTTGCGTTTGTCGCTGACTCAAGGACTTCCACTATTTCTTGCTCTGAGGCTCTGAAAATAATTTTTGTGCTTTCAAACTGCATGCCAATAAAACCAGAATCTCTCCAACGGCAGATAAATTACCAGTTTAAAGATATTATAAGACATTGATACAAGGGAGCCTCAGCTTAACGCCATTTATTGCCCATAATCCTTATGTTTATTGCCCAAGGAAAAGAAAGAAAAGAAAAAAGAAAATGACTAGAATTCTCTGTGTATGTGTGCACGTGTGTGTAATAGGTCATGTTGGGGGGTGAAACGAATGGTAGATGAATTATCCAAGATCAATGATTGCATCAGACAAACCACTGAGAAATAAGAAGGATATGTCACTTGCTGGGTTCTCATGTGATACGGGTCCATTAACTTTTAACTATATGTCAGTAAACAAAATTGAAAGGCAGAACCTTTTTTTCCCCATTAGAAAATACTCCCCAGATGCTCTATAAAACTTACACATTAAAAAGCACGACGCCGGGCACCTGGATGGCTGGGTGGGTTAAGTGTCTGTCTGCCTTCGGCTTAGGTCACGATCCCAGGGTCCTGGGACGGAGCCCTGCATTGGGCTCCGCTGCTCAGGGGGAGCCTGCTTCTCCCTCTCCTCCCCGCTTGTGCTCTCTCTCACTACTCTGTCACTATCTCTGTCTCTCTCTCTCTCAAATAAATAAATAAAATCTTAAAAAAAAAACAAAACATGGCGCATGGGGTGTCTGGGGCACTCAGTCGGTTAAGCGCCTGCCTTTGGCTCAGGTCACCATCCCGGGGTCCTGGGATCGAGTCCCGCATGGGGCTCCCTGCTTCTCCCTCTCCCTCTGCCCGCCACCCCTGCTAGTGCTCCCCCACCAAATAAATAAAATCTTCAACAGCAACGACAAAGGGAGTTAACTGAGTACCTACCATTTGGTAACCACATTTGCCAGGCATTATAATTTTTATCTTCCATAAAGAGCGAGATGAAAAAGATATGACTTCCGTCTTCCATTAACCTAGGACCCTTCTGGGCGAGATGACATCTATACAAATAATATATTCTGCTAAAAGAGATAAAGTGCAATAGAAAAAGGTGCTAGGTTCTTATGGGCAGAACTAGGTCTCTTCCTCATTTTTCCACTACCTAGTTGTCTGAATGTGAGAAAGTCATTTGTACAATTGGTCATCAGTACAATAAAGTTACACCATATGATCTCTGAAGTCCCCTGCAGCTAAGAATCTGAAAATTATTCTATGCCTCTGAAAAATTAGTGTTTTTTTTTCAAGATTTATTTATTTACATGAGAGAGAGAGAGTGCATGCACACACCAGCAGGGGGAGGGGGCCAAGGCAGAGGGACAAACAGACTCAGGGCTGAGTGGTGAGCCTGATGTGGGGTTTGATCTTACGACCCTGAGATCATGACCTGAGCCAAAACCAAGAGTCAGATGGTCAACCGATTGAGCCACTCAGAAGCCCCATTTTTTTTTTTTTTTAAAGATTTCATTTATTTGACAGAAACACAGCGAGAGAGGGAACACAAGCAGAGGGAATGGTAGCGGGAAAAGCAGGCCTCCTGCCGAGCAGGGAGCCCGATGCAGGGCTCGATCCCAGGACCCTGGGATCATGACCTGAGCTGAAGGCAGACGCTTAACGACTGAGCCACCCAGGCGCCCCAAGTGCCCCATTTTTTTTTTCCCGGTTTTATTTATTTAAGTAATCTCTACACTCAACATGGGGCTTGAACTCATAACCCCGAGATCAAGAGTCACATGCTCCACTGCCTCAGCCAGCCAGGTGCCCTGAAAAATTTTAAATGCTTGCTCTTGAAGACCCCTAACTATATGTTGGAGATGATCTCTTCAATACACTTATTTTTCCACGTAAACCTCATAAGCAAAGTCACACAATAGGTTTTTTACTGGTTTCCATCTACAAGTGCTTCAACCTTTTAACTCGCCTACTGGCAAACTTTCCTTTTGTAAAGACACTAGTAGGAACATTTGCTTTCTAAATCAGTCTCCAATAGGGGGCACCTGGCTGGCTAAGTCTCTGGCGCATGTGAATCTTGATCTCAGGGTTGTGAGACGGGAACCCCACTTCGGGTGTGAAGATTACTCAAAAAATAAATAAAATATTTTTAAAAATCAATTAATCAATCTCAATCTGTGAGAAAGGCAGATGAAAGATACAACTTGATTTCATTTGACAAACATTTCTTGAATATCAACTATGTGCCAAGTCCTAAAGATGATTCTAAGGTATAGAAAGGTCATGCCCTAAGGAACCCACGAGCGCATAGAGAAAATGAAACCTTTCCATTATATCAAGAGTATTCATTTCATAGAAAGGGAAAAACAAATTCAGAAAGTAACACAATGTGGCAGATAGAAGAACAACAAGGTGGCAGTGTGTTGGGAGTCGGAAGTTCTTCTGCCTAAAAAACTGCTCTGACCTCTTAACCAGCAAGTCAAGGCATCAAGAGAAAGTCCTGCATTCAAATCCATCACACAAGGTCAAGGCTGGCAGGCAGAGGCCCACAGATCCAGTAGAGAGACCCCGTGAGCTGCCTGCAGGACTCTCTGGGGTCCATGGAAAAAGACACATACATTCCAGCCAATGCCAGGAGAAAAACAGCTGACTAAAAATTAGGCTCTGGGGGCGCCTGGGTGGCTCAGTGGGTTAAAGCCTCTGCCTTGGGCTCAGGTCATGATGTCAGGGTCCTGGGATCGGGCCCCGCATCGGGCTCTCTGCTCGGCGGGGAGCCTGCTTCCCTCTCTCTCTCTGCCTGCCTCTCTGCCTACTTGTGATCTCTCTCTCTGTCAAATAAATAAATAAAATCTTTAAAAAAAAAAATTAAGCTCCGCCCTCAAAGCCAGGCAACTGGAGATAGGAAGACTCAGGAAGAATTTCCCGAATAAGAAACAAAAGAACAGGGAGGAGGACAAGTAAGAGAAATCCTTGCATTTTGTGCCGTTGGTAAAGGATGATTTTCTTCCCCCTTGTAATCTTTATAGGATGATCACAGACAGAAACATTCAGACAAATGAAAATGCAAAGCTCTATCAGAGGAAGACAAAAATGACTGGTATGGGGAAAATCTCCATCCTAGCGTGGAATATTCCATTTTGTACAGATTTCTCCTGAAGGTCAAGGACTGAGCTAAAAAGGACACAGCCTGCGTGTAAGTGCTGGGAGTTTGGGGGTAAGAATCGGAAGTGCATGGAGCTGGTTTGGCTCAGCAACAAGAGTAGGGAATCCTACAGAACACTAGAGCTAGGGGTCTCCTGCTCTTTGTTTTAGATATAATACAATAATTTCCTATAAGCTGCCAGGAGAATTCTGGCTCAGACACAGATGTAGAAACATCTAGATGGCTGTACATTTTCCACACCTCTGAGCCATTCTGGGTTTAGCTGTAAACTAAGATCAAATTATTCATCTTTGAAAACCTGGTGCTAATATCCTGCTCATACCACACTGTCGAACAGCCCACAAAAATTGTGAAATCAGGAAGAAAAGTGAAAAATAAGATAGCAGGGTAGAATTGGGAACACTAATAGACATTTCATCCTGAGCAAGACTACCACAGCCAAAAGGAATTGCCTCCAGGACTTTCCCCTGGGTCCTATTACTTTTCCAGCATGTTCCACAATTATAGAGGTATCTGTTACTGTTTATTAATGTACATGTTTATGTGTATAAATGATGCTTGTCTAGCTAAATCCGGAGCAAATTCCATACTCTCAATCTAGAATCCCAGATTTAACTCCACAAATCCCATGATGTGAAACTCCTAACCTAGCACTCAAGCACTGAATAAACTTGGATGAATTCTTAGGCTTAGCCTGGGAGATTGTAGTAACCATAATAGTAGACAGGTCCAAAAAGCAAAAACAAGCAAATGAGCGAGTCACCTATTACTTAAACAATGCTGGCTTTCCAAACTGCTATTAACTTTTGTTTGTTTGTTTGGTCTTGATCATTACAGAGTCAAAAAACTACGGTAATCTTTTTCATCTTTGAGATTTAACCACACTAGGGAACATTAAATATTTGGCTTTTTTTTTTTTTTTCCTGGTGGTGGTGGTAAGCTTGAAGCCCCTGTTGGACAATTTATTAGTTCTTTTTTTTTTTTTTTTAAATCTTAGTCATGTTTGGTTGTTGCTTTAAGTAAATATTGCTTCCTTTTAGTTATAGGAAGGGGACACTTACTTTTACTCTCACCAAGATATAGGTTCTGAAATAAGATCCTGCGGGAATCCTTCCCAATTTAAGAGGTTTATTATTTATTTATTTGTTTAAGAGGTTTGCCTGTCACTTTGGAGATCTGTGTAGATGCATAGCAGGAATCCATTTGAATTACTCCTACTTGGGATGACTATGTATTCTCCAAAAATAGTTCACGGTTGCGAATTGGATACAATCATGACATGAAGGGAAATACACCTACAATGTCCACGAGTAATGAAAAGTTAATTACAGAAGAAAGCCACCTTTCTGTGCTGTATTCCAGCAGAGGAAGGGGAAAAGTTCACCTCCCAATGAAGTTAAGTTTACCTACAATGATGTGGTGAAAAGTCTTGTCTTGTTTTTGGAAGATTTTATTTACTCCCAACATGGGTGGAAATTTATCTACATTTACCTACAATTTATCCACACCCAACATGGGACTCAAATTCACAACCCTGAGATCAAGAGTTGCACACTCCACGGACTGAGCCAGACAAGCCCCCCGGTGAAAAGTTTTTTTTATTTATTAATATAGGAAAATACAATAGGAAAGAAAAAAAAGGCAAGACACAAAATTTTATATTGTGATCTACTCCCCAATTCTAATTATTAACATATTCATGTAAAAAATAAATACATGTTCATTCTCCTCGAACAAAAGAATATAATAATTGTTGCTCCCCATCTCTCTACTGATGTACCGTCTGTCAGTATAAGAAGGTGGTATAGAAAAGAACACACCCTTAAAGATACATAACTAAATGAAAATACCAGACTCTTAATACAACTTTTTGCTGAGATGTGAGAAAATGAAACAAGGGAAGCTACAAATTTTTTTTTTATAAATTATATGTCAAGATGCTAAAATGCTAGTTCAAAAATTTCAAAAAGAAATAATATCCACATAACAAAAATTACAAGTCAACCAGCCTTACTAGTTAACCACACAGCAGCAATACTTTCTAAATAACTCAAGAATGAGATTTAGGGGGCGCCTGGGTGGCTCAGTCGTTGGGTGTCTGCCTTTGGCTCAGGTCATGATCCCAGGGTCCTGGGACTGAGCCCTGCATCGGGCTCCCTGCTCTGCGGGAAGCCTGCTTCTCCCGCTACCATTCCCTCTGCTTGTGTTCCCTCTCTCACTGTGTTTCTCTCTGTCAAATAAATAAAATCTTTAAAAAAAAAAAAAAAGAATGAGATTTAGGAGAATGGGTTTTTTAGTGGTTGGTATTTAGTGGTTTTAGAAATGAATCCTTTCCAGAACTTCCACTTATTATTTTGACTATACATATACTTAATGCCATTTTAATGGCTCTTTGCCAATCCCTTTTTTTTAAATGAGATTTTGAAATTTCAATTTTGCAGTTAGCTGGGATTACGATATACAAAAACAGTATCTAATACATATCTCACACTTAGTATCTGACATTGTATCAGATAAATTCACTTCACAAAAGTGTCAAGTAGGTATTATTATTATCCCCATTTTATAGATGAGAAGACTAAGGCATAGGGAGGCTAAATAATTTGCCCATGGACACAAAGCTAGTAAAATTTTTAAAAGACTAGAAGGAAATACACCAGGGTATTTTTGGTGGTTTCTCAGGGGATAGGTTTATAAAGGATTGTTGAGAGAAATGACATGATGGGGCGTCTGGGTGGCTCAGTAGGTTGAAGCCTCTGCTTTGGGTTCAGGTCATGATCTCAGGGTCCTGGGATCTAGCCCCACATCGGGCTCTCTGCTCAGCAGCAAGCCTGCTTCCCCCCTCTCTCTGCCTGCCTCTCTGCCTACTTGTGATCTCTCTGTCAAGTAAATAAATAAAATCTTTAAAAAAAAGAGAGAGAGAGAGATGACATGACAAGATAAAATCTTGAGCTAAGACAGAGACTGCTGAGCTGAACAGAGGAGAGATTCCAGATCAGCTTGAGGAAATATGGGCAGAATTTGTGGGTTGAGTCTAGGTAGGGTTAAGAGAGAGGTGAAGGAGTCTAAGAATGCCTCTGCCTCTGGTTGGGTGGCTGGGTGGACAAGTTTACTAGAATAGGGAATATAGAAGATAGGAGCAACTTCAGGAGAGAAGATGATGTACTCAGTTTTCACATGTTGAGCTTTATCGTAAGTATCTGAATATGCACATTTTAAGCTCAAGAGAGAGGTCAAGTAGGTCTGGACTTAGCTGGTTGTTAAACCCAAAAGAGAAGTAGTAACCCGGGGGGGATGTGGAAGAAGAAAAAAGCTGTGGGTCAAGAACAGAACTCTAAAGAACCTTCAACTGTATGGGATAGGCAGGGGATAACAGGGCCATTCAGATTTGACATTAAAATAACAAACAAAGATATGAAATGCCAGATATAGATTCGCTTTTCAAGCTTGGTTTCATTGATGAGATAACATGGAAGAAGGCAGGGCAGTCAGACAAGTTTGGGTTCAAATCTAGCACTTTGCCTCTAAGTAGCTCCGTGACTATTGTCAAGTTACTAAGTGTACAATGTGAATGATTAATATGCTACTCATACTGTTGTGGGTATTAAATGAGTCAATCCGGGGCGCCTGGGTGGCTCAGTGGGTTAAAGCCTCTGCCTTCGGCTCAGGTCATGATCTCAGGGTCCTGGGATCCAGCCCCACATCCAGCTCTCTGCTCAGCGGAGAGCCTGCTTCCCCCTCCCTCTGCCTGCCTCTCTGCCTACTTGTGATCTCTCTCTCTGTCAAATAAATAAATAAAATCTTAAAAAAAATTAAAAATTAAAAAAAAAATAAATAAATCAATCCACAAAAGCACTTATATGGAACAGTGTCTAGCATGTAGCATGGATCCAATAAATATTAGATATTATCACTAATGAGTACACAAATCGTAAAATTATTTTTCATTCCACTGTTTTACTTTGGTTGAGAAAATGGTCAGGAAGTAACTACAGTTTAATTAAACAATTGTCTAAAAAAGACACCAAAGGAATTCAGGCACTCAAGAATTAGTATTTTCCATGAATTTGTAGGTATAGTATAAGTAAACAGAGGTGATAGCAGTTGGTTAAAATAATGAAAGGAACTGATAGAAATGCTGATATATGAGTTACAAGACTGCGTTAAAATTGTTTTGTTCTATTCTAAATACTCAACAACTAGCCCGTGTGCCTGGCACAGAGTAAGCCGTCAATACATATGTTGACTGAAAATAAAAGAGAGGGGTTGATTTCTTTTACCTGCTACTAAACATTTCACTATTGGATGAACACGCAAAGAAAAGTAGACATGCCCAACGTGCTGTCATCTGAGAACTCTCAGAAGAGTTCGACTCATGCAACATCTCTCCCAGCAGTATTTGCCACATACTTGAAATTCCCAGCCTCAGATATCCTCCAGTGGAACACGGATTAGAGTCCACAGAAGGGCCGCTTAAAATGCAAGTCTGTCGTCTGTGATCAGGAACCGACGCGGCTCTGGCAGACCGACACTTTCATCAGCCCTGTGTGAATAGCTAGCCGCCTGCCGGAGACCTCGGTCTGAGCTGAGGCCCGGGCAGCGCCGACCAAGCGCCTTGCGGGGCCGCACGGGTGCTGGGGCCGCCAGCACAAAGGCAGCGCAGGAAGGTCCCCGGGCGGGGTGGGTCGCCCGCACGCCCGGTCACCTCCACCCTTGCAAACACCAGCCGCCCAGGTCAGGATGACCGCCGGCCGCACGGTTGGGGCACATTGATCGGTGTTCATTCTCATCTCATTTTTTGCATCAAGCACGTGAGGGCTGGGGAGGTGGCCAAATCGGGGTAAAATCTGAAACGTCTTTTTGGTTCAGCAAGTTTAGATTTCACGCTATCTTTAAGCGGTGGGCTAATAGGTATTATATGATTCTCCGTTTGCCTTTTCGAAGGCATCTGAACTTAAAAATACAGACCACGCCACGGTCCCGGGGGCCGGGGAGGGGAGGAACAAGCCCCAGCCAGGGGCACAGTTCGGACTCAGCGTTTCTGCCTGGGGTGGGCTGGGACGCAGGCCCGGTTCCGCCTCCGCCTCTGCGCTCTTCCTGCCCCAGCCTGCCCTATCCTCGCAGAAACGCACGGGCGCCCCCGGGTGGGGGCGGGGCGCCGAGCCCAGGCCGTCACGTCCCGAGCGTCGGGGGGCGGGGCTTCGGGCAATGGCGTCGCGAGACCCCGCCCGCGCCGCCCCGCTATCTCCCGCGCCGCCCGCCATTTTGTCTCCAGTGTCTGGTTTGCGCTCGGTGGCGTCGGAGGAAGTGTCTTGCTCTGAGGGTCGAGGCAGGAAACGGGGTCTATTGTCTGTGTTTGACTCCGTAGTTTGGTCCGAGGCCTTCCGGAGCTTTCCGGGGGCAGTCGGCAGAGGCTCCCGCTACCGCCCCCGCCCCTCCCCTTCGTCCCCGGGTCCGGGAGGGACCGAGCCCGCGTCACGCCCCTCAGCGCTCGCCGATCCCTTCTCTGTCGTTGCGTCCGCATCGCACCCCCGGAATCAGACGGTGCCCCATAGATGGCCAGCTTTCCCCCGAGGGTCAACGAGAAAGAGATCGGTGAGGAATGGGACGGTGGGTGAGGGGCGCGCCGGGGCTGCGGAGAGGCAGGGAGTCCCCGGAGGAGGAAGCGAAGAAGGGTGAGCCGGGGCCAAGCCCTGGATCTTAGAGGAAGGAAGCAGCCCCGCGGGTGGGTGTCGCCGAGGGGTAAATGGGGCCAGCATTGATGCAGCGCCTACTGTGTGCCGGGCTTGGTGGGAGGCATTGGGCGGATCTTCGGATCCAAGGGAACCTGGGCGCCCAGGGCCCTCCTGACCGTGTGGTCGGGGGCGGACCCCAGTTTCCTTTAAGGAGGTCCGCGCACAGTCATCCTCCTGGGATTCTTTGGGCGTCGAGTGGATAGGCTGGGCAGGGCTGGGGGACTGTAATTTTACGACGGGAAAAGTTAACTTGTGTGTTCTGAGTGTAATGAAAGGGGAGGGTAACCTATGTAGGTATATCAACCACTCTTAAAGGAGAAAGGCGACCGAAGAGGTGCCGTCAGCCTGGAAAAAGCAGTATTTTTTTTTAAAAAATGGTGTGGCATTAAGGAAGGCAGCGGTTCAGGGGAGGAGACTCAATTATCTTTTTTACACATAGGAACGGGGAGGAGCAGAATGGTTGGGTGGAGTGACAGGAGAAAAGCTGTTGTATGAAAGAGCACACTCTGAAAAGGCGTCTAAAAACTGGTCTAGAAGCTAGCCCGTACCACACCGAAGTCAGGGCAATAGATCCTGGAGGTTGTGCGTCAAGACCGCCTCAGCGGCTCCGTTGAGAGCACCTCATATTTACATTCCCTCTTATGGGAAAATAACTGGAATAATTTGGGGGGGAGTTGGTGCTGTGCATTGATGGGCAGGCTTAGTAAACATTGAACTTACCAAATCATGTGCTACATCTTAAATATGTATAATTTTCATTTAAAAAAAAAAATTCCCATCCCCCCCAAAAAAAACCCAACGCCTAACTTACTGTGTTAATTATATGAAAGTTGGAGGTGGCTACTGAGCCAAGACCCTTTGCATTTCCCCATTCTTTATGTATGCCTTTAAATATATGGAGGAAGTACTTCTAGGGAGAGGGTGAAGCTGAAGTAGCCAAAAGACCCCCTATCCCAGGGGCGCCTGGGTGGCTCAGTGGGTTAAAGCCTCTGCGTTTGGCTCAGGTCATGATCTCAGGGTCCTGGGATCGAGCCCCGCATTAGGCTCTCTGCTCCGTGGGGAGCCTGCTTCCCCCTCTCTCTCTGCCTGCCCTCTGCCTGCTTGTGATCTCTCTCTGTGTCAAATAAATAAAATATTAAAAAAAAAAGACCCTCTATCCTGTATGTGAGTTCAGTTTTTATATCTAGAGACAGCTATCTTAAAATTCTGGACTTTGTTCTCTCTCTCTCTTTTTTTAAGATTTTATTTATTTGACAGCGAGATCACAAGTAGGCAGAGAGGCAGGGGGAAGCAGGCTCTCTGCTGAGCAGAGAACCTGATATTGGGGCCAGGGCTGGATCCCAGGACCCTGAGATCATGACCTGAGCCAAAGGCAGAGGCTTTAACCCACTGAGCCACCCAGGTGCCCCAGCACTTTGTTCTCTTAAGGATAAGGTTAAATGACAGGTTAGGAGGCAATTTGAACCCTGGTTCTAATGACTATTTTAAATATACAGAGAAAACAAAATTCATGCCTACTTTTTATCTTACCTGTATTTTAAGACTATTAAGTAGGTCCTGAAGCCAAACATGGAACCCAAAAGTTCTTTAGGCCAGTGGGCTTTTTTCCTTCTCTGCTACACAGTGGTATCACAGATAAGTGATCTGCCTTTCATTTATCTGTTTTACTTCATCTTGAACTATTTTGAAAACTTTCCAGTCCTGTCTTCCAAGGGCTGGGTAGAGCTCCTGAGTATACCTGCATAAGGTAGAAGAACAAGCCACTAAATAGTAGTAGCCTTTTCAGTTAACATTTTTCATATTTAGTTACGTCTCAGTGTTATTTCCTGGCTGTAGTATAAAATTATTAGCAAAGTCCCAAATATCTGAAAGAACTTTGGTCTTTACTAAGCTTTAGAAACCTCCCCCCACAAAACCCAGTTTTTGTTTCTTTGTTTCTTTCTTTCTTTGGAAGTACCACTTGGATACAGAGTTTAACAGTAATATCTCTGTGTAGCTTTGTATCTTTCAGTAAGGACTTTTCCCCTTTTTTCTTGAGTATTAATTATAGCTCTTCGGTTTCTCAAGTACTGAAAGAGGAGAGGCAAGATTCCTTGACTGATTAAAGAGGTCTTGTGAGACAGGGAGTACTGCTTGGAGCTACTGCCTTCTTTCACAAGGCACTACCACAGGTCCTCCCTTTCTGGTTATGAAATTGCAGAGAGGAATGTGAAGAAGGAGCTAAATCTGGTTCGCTTGGTTCAGCAGGAACTCAGATAGCGTGTTACTACTGTACAGATAATTGTAGTATTGTATTTTATGGCTGAGTTCCCATGGCAGGCAGCTTTTTCCTTATACAAGGTCATTAAATCATGTATTTCCTAGGATACTCATATTAAACAGCTACAGGTCATAAAGGTTTAACTTACATATTTTTTTCAAAACACTTCATTATAAACTTGTGCTACTTGATAATATTGTACCAGTAAGTATCTAAAAATGAGTGCTTGAATCATTTGAATGCAAAGATCATTTGAGGGGGAAAAATCATTTGGTGTGCCTGTTAACAAGCAAGGAAACACCAAGCTAATTATTAATACTTGGGACAGTATAGCATTTATTTATTTGGTAGTTTTAAAATAATGACTCCATTTCTTGAACATCTATACGTTTAAGAATAAATTGACTTATTATTAGTTCATGGTCTTTGTTATTCGAAACAATTTTTGGTTGTTAATTTCCACCCTTTATACCAGAGGAGTTTTGTAATTGTGGTCAAGGTAAAAGAAAAATAGAGTGATTCTAAAGTACAGACCAAAAAAAAGTCTTTTGTGGGAAAGTTAATCTTGCTTGTTAAAGCAAGTGTGTTCTAGTCTAATTTTAAAAAAAAATCTGTATTTTTAAAGTTGAATACAAGGGCTAGTCTATTTTTTGAGATAGAAGTTACATGAATATACTCATCAAGTTTAGCTAAGGGCTTTCTCTTGAAGATGATGCTTGGATTTTTTGGTTGAAATCTTTCTTTCCCCAGTTGAATTTTAAAATTTGTTTCCCTGACTTAATGAACTTTTTTTCTTCTAAAATTTATGATTTTTAAAAGATAGGTATGAGTAAACAGGAACCCAATTTATAAAAAAAAAGATTTAGGCAGGAGTTGCAAATTCAGGAGTCAGGCACGTGAACTTCCATGGTGAGATGACCATGTATGGATGTGGCCTTGAATATAAGAAAAAACAGTGTAAGGAACAGCAAGCCCTTTCAAAAAGGTAGAAAAAAAATTTTTTTTGAAAAGAAAGAAAGTAGGAAAGAAAAGAAAAGGAAATCATTCCACAGGTATATGAGGGTCACTGGTTTGTGGATTTTATGTTAAGAAAGTCATGTAACTACTGGTGGAAATAACGTCACCTTATGCCCTATAGATACAATTGGGGTAGGAGTAGGTGGGGGTTCTGCAGCTTTGATCAAACCACACCTGAGGTATTGGGTTTAGTTCTCCGGGCCACTTTTATGAAGACCATTACCAACTGGAGTTTGTCCAGAGAAGTGATATAGGTGAAGGTTGGGAATGGACTTGACAGCATGTAATCTAAGGAATGATTGAAAGGCCTATAGAAGTTTAGTTAGCCTGATGAAAAGATTTACTGGCTGATGTCATGGCTGTCTTCAGTATATGACTATCATACGGGAGCAGGATAAAGCTTACTCTCTTAGGTCAGAACCAGGACCGAGTGGGTAGAGTGGCAAGGAGGAGGATGTTGTTGTTGTTGTTAAAGATTTTATTTATTTATTTGAGAGAGAGCACAGAGGGAGAGGGAGAAGCAGACTCCCCGCTGAGCAGAGAGCCCAATGCAGGGCTTGATCCCAGGACCCTGAGATCATGACCGAAGCCAAAGGTAGATGCTCAGCCAACTGATCCAGCCACCCAGGTGCCCCATGAGGAAGATTTTTGAGTCATCAGAAGGAAAATTTTTGATAATGTCAGCTGCACAAAAACAGAATAAGCCTTATTAGGTATTCATATTTATGAATATCATAGAAAAATAGGTCTCAATTTTTACTTTTTATTCCTATTGTTTTGGATTTTATTTTTTAAGTACTCCACACCCAGCATGGGGTTCGGACCTACAACCCCCGAGATCAGCAGTCACATGTTCTGCCGATTGAGCCAGCCAGGCGCCTCTGTTTTACTTTTTAAACCATAGCTTGTTTGTTAATGTATCAAAAACTTGAACAAGGAAATGTTGAAATCATTTAAGAATGGGAGCTTCTACATGTGCTTTTATGATGTTCCTTCAGTAAATATTTACTGATCACCCGTCATATGCCAGGTGCTCCACTGGGTGTTGACAGAGCACACATTGAGACTTGAAATGTCACCTGAATGAGTACATGGGGGGGGGTTGTATGTATATATCTGTTCTAGCAACAAGAGCATAAGTGGTTCTTATTTGAACTGCACTGCATAGGATATATGTAGTTTAGTTGTTGGGAAGTTTAAGCCAAAAACCTAAAAATATACTGAAAGAGTTAGCCAAGTAACTAATGACAGAATGGATAATAGAGAAACTAAAGTGATACTAATTTATACCTAAAAATGAAGAGTAGCACAATATGAAATCAAGATCAGCCCAAGAAAGCAGTGGTGATACAATGACTGATAAAGATTCCCCAAGTTGAGAACTTCTGGCCAAGTTTGCGTACACATATGTACAGTAGGAGCTTGTTGATCATGCTTCTTGTTAAATGCAAACAAATAGTCTCTGTACTCTGGTGATGTGCCAGTTTTTGTTATGAATGATAAATTGAAGTACTCTTTTTTTTTCTCCAAGATTTTATTTATTTGAGAGAAAGAGTATGAGTGAGAGAGCACAAGTAGGGGGAGCCGCAAAGGGAGAGGGAGAAGCAGATTTCCCACGGAGCAGGGAGCCTGATGGGTTCTGTCCCAGGACCCTGGGACCATGACCTAAGCCAAAGGCAGCTGCTTAACCGACTGAGCCACCCAGGTGCCCCTAAATTTAAGTACTCTTAACTAAATTAAAAACGTATGAGATTATTTTTTCTCTGTCCCTAAAAACCAAAAGAATTACTTGCATTTTTGGGTCAGTGTATGGCCCACTATTAAGATGTTTGAGTTTCAGAAATGTAATGTGCATTTTAAAGCACTGATTGGGAGATTGTATTAAATAACCTTTAAATCCCTTCTAGTTCTAGGAATTTTATGATATTTTTGTGACCTGGGCCTGAAAAAATATTCATGTTGGGGCCCCTGGCTGGCTCAGTTAGTGGAGCATGTGACTCTTGATCTCGGGGTTGTGACTTCAAGCCCCTCGTTGGGTGTGGAGATAACTTAAAGAAATCTTAAAAAAAAAAAAAAAAAAAAGAATACTCATGTTTAAATAGACTACTTAATATTGCTTTACTTTGAATAATGATACAGTATTATATTTTATAGTGATTTGTGGTTTTTGAAAATTACAAACTTATTGGAAGATACTTTTCTTAAAAAGTAAGTTTAGCCTGTTGCATCTTAAATGTTCATAATTTGATGAAAACATAAGGCAATGCAAAAGTCAGGAGTTTAGTAATTGCTAACCCTGATATATCGTTACATTACTATCACTTAACCAGTTTTTAAATTGAAGCTTTCTAAACAAGCTCTTGGGTGGGGAGCTGTTGGAAAACCACTTTACCAAAACTTGAAGATAGTTATCATTAAAGGGTCTTCACAGCTCATTATCTCCCTTCAGAGGGTAGAAATCAGAACTCCTTATTACCTTGTCTGCATCAAAACTCAGCGGAGTTGAGAGTCCCAAATTAAGATGGAGGAAGTCTCAAATTCATTATTGGTTATATATGACGTCCTATATATTTTTTTTTTCTTTTAGTGAGATCACGTACTATAGGTGAACTTCTAGCTCCAGCAGCTCCTTTTGACAAGAAATGTGGTCGTGAGAATTGGACTGTTGCTTTTGCTCCAGATGGTTCATACTTTGCTTGGTCACAAGGACATCGTACAGTAAAGCTTGTTCCCTGGTCCCAGTGCCTTAAGAACTTGTAAGACTCTCTTCTTTTTTGTATATTGTATGTCTTTGTAGAAGTTACTATTTTCTGTGTGGAGTAATAAAAAGATTGTGATATTTAAGTTTTTCCTTCATAGTAGGGTATTGTAAATGCATTTTAATCATAAGCGGAGTATATTTATTGGAAAATTTGTGGGAAGAATTGTTTGCCCTTTTACATTATGGACTACTTTCTCAGATGCTTTTGTATCCTTGTATTAAAAAGCAGATTACTGGTTCCTTGGTAGTGTCTATATTGCCTTGTGCCAGGGCAGGTGACCTTTGTTATGTGACTCTTTTTGAATTTTACGACATGTTATTAGATAACAGCGGTATGGTGATCGTGTAATTATTTTTTTTTATGTACTTACAGTTTCTCTGCTTGGATTTGTTTATTTGTTGAAAGTTTTTCTAAAATATATATTAAATGTAATCTCTCCCTCCTTTTTGTGTCTAGTTGACCTTTATATAAATATCTTAAGTTATCAGGTTTTTTGTTTTGTTTTTTGCTTGTTTATACTTATTTTAGGTTAGCTAAAGGAGTCCTTATTGATTATAGTGGTTTTGAGGAAAATTT
Source organism: Procyon lotor (assembly GCA_028646535.1). NCBI lineage: Eukaryota > Metazoa > Chordata > Mammalia > Carnivora > Procyonidae > Procyon > Procyon lotor. Next base: position 13,391,560 of record CM053619.1, on the reverse strand, counting down.
TGACACAAATTATACATTGCTTTACTGTTAAATTTAATTTCTCTCTCAGCAACTGAAAATGTCTTTTGGTTTGAATTTATTTGGTCATACCCTCGTAGCTAATAGCACTTTTCTCCTTCCCATCCATAGAATTCTATTGTTATTCAGTATCATCATGATAATTTTGAGGTTATTTTAACAAACATCTATCATTTAGTATCTGCAGGAGTCCAGAGTAAATAATAACTAGATGTCAATCCGACCTTTTTTCCCTTCAGTCTCTTGCATGGCACCAAGAATATCACCAATTCAAGCAGTTTGAGATTGTCAAGACAAAACAGCGATGGTGGTCAGAAAAATAAGCCTCGTGAACATATTATAGACTGTGGTGACATAGTCTGGAGTCTTGCTTTTGGATCTTCAGTTCCAGAAAAACAGAGTCGCTGTGTCAATATAGAATGGCATCGATTCAGATTTGGACAGGATCAGCTGCTCCTTGCCACAGGGTTAAACAATGGGCGTATCAAAATATGGGATGTATATACAGGTACGGGGCCATAGTTTGAAAAGCAAACCTGATTATTTCATGATGTAGGGCATCTCTCATAGGCGCTAGAAGACATGATTTGAGGATTTTAACTTGCTGAAAAGCAGAATTGGTGGTATGAATGTGTCTTCATGATTGACCTGCATAGCATCTTCAGCTCATGGTTTTACTTTATGAATAGAGTTCTCACTACTTGGTCACTCTTCAGAGAATATTACAGCAAGAAGGATATGTCTAAGGAATGTTTAGTTAATTAGCATGTATAAGTTAGTAATTTAGTTTATGACTCATCAAATGGCAAGGTGTTTTCTTACATACTTTTTCAAAGATAGCTTGGAGGCTTTCAAGGCAAATCTGGTTTTAAAATCATTTGTCTAACTTTTGGAAGTTTTAGTGACATTATATCTAAAGTTTAGATAGGTTCAGAAGGTAAATTCTTTGGGCAATTAAAAATGAACTTGATATTCACTGACTAAAACAGTTTCTGGCTGATAGTATGTACTCAAAAGTTGGAAGACATTTCTTTAAGTGAGCACTAAAACTATGTACAGTAGAACACAGCAGGTAATACTGATATTGAATGAGGATAATGAGTCAGTAAATTTGATTGGATCATTGGAAAAATTTAAGGAAAGCACATAGATTTTCATTGGAAACAAAACTCAATATTAAATGAATAAAATATATTTTTTCACTGATTATTTTTGAAAATTTAGGTTGTTGCGAAATAACATGAATCTTTTAGGGAGTTGGACAGTCTGTTAGTAATCCAAGGCCAAGGAAAAGAAAAGGGAAAATTTGATTATTAAAATCATAATCTACAAAGATTAAAAAGTGAAAATGCAGGTTTTCCCGATGGTAAATGGGTAAATTAACTTGTGTGCATTTCAGAAATTCTCTTTAAGCTGATCTAATAAATTTAGGTTTTGTTATCCTAGAAATAATCCATTTTACAACTGTGTAAATAAAGAATCTCTAAAGGTAATATTAAAAGCACTGTTAAGTCACTTTACACTTGGGAAACTAAGGAGATGACAAGTATTTCTACATATGTAATATTTTTTATGGTGAAGAACCCTATTTTAAAGAAGCTGATAAAAATTAACAACATTGTCTTTTTTCCCTCTTCCATTGCATTTAGGAAAACTCCTCCTTAACTTGGTAGATCATACTGAAGTGGTCAGAGATTTAACTTTTGCTCCAGATGGGAGCTTGATCCTAGTATCAGCTTCAAGAGACAAAACTCTGAGAGTGTGGGACCTGAAAGATGATGGTATGTCTTTTTTCCAAGCTGTGAAACAGAATGAGTTTCTTAACATTACTAGTGAGAGACGCTAAGAAATGTCAATCATCTGGGGCATTTGGCTTTAAAAGTGGCCTATGATCAAAGTTTCCCCTGTCTGTTTCCCCTGTCTGTTAATCGTTTGGTCCCTTTCCTGGTGCAGAGATCAAACGAAACCATAAATATGGCCCAGAACAGAAACCAGCAGTTACTCTAAACAATCTGATATTATTCAGAAACTAGCCGCACAGATCTCTATCAGCTATATGAGGACAGAATCTGGGTCAGTTTTAGGGTTTTATAAATGAACTGGTCTGTTAGTTTATTTCCTTCATCTTAGGGAAGGTTGTTAACTTCCTTTGCTTAGCAAAAATTTAAGTAGGTCTCAAAGTTACAAATACATAATTTAGTAATCTAATAAAATTTAGACTGAGACATTTACATACCAGGATTTATAACTCTGAAAGCTTATAAGCATAATAATAAGTTGGATTGGTTAAGAAATTATCAAAAGACTTGCTATCCAATATAATGAAAGGGATGTTAGGGACACCCGAGTGGCTCAGTCAGTTAGGTGGCTCCCTTCGGCTCAGGTCATGATCCCAGGGTCCTGGGATCAAGTCCCATATCAAGTTCCCTGCTCATCAGGGAGCCTACTTCTCCCTCAGCCTGCTGCTCCCCCTGCTTGTGCTCTCGCTTGCTCTCTCTGACCAAAAAATAAAAATCTTTAATAAAAAGAGAAATAAAAGCTATGTTGGCCTTAAGTACTCAGGTTTTATCTGAAACTTTGTTAATTGCAGTGCTTAGAAAGTTTTGGAAAGTCTACCTCATTTGAGAGGACCAGGAGTGAGCATCTCTTTCTGCTTCTTAGCCGCTAATGAGAAAGTTTACAGTTTTGAAGCTAACACCTAATATATATAAATAAATAAGATCTGCTAGTGCTCTAACAACCTCAGGCTCAAGGTTGAGGGCTTGTTTAGAGGTATTGTAACTTAAATTGAATGTAGTAGGAAACAAAAGTCTGAGATTTAGAGACTTGTTCCAGCTGATGGGTTATAACCATTGCCTGATAAAATAGTATGCTTGTCTTACCAAACCATGATGAACCTCCTCTGCATCTTAGCATTCTCTGAATGGTCGGCTGTTGAGCGGTGGAGAGATCCCAACAATTAACGACAGTTTGGTGGTTAAATTTTTATTTTCTTTTGCATATCAAATGCTGCTTGCTTTCTCAACACATTTTTCAGTTGTGTGTGTATGTTTAAGAATACAGACTCGGGTGCCTCAGTGGCTCAGTTGGTTAAGCATCTTATTCTTGATTTCAGCTGGCTCTTGATTTCAACTCAGGTCATGATCTCATGGTTGTGAGATCGAGCCACTCATTGGGCTCCATGCTGTGCATGGAGCCTGCTTGGGATTCTCTCCCTTTCCTCCCTCCCCACCCCTCAAAAAGAAATGTGGGTTCAGTAAAATGTAAACTCAAGAGAGTTGGGACTTTGTCCTATTCATAGCTGCCTCCTCAGTGCCTGACATATGGTAGACATTCAGTAAGTATTTGTAAAATTAAGAATTAAAATATCTGTAGACATAATTGTGTGTTTAGCTATAATGCACAGGGGCTTTGGAATGGAACGTAAGTTATCAGAAAGGAGGAAGGCATTTTGAAGGTGTTCCTCAGGTCTCAGCCTTCAAGCGTTCCAGTTCTTTCATTTGTAGAATAAGTGTATTAGACTAAAGAATTCTATCTTCTATAAGTGAAGGGTCAGCACACTTTTCCCTAAAGGGCCAGATGGTAAATATTTTAGGCTCACGGACCATGCTGTCCCTGCCTTGGTTGTCTCTGCCATTGTAGCGCAACATAAACAAATGGGCATAATTGTGTTCCAGTAGAGCTTTACAAAATAAGCAACTGGTTTATATGCAACCCTTGTTACAGATAAATCACTGCTGCTGTAGAAATTTGTGATCCTGTAATTCTGCCGTTTTTGAAATGCTGCTCATTTGAAGTGAACTCTAGGGTTAACACAGGCATTTCTTTTTGTTCAGGAAACATGATGAAAGTATTGAGGGCCCATCAGAACTGGGTGTATAGCTGTGCATTCTCTCCTGACTCTTCTATGCTGTGTTCAGTGGGAGCCAGTAAAGCAGTATGTATCAAAGTTCTTGCACATTCATTGTGAACTGGATTGTAATGATGTGTGCATAATCATTTTAAATCTAAGTAACCTATTAAGTCTGTGCTCGGTGTCATGAATATCTTAAGTATTTTATTTCATGATGGGGGGAGAATTTGCATGAAGGAAATTAAAGATAGTTATTGATTGTGGAGTGAGACATTGGATTGCTTTTAGTCAGAGATAATATTCATAAAGTAAGGGGTATATCAAATTTACTTTTTTTGAAGATCTAGGAGAGTTTATGTGCTATAGTAAAGTTTATGTGCTATAGAAGAGATCTAGTCCAAATGTTAAGACATTCCCGCTAATTATTTTCTTCTTTGTTGTTCTATTTTTTTTGTCCAGTTTGCTGTTTAAAAAGTTTTGATTCCCAGCTGGTCCTGGACATTTAACTGAAAAAAAGTAACTTAAAATAAAGATAGCACTCATGTATGTCTAGAGTGAATTATACATGAAATTGACAAGGTCTGTCTTGCATAGTATACCTGTGGACAGATTAAGTATAAAGTGACTCTTGAGACGGTTATGCTTATTAATGAACTCTCTTTTAGTTGTCTGCCAGCTCTTAGTGTAGTTAAAGAGATCTTATTAGCTTCAGATGTTTATGAAAAATGTTGAGGTCCAAATCCGTGGGATATTCGGAATACACTCTGAATTACTGGGGGTGGGATGCTGGTTTTAAATGCATTTTATTTAGCCAAGAAGTGTGTTAAAATAATAGTTGCAAATGTTAGAAGTCTAGAAAAAAAGTATTCAGTTCTTTAAAAATCATAAGAAGAACAAAGCTAGATATTGACGTTGCTATTTTAGGCTGTGTGTTTTCCATATGCTTCTTGCTTTCCCTGTCACAGGTGGTGGCAGCAATATTGGTGTGATTGAGGTTATGCTGGCACCACTCGCACACAGGCGCACAATGGTGTTAGCTGGGCAGAAAGAGTGGCATCTCTGGCTACCGGGCTGGGGGCGACCTTTACCATAGGATGAAGTAACCTTGCATTCGGCTGCAAGGTGTACTGTACGTACACAGGTGCTGGTCGATGTCCACTTTCTGCTTTTCTTTCTTTCTTTTTTTTCTTTTTTAAAGTAATTTCCCCCACAGTGAAACCCACTGACTCCTCCAAGTAAATTGATCTTCCAGTCTCGTGGAATTGGGAGTCTGACATGTGAAACCAATTTAATGTAATGTCATTGGCTTTCAAATGGTTTCTCTGTGCTGTTTTTTTGGAATTCTTTGAGCTGTTAGAGATACCGTAAGACTTAAAAATCCAACTTAAAATTTGTACTTATTTTTCTTTGGAAGTAAAAATATTGTATCTGTGCAGAAAAAAAGTAGCAAAAAGGATTGCTTTACTCCAAGAGGAGAGATTGTCTTACTAGGATTGTTGTAAACCTCCAAGCTCATATTTAATATAACTAGACTGAAGTAAACATTTAAATCCTATTCAGAACTATTCTGCACAGTCTGAGTACTGATCTTATAGAATCAAAAACTATGTGTAAACTTGTACTAAAGTAATTTAAATGTTTTATACTTAAAATGACTTAATGATTGTGGTCTGGGAAAATAAGATTGGCAAATTTGATTCACAGTTGTTAATTGTAATATTTTCATAAATTAGTCTTTTCATTTTGTAATGTGGTTTAACATCCTTGTTGTTTGCCAAAGAAATTTCATTTGGCTGTGAAAATTCTCTTTGCTTGCAGTATCTGTTTCTCTTCCTAGGCTCACGTTGGTGACCCAAGCCTATTGTAAACAAGTGATTATCTCAAAGGGAGATGCCAATGGAGTAACAATTTGTTAACATTACATTTTCTGTCTGTATATTTTTTAAAAATTTGGTAGTTTCTGGAAAAAAAAAGAAGGGGGTTTGTAGTACTTAACCCTATTTATTTCTGTATATATTTTAGTTAATTAGTTTTTGGAATAAATGGATTTCAGTATAACTTTGTGGTTAAATTGCATTGCCTTTTTTATGTTTAGGCTTATTTTTAAATTAACATTTAACAGAAACATTTGAAATAGAATTTGCATGTCTACTTTAATTAACTTAAAGACTGATTTTAATCTGACTATGACACTGAGCGTACATATTCTTTTAATTATTCATAATTTATAATGTTTAATATAATGTTAATTAAATTTAGCAATTTTAGATTAAGTTGTGCCATTTTTTCCTCTGTGTGTCTGAATGAAACTATAACATTTGCCTTTTTATTGCAGGTTTTCCTTTGGAATATGGATAAATATACCATGATACGGAAACTGGAAGGACACCACCATGATGTTGTAGCTTGTGACTTTTCTCCTGATGGAGCATTACTGGCTACGGCATCTTATGATACTCGAGTATATATCTGGGATCCACATACTGGACACATTCTGATGGAATTTGGGTGGGTACAGCATGAATGATTGGAATCACTAACATGTGAGACAAAATTGTAGTCTGTCGTAGTTTTAAATTTCCATATTATTTAAGTCCTTGAATAATGCAGAGCTTTATTCTGCATTATTATTGCATATTATAAAATTCTAAAAACAGATTTGGCTCTCTTGATACAGATCATGTTATTGTCATTAGACAGCTTATGACTCCGTAGAAGTGGTAATCATACTTAGAATTTCGTGTCAAGGTTTTTGAAAAAGTTGAAACCGATGTTGGAGTTAATCTTAGTGTCTTAAACCACATTGTAAAAAGAAGATTAGTAATTCTTTTAAGGTTCCTTTCATTTAATTTGTATCAGCTCTACTCGGTCTCCTCAGTTGTGGTCATTAAGGCCCCTTTAAACATTATTCAAAGATAGATGTACTTTGTACCTGGGTAGTTTTGCTTCTTGAAGTGACTCTCATTTTCACTGAAAACGTGTATTTGACCTCAGGCACTTGTTTCCCCCACCTACTCCAATATTTGCTGGAGGAGCAAATGACCGATGGGTACGATCTGTGTCTTTTAGTCATGATGGACTGCATGTTGCAAGCCTTGCTGATGATAAGTAAGTGTGTGAATTATAGTTTGACCTGTTACTATTTTTCTAGAGATTTCCTTTCATCTTTCTACTCACTGGAAACATTTTCAAGGCTAAAAAAAAATGTCTTTCTGCAGTGTGGGTTTTAATGTCTCTTTCCCTAGACAAGACTTTGGGAGATGTGTGTCTTTTTTTTTTTTTAAAGATTTTATTTATTTATTTGATACACAGAGAGAAATCACAAGTAGGCAGAGAGGCAGACAGAGGGGGGCGGGGGTAAGCAGGCTCCCTGCTGAGCAGAGAGCCCGATGCGGGGCTTGATCTCAGGACCCTGAAATCATGACCTGAGCTGAAGGCAGAGGCTTTAACCCACTGAGCCACCCAGGCGCCCCGGGAGATGTGTGTCTTAAAGAATTTTGACCTGAAGAAGAGTACCTGTGCAAACTAAAGATAATCCATGCCTTTCCCTGTGTTTCTTGTGTGTTAACTGGTATAGGCAGATTGGATAGATTTTTTAATTAGCTTTTAGCTCTCAGATCTTTTTTTCAGTAATATCTTGTAAAGATTGAAGCAGAAGGACACTTTCTTTTTTTTTTTTTTTTTTAAAGATTTTATTTATTTATTTGACACAGAGAGAGAGATCACAAGCAGGTAGAGAGGCAGGCAGAGAGAGAGAGGGAAGCAGGCTCCCTGCCGAGCAGAGAGCCTGATGTGGGGCTCGATCCCAGGACCCTGAGATCATGATCTGGGCCGAAGGCAGAGGCTTTAACCCACTGAGCCACCCAGGTGCCCCAGAAGGACACTTTCAAAGTGAAATAAATGGTAAAAGCAGAGTCACTTATGTCCACTGCTTTTGAAGCAACAAGATGAAATGTCACACAAGTGAGATGTACTGCTTATTGGGACAAAGCAGAACCTAGGTATCGCCATTCCCTTTGCTTGTGCTTTTATCATGCAATGTGTATGGTATACAGTATTAATTAATTTGGTCACATGAATTCAGAAAGTGAGTCAACTGTCATCTTTCCAGAACAGAGAAAGTTTTGTTTTGTTTTGCCAGCAGTCACTGTTTTCTGTTTGTTCAGATTTTGAATATCTGGTCTCTGCTGTTTCTAGACACCTTCTACCTGTGTGAAAAGGTTTTTTAAATGCGTTGGGAAGAGAATAGAGCCCTTTTGCCTTTTGGGAAAATAAGATTGGGAAATCTTGATTCACAGACATGTTAATTGTAGTATTTTCATAAATTAGTCTTTTCATTTTGTAACGTTACATAATGTTAATGTTAACATCCTTGTTGTTTGCCAAAGAAATTTCATTTGGCTGTGAAGATTCTCAGATCAGATATTAATTGAGTGTAAGGAGAAGGATTCTGGTTGTGACCATTTTGGATCTGAACACTGGGAAGGGAAGGCAGCCATGCATTATAGTCTCAAGTGTGAGTTGATCCAAATTACTAATTGGTATAGGCTAGAAAATACTTTATAAAGCAAGTTGGAGTAATTGAGTTAGAGTAATTGCTTGCTGCAGTGACTGTGTGTGTATCCATGTGTAGTGTGTATTTTACAACTCACAACAGAGTGGCATTTTTTATCTGAAGTATAGATGTTGCTTTTACCTTAAATATCCTGCTAGATACTCACTGGAAAACTTATTTCCTTTCTAGAATGGTGAGGTTCTGGAGAATTGATGAGGATTATCCAGTTCAAGTTGCACCTTTGAGCAATGGTCTTTGCTGTGCCTTTTCTACTGATGGCAGTGTTTTAGCTGCTGGGTAAATTGATTTTTCTATTTTCTTTAAGAGGCAATTTAATCTTTAAAAAAAAAAAAGGCAATTTAATCTAAAGAGGCTTTTATTTTATTTTTTAGGTTTTATTTATTTATTTGACAGGGAGAGAGAGGGGAAGGGCAGGAGGGGCAGGCAGAGGGAGAAGCAGGCTCCCCACACAGCAGGGAGCCCAATGGGAGACTCCATCCCAGAATCCTGGGATCGTGACCCAAGCCAAAGGCAGATGCTTAACTGGCTGGGCCAGCCAGGCGCCCTAAGGGGGCTTTTAGTCAAAGCAGCCAGTATTGTATTATCACTAAACCTTCCACAAGGGCTTCTTATAATACTATTACTTTGTTATAAAGATCATTGGTTAGACCTCCTTAATTAGGTTTTAATGTGTAGTTTGTAACTCACACCCAGCCTCGGATGTTAGTTGTTTGAGCTGTAGGATGCTGAAATACATGTACAGAGGTGACTGAGCTTGTGATGTTTTTGTTGGTTTCTGTTTAGGACACACGATGGAAGTGTCTATTTCTGGGCCACTCCGAGGCAAGTCCCGAGCCTTCAACATTTGTGTCGCATGTCGATCCGGAGAGTGATGCCCACCCAAGAGGTCCAGGAGCTCCCGATTCCTTCCAAAGTTTTGGAGTTTCTCTCCTATCGTCTCTAGAGGGCTTTGTCTTCCCTGGTCCTAGGGTCTGACGGAGCACACTTGACACACACCTCAAGCTTGACTGACTTCAAGTATCTGTTTTTCAAGGTTTAGAAGATTTATTTAATTTGATACATTCTTGTGCATTTTGATCATTTGAGCATATTAAAATATTATTTATAGACTATAGGAGAACTATTTCCGGACATATCAAATGTAAATTTTTTTCTAAAATTTAACTGTGAAACTATATACATACATGTATATATTTAGATACAAGCTGCTATGTGTTGAATGGACCCTTTTGCTTTTTTAACTTTTAGTTCCAACATGTATATATTGCTTCAGTAGAGCCACAATATCTAGCTTCACTCTAAAGTGGAAGGAATTTTTTTCTTTATTCTGGGCCACTGAGTTAGATGGTAAATACTGGCTGAAGAAAGCTGAGTTTCCTGATTTAAAAAATTGCAAATTAGGTAGGGGAGGGCGGTGTCAGGCATCTGACCTGCAAGTAAAACCCGCAGGGAAATGATTTTATTTTCTTTAGGAAGGGCATCTGAGAGTTAGAATTTGAATGTGACATTATTAAATTAAACAGAGCCAGGGTATAACTAGGAAAAGGGTAAGGGTGTGTCCCACATCATCGACCCCCTCCCCCATAACTATATAACCATTGTTGTGGGCCTTAATTTTGGAAAGCAGCTTGCTACTTTAACCCCACGGTATAAAGTATTATCAATTTTAGTCAATTTGAAAAAATCCATCTACTGTATTATTGCAAAATATTTTGTTATCTGTACTAAGGGACAATTTTAAAACCATGGTTTGCTTGTTTTTTTTATTTTTATTTTTTACATGTATCATGTTTCTGCAGGGGGTAATATTGGTGATTTGCCAAAGAGAAGCAATACAGTATATCTGCTTTTGCCTTCTGTTATTTATCTTACCTGCAGATATTAAGAATGTATGCATTATGTAAAATGCTTGATTATATATTTTTGAGTTTTTTAATTAAAGTCTTTTAAAAAAAAACAAAACAGCCCACTGTTGTAAATGTTTCTTCAGTATGTTGGAAAGTTTAGTGCTTTTGGGTGTCTCCAGTGTAAGACCGATGCAGTACCCCAGCAAGTTAAGCAAGAAGGGTAATGAAAAGCACAAGTACTAATACTTTAGAGTTAATGCTTCATGAATGCAGCCACTTTTACCATGGTTTGTTTTGGGAGAACTGTTGTAGTAATTAATACTTTAAAAGCACAGAAAAGCTCTGGAACAAGGGGAAATAACTGTTGAACAAAAGAAAAATATAGTCCTTTAAGGGAAGCTGTAGGCTTATATAGTAAGTCTTTTTAAAGTAACCAAGGAAAGTCCAATGATGTGGGCCTTTTTTTTTTTTTTTAATTTTCTTTTAAAGATTTAATTTATTTATTCATGAGAGACATGGGGAAATAGAGGTAGAGGGAGAAGCAGGCTCCCCGAGGAGCCCGATGTGGGACTCGATCTGAGGACCCTGGGATCATGACCCGAGCTGAAGGCAGCCACTCAACCATCTGAGCCACCCAGACGCCCCTGATGTGGGCCTTTTGAGGAGGCAAGATAAGCAACACTTTTATTAGTCATGTGTGCTCTTGAGGATTTGGTTGTCGCCACTGAAATTATCTGGACGTTCTTAGAGTTGGCTCTGAAGGGTGCAAGTTATAAATTTGAAAGCCAATAGAAAATGTGCTCAAGTAACTTCTGGAAAATCCTGTTTTAGAAAAAGCAGAAAAGCATCTTATCTTTAAACCTGTTGTGATTTTTCTTTTTTGCATTTTACTTTGTAATACATCTGCTTTATAATTTGAAAATGATAAGATAGCATTACCTACTCTTCATACCATGAAATGATCTACTCTCCAGCCAACGTATGTGATCGGGTAAAAACTGTATTTTTGAAAGACACGTTCTCTGAGAAGGCCAGATTGCTTGCTGCCTTTTCATGTGAAAATCATAGTGCCAAGGTGAAAGGAAGATTGCAGAATATAAGTCAAGTGGAAACCTGCCCAAATTTTCCATTTGTCTGTGGAGGAAATAATAATAGGATGATACTACTTTAGAGCTGAGTGACCGAGGGAAGGTAGGAAAGAGGTGCTCGGGTCAGATTCTAGCTATAGGATTTTATCAAAATGATAATACTTTCTCCGATTTGCCAGAAGCATGCCATTTAGAGAACTGGCAAGAGATCATTTATGTTCAGATTGGATTTCCTATTTTAGGGCCACACAGGATGCCTCACATTCGGCAGCCAAGCTGTCCTTCTCAATTTCAGATGATTTAAATGACTTCAAATGACTTTGACTTGTAACTTGATCTTAGGATAGCATATCTTAACTTTATGATCCTTGAAGTCCCCTGCCTACTTGTGACAGAGTGAAGTTGGATTCAGCTGGTTTGCACTGCCCTCAAGGCAGCAAGACCAAAAAAGGCTGGACTGCCTGTAGTATGCTTGTGGGTTGAGGCAGTAGCTGATGGGTGCCGGGAACTTGGCTGTCATTCAGGCCGCACAGGGACAAGAAAGTCCCACGTATGAGAAGCCAGCATCGTCTCACAAACCAGAAACCTGGGAAGTGAATCCAACCGTCAGGTCAGTCAAGTGAAGGTTCATGGGTGATCTTTTATCCAAATAATTCTGACCAGGTTCGGGCCTAAGAATGCATTTTAACTATAGAATGTATAGATTTTAAAGCACAAGTAATTTCTGCAGTAGAGTTAAATTACCAGTTTCTCATATGTCAGCTACAAAATCTGCAAAGCATCAATTTGGAGTATACTGGTAAGTTTGGGAGGAATAAAGATTAGTAGACAATTTCATCCTGCCCTTTTTTGCTCTAAAGCTTGCTTATGGCCAAAAGCAAAATAGATGGTTTGAATAATGTTTTGCTTGTTTTTTATAATGAATAAATTGATTTGTTTATATTATGGGTAGTTGGGTAGCTTTGTGTGGTTGTGATTTGGCATTTTATATAGGTTTAACAGTCAGGAAAAAAGATAGAGGCTGGGATTGGGAAAGGAAGAGCAATTTCATTCAATTTTTATCAACTGGCATTTTCCCTATTGGAGACAACAACTGTGATTACCCTCGTGGTTTCTCTTTTAAATGTGATAGAAATCTAGGAACTTTCTCTACCTGTAATACCACAGGAAGTCCCTCTTCTGGTCTGAAAATAAACCCTAGACTTTGTTCAGGAAAACGTGTAATACAGTGATGACAGTGATCATTTTTCATTTTATTTTAAATGAGGCTGAAGCAGTAACGACTCAAAAAAATCTATTCCAAAAATAAAGTGTGAACCATAGAAATAGATCTCCCATATAGGTCAGGAAACAGTTAAAATGACTTGCAATGAAGACAGATGAAGTGGTGACTCCAGTAAGTGGTTTTGTGTATGTTTCCCAACTGCTGTTTAATAATGAAATGTTCTTGCAGGAAAAGAAGGATGATGAATATTAAAAGCAAGCTGAAAAGGCTAGTGAGAATGGTAATAAAACAGCCGGGGATGAGGCTGATAGAAAACGGAAACCAGGGCGCCTGGGTGGCTCAGGCAGCCGAAGCAACTGCCTTCGGCTCAGCTCATGATCCCAGGGTCCTAGGATCAAGTCTCTCATCGGGCTCCTTGCTTATCGGGGAGTCTGCTTCTCCCTCTGCTTCTGCCCCTCCCCTCTGCTTGTTCTCTCTCTCTCCTCTCTCTCTCTCTCC
>CM053619.1:13349154-13377955 GCA_028646535.1 Procyon lotor | reverse complement strand
TTTTTTTTTTTTAAAGATTTTATTTATTTTGACAGAGAGAAACACAGCTAGAGAGGGGACACAAGCAGAGGGAATGGAAGCGGGAGAAGCAGGCTTCCTGAGGAGCGGGGAGCCCGATGTGGGGCTCGATCCCAGGACCCTGGGATCATGACCTGGGCCGAAGGCAGACGCTTAACGACTGAGCCACCCAGGCGCCCCCCTAAGAACAATTTTTGAAAGAATAAATGGAGCATAAAAAATGGCTAATAGACTGCTTATCAGCTGTGTGGTGTTCAATGAGTCACCTCCCCTCTCTGAATCTAGGAGCAGATCCAGGCTCATCCTTAAGGATATGGTTGTCTTAGAGCATCCTCCGGTTGCTCGGAGTTCCAGCGGCAGTGGCTTTGACACTTGCCATGGTGAGGCCTTAGGCAAGTCACTTAACTTCTCTGCCCCTTGATTTTCCCTTCTGTAAAAAGATGATAATAAAAATAAATATCCTAAGATACTGTTTTGTGAATGCCTGAGCGTAAGGACCAGCCCAGTACTTGGCACTGGGTCTTCCCAGATTAGGTTACTTAAGTCTTCCCAGAGAAGGTTCCTTGTCTTGTGTACTCTAAACATCTGCCTGTCCTAGACATGTGACATCTGTGCCTCCAGAGCTCTTGGCCTCTGGGATTTTCCAGAACCCGGATCAAGATCTCTTGGGATTGCCAGTATTTTTCCACTGATCTTTTCAAGTTCTGCCCCTGAGAGTCACAGAAAGCTGTGAAAAGGCTCACGGGGCAGCCCTGTCCATGGAGCGATCCTGTCAGGAGAGGAAGGACCTCAGAGGACACTTCACCTCATGTGACCACAGATCTTGAGCAATGTCCTCATCACCCACACACTCAATTACAGAAATCACTCATTGCATCTGGAGACAGCCTTGGAGGGAAGTTTGTCCAGAGGCTGCAGACCGGCAGCCAAGGGCTAGATGGGACTCAAGGACCAGATTGTTCTCTTGGGCCCACACCACATTCTGAGCACAGCAAAATCCGAACACCTGTGGGTGCGTGGGTGGGCCAGGAGAGTCCATGTCCGCAGACCCCGCCGCTCCCTACTGCCTCACACCCAGCCAGATTTGCATATTTGCTTTGTTTGCCTGGATCCCTGAGCAGGCCACCTGTGCATTTCACAGGCGAGATTGCAAGACGCTGACTCCTTGGAAAAGCATCTCAGCCTCTTGCTACTAGGATCGTTTTGGATTCCTATCTGGCCAGCAGTTAAGAGAACAGTAGTCCTTATCATCCAAAACCATGGAGTCTTTGATTCTTGACCTGCTCCCCTATTTTTCATACTCACCTCCTAATCCCATCTACTTAGCTCTCAGAGGAGGGGACCCGGGCCGGCTGTGCTCTTGGCCAGGACATCCACCCTCTGTGGTCTGCCCCATTGGCACCTGCTGAAGGTCCCCGGTCCTACATCACCTCCACTGAGAGTTCCCTGTCCTGATCCCCAACCAGCCTAATCTGGCCTCACTGTCTGTGTGGACACCTGCCAGGACGCCTTTCCCTCTGGGTTGCACTGATTTCATTTTGGATCTGCTTCCCCCACCAGACCATGAGCTAGCTCCTTGAGGGCAAGGATTGTAAATTACTTAACTTTGTGTACTTAGGGCTCGGCTGATGTGGGTTCTCAATAAACAGGTCCTGAAACTGTAATAAAAGAAAGAATGCATAAATGAAGAAGGGAGAGAAGGCAGGACAGAAAGTAGGATTTTGGTCTTCGCCTCCTATGCATTTTCTCGGCCACTGTAAGCCCCCAGCCCCGTCTGTCTGCTGGAATGGGTCCATCACACATACGAGGAACTCTGGGGGCGTCTGGCTGGCTCACTTGGAAGAGCACGTGACTCTTGATTTCAGCCTCGTGAGTTTGAGCCCCACGTTGGACATCGAGCTTACTTTGGAAAAAAAGAAAAACACTTATTTTAAAAAAAATTTTTTTTAAAGCCAACAACAACTAAAAAAGAGGAACCCTGGGCCCAGGCTAGCTCTATGTGACAGTCACCCCACCCCACCCCTGGCCACCATGTCACACCCAATTTCTGCTCCTTCTGGGTTTTGTTGTTGTTGTTGTTGTTGTTTGTTGTTGTAATTTTTATGATCTAACATATATGCCAAAAGAAAGACAAATAATCAGCGTATCCATTTGGGTGAATTTTCAAAGTGAACACACCTGCATAAGCAGCACCCAGATCAAGAAAGAAAATGTAAATAGCCCTACTTCACTCCTCTCCCCAGGGTTGCTCATTACTCTGGCTCTCGTCACCACGAATTTTCCTGCCTTTTAACTTACATAAATATGATACTATAATATATCCTCTTTTGAACCTGACTTCTTTTACTTAATGCTGTGTTTATTCAAGTTGTGGTTTATTTATCCTCCTTGCTATATAAAATTTTGTGATATAATATGCCACAATTTATTTATTCATTTCACTGCTGATGGACACGTGGTTGTTTCCAGGTTTGGGTTATTCAGACTAGTGCTTTCTTTGAGGGGCAGAAGGAGAGAGAGAATCTTAAACAGGCCTCACACCCAGCACAGAGCCCAGCACAGGGCTTGACGTCACAACCCCAAGATCATGACCCGAGCCAAACACCCAAGAGTCGGCTGCTTAACCGACTGAGCCACCCAGGCACCCCTAGACTAGTGTTTTCCTGAGCATTCTTGTACATGTCTTGGGGAGCATGTACACACCTCGTCTCTCTGGGTGCAAATCGGTGAGTTGTAGGTGAGGCATGTACCCTATTTTTGTCGAGACTTGTCACTTTCCAGAGTAGCTGTGACCATCTCACTCCCACCAGCACCATGAGAGAGTTCCGGTTGCTCCACATTCTCACGGAGGCGTGGTGTTGTCTGTCTGCCTATGTCCAGATATTCTGGTGGGTGGATTCTTTTGTTTCGACCACATGTTCCATCTCACCGGCAGTGTGCTCCGGCCCCCTGAGTTTGGGGTGGGTTCTGGGGAGCCAGCTCCTCTGGCCCTCGGCTCTCTCCCTGCAGTTTGGATCTCTAGCTCGTGTCCACCCCTGCAGATCTGAGACAGGCCCTGCAAGTGTGTCGGAGGACTCCCTTCCATGAGGAGCACTCCACCCTCAGGTGACAGCACCCCGTGGTGTGGACCACCAGGAAAAAAGGGGGAAGGAAGGCATATGGGAGCTCTTCCTTGAAGCCCACGCAGGCCCTTCTCAAGACCACAGCTTATGTAGCTCGCCCCCTGTGGGCCCTTTTGAGGTGTCACACTCAGAGCAATGAGCAGGCACCTGGCTGGCTCAGGGGGAAGAGCATGTGACTCTTGATCACAGGGTCATGAGTTCAAGCCCCACGTTGTGCATAAAGCTTACTCCAAAAAAAATGTGAGAAGTAAAATTGTAAAACTCGTAGAAGAAAACATAGGGTAAATAGGTATGATCTTGGGTTTGTCGTTGTTTAGATGTGACTACAAAAGCACAATCAAAGGAAACAGTGGATAAATTGGATGTCATCACAATCAAAAACTTTTGTTTTTCAAAGGACACTGTCAAGATAGCAAAGACAACACAACGGGAGAAAATACTTGCAAATTTTTTAAATTAGGATATATCGTTTGTTTCAGGGGTACAGGTCTGTGATCATCAGTCTTACACCACACCCAGTGCTTGCCACAACACATACCCTCCCCAGTGTCCATCACCCAGCCACCCCATCCCCCCAGCAATCCTCAGTTTGCTTCCTGAGATTAAGAGTCTCTTATGGTTTGTATTTGCAAATCATTTATCTGAATGATTTGTATCTAGAATATATAAAGAACGCTTAGGGGTGCCTGAGTGGCTCAGTCAGTTAAGCATTTGCCTTCTGCGTAGGTCATGATCTCCGGGTTCTGGGATCAGGCCCCGTGTTGGGCTCCCTGCTCAGCAGGAAGTCTGCTTCTCTCCCTCCCTCTGCCCCTCCCCCCAACTGTGCTCTCTTGTGCACGTGTTTTTCTCTCTCTCTGTAACAAATAGATGAAATCTTTAAAAACAAACTCAGAACTCAATAATAAAAAGATAAATAACCCAATTAAAAAATGGGAAATGGATCTGAATGGCCATGTCTCCAGGGAAGCTATACAAAGGGCCAAGAAGCACGGAAAAGATGCTGGACACCGTTAGTCATCAGGGCAATGCAAATGAGAACCGCGATGAGACATTTCCTCACACCCACTAGGATGGCTCCAATGGAAAAGACGGACAATAAGCGGTAGTGCTAAAGGTATGAAGAAATCAGAGCCCTCCTATACTTCCAGCAGGACTAGAAGATGGCGCAGCCACATTGGGCAACGATATGGCACTTCCTCAAAAAGTGAAACACAGGGTTAGCATTTGATGCTAGATACCCACCCAAGAGAAATGGAAACGTATGTCCATCCAGAAGCTACATGACTGTTCATAGCAGCGTTATTCGTAATAGCATAAAGACAAACAACTCACATGTCCATCGACTGATGATAAATGGATAAGCAAGACGCGGTATATCCATACAATGGAATATTATTCATTCTTGGGAAATACTGAAACATGCCACCACGTGGGCGAACCTCGCAAACATTATACTTCAGTGAAAGAAAACAGTCACAAAAGAACAGATACCCTCCCATGTATATGAAATGTCCAGAACCGGCAAATGGTTAGAGACTGAAAAGAGAATATGGTGATTCCCCAGGGCTGTGGGAGATGGCAGGAGTGACAGTGACAGCTCATGGGTACTAAAAACCATTTGAGGGATGGGAAGAATGTTCTAAAATTGTGACGACGGCTTCACAACTCTGTGAATAGACTAAAATCCATTGAAATGTAGACTTCAGTGTGTTGAAGTATACGGTATTGTGAATTAGAGCTCAATAAAGCTGTTATAAAGAATAATTAAAAAGTCATTGAAATCTTCACTGTTGTCCCTTGGGAAGATGCTGAAAGAGAAGATGTGGGTTAAGTGGTGTCCCCTTGCCCCCACCCAAGATATGTCTGCATCCTAAGCCCCGGAACCTGTGGATGTGACCTGATTTGGAAAAAGGGTCTTTGCAGATGTAACGAGCATCTAAAGTGGGGATCGTTCTGGATTTTTCAGGGGGGCCCCCAAATCTAACAGCAGGTATCCTTATGAGAGAGTCACAGAGCAGAGATCCATAGGGAGAAAGTAAGGCCATGTGGACGCAGTGGTTGGGTGATGCCGCCACCAGCCAAGGGACCCCTGGAAAGCCCAGAGGCTGGGAGAGGCAAACCTTCTCCCCTGAAGCCTTCAGAGCGCTCCTTTGGGTTTGCCACCAGCATCTCCCCCGGGACTGCATGTCTGGCGTCCTGCCCCTTCCACCCATCTGTCTCAAATCCATGCGGGTTTTTCTAACAAAATACTCCGGTCCTGGTTCGTGATGGACCGTACTCCCCCTGCATCTACTCTCATTCTTGGTGGTGAAAGGGGCAAAGGCACGAATCCCAGAGCCCTCTAGCTCTTTCCTTTAAAGAAAAATTCCTCTGCCTTCCAGACGTCCACCCCTTGCCAAGGACGTGTCAGTCCCAGACTGAGTTATTGCTTGATAGACGAGATCACTTTGGCGGCAGCCGGGACCCAGAGCCATGCAGCGATCAGCCCAGGCTTGACGGCCGGTGGCCAAGATGGGTCTAGAAGCTGCTGGTCTCTCTCCTGGGTTCCCTCCCCTGTCTGCCCTGCTGTCCCTCCTGCTGGCTGGAGGGCAGACAGAGCAGACAGGAAGAACGCAAGACAGTCTGGTGACCGAGCCACACACCAGCTCCCGTCTGGGCCTCTGTCCCTGTGTGTCAGGCAGCCAGGCCTTCTCCTCGGGGCCCTGGCATTTCCCTATCACACCCTGAGGATGGGCATCTCCCCCAACACACAGTGTCTGCTCAGCCTCCACCTGCCGAATTAATGTCTACCGCATTCGGCCTGGGGGTTTCTTTTAGAGTTCTTTGACCTGATTTTAACATGTGTCTTGGAGTGAGGTCCCCATACACAGCACCAAGCAGTTGGGATACTGTGTACCGGAGATGACATCAGATCCCACAGATCGAGAGCTCAGTCTGACACGACTGCTCCCCCCGACCTCTTCAGACACCGGTCACAAGCCCCAGGCCATTCCGTGCACTGCACACTCATTTGCTTAGTGGGGCTCACGGAACTCAGGGAAACACCTAGTTTCATTTATCAGTTCACTAAAGGATGTGATAAAAGGATACTAAACAGAGAGATACCTGGGGCAAAGTCCTGAGCGAAGGCGCTTCTGTCCTCGAGGAGCTTGGTGCCCCGCTCCATGGCACAGGAAAGTGATCTGGTTCCCCCAGCTTTCTGAAAAGAAGGAAAAGGACCCACAAGCTGTCCTTTTGGGTTTTTATGGAGGCTTCATGATGTAGTCATGATTGACTAAGTCATTGGCCATTGGCTGATTCAACCTCCCCAGAGATCAGGTGGGGGGCGGGGCTGAAGGTTCCGACCCCTTAATTCCATGGCCAGTCCTCCTGCCCACCAGCTCCCACCCTCGGGTGGGTCCAGAAGTCACCTTCACTAATAACAAATCACCTATGTCACCTTCACAGATCTGGAGCATTTTCAGGATCCATCAAGACCAAATATATCTGGAAAAAAAAAAGACCAAATATATCTGAGAAATAGATCTGAGTCAGCTGAATGACCAAATAGGTATTTCTTATAAATCATTAGATCTCAGGGGTGTTGTAGGTTGAATTGTGTCTCCCCCAAAAGACATGTCCGAGTCCTGACCCCTGATACCTGTGAATGCGACTTCGCTTAGAAATCGGATTTGGGCCGATAAATTGGATTAGGTTGGACCCTCCATGCAGCAACTGGTCCCCTCACAAGAAGACAAGAAGAGGGAGATTTGGCTACAGAGGCATGCCCAGAGGGAAGACACACAGGGACAGGGCCATGTGAAAATGGGGGTGGAGATTGGAGAGATGCAGCCACAAGCCAAGGATTGCCAACAATCCCCAGAAGATAGGAAGAGGACTTGGGGAAGAGTCCTCCCCCAGGACTTGCAGAGAGAACGGGACCCTGCTGACACCTTGATTTTGGACATCTAGCCTCTGAAACCGTAAGAGAATGAATTTCTATTGTTTTAAGCCACAGGTTTGTGGCAATTTGTTATGGCAGCCCTAGGAAATGAATATGGGGGTAGGCAGAATGCTGACAAAGGGGTGCTTGTAGGATGGATCCACAGAGAGACCTAGACAACCAGAGAGTGGCTTCTTAGCTGTGTGAACGCAGCAGGTTACCTCCCCTCTCTGAGCCTGGATTTGTCCATAGGAGAAGTCAGCAAATTTTAGGGGTTGGCTAGGGTCCTTGGCCCAGAAAGAAGGTGGGACTGGGGGTGGAGAGGGAGCAAAGATGAAAAATGTCTTTTTTTTTTTTTTTAGATTTTATTTGAGAGAGAGAGCATAAGCTGGGGGAGCGGCAGAGGGAGAGGGAGAAGCAGGCTCCCTGCTGCACAGGGAGCTCGATGTGGAACTCGATCCCAGGACCCCAGGATCATGACCTGAGCGGAAGGCAGACACTTAACCAAATGAGCCACCCAGGCGCCCCCAAGGTGAACACTGTCTTTAAACACTGGAAGGCATCATGAGGATAAGGCACTCAGTCTATTCGGTGTGATGAGAACCTCAGGAATGAAGAGAAACTGAAGATGAGAACATCCCATCAAGGAGACCCCCCCACCCCCCACCAGTGGAAGGGGCTGCCGGGAGGGTTAGCGAACTCCCTGGGGCTAGAGAAGACCGCTGAGAGGCTGAAAAAACATCGGTGAGAAAGTCCCCACCAGCCAGAGCCACCCTTTGCTGCGACAGATCTAACCCAGAGCTGCTGGACTTCAAAGCCCATTTTCTTACTGATGTGGAAAACAAAGACAGAAGGAAATGCAGATAAAATGAAATGTCCTTATAACCCGCAAATTGATTATCTGTTCCCCATTGTCAGGCTGGAGAAGACAGGGAATTTCCCCTAAACAATGGGAGTTTCGGCAGCTCCTTGGGAATATTCCTTAAAATCCCTGTCCCGAGGTGGACTAACTACGGTTGGCTCCAATGATAGCCATTAACCCGGGAAACGAGAGCGAAGCCCCCACATCTATTAGAAGGAGCAGCGAGAGAGTCAGTGTCTCCTTCATCAGGGATGGCCTATGTATCCTCCAGCAATCTGGGGTTATTTGCAGGAGGCCTATTTAGATAATTATCATCCAGTATGTCAGGAGGGAGGTTACTGGTCTGGTTACAGAACAAACACATTCTGCAAGAGGCCCTTAGGTCCAGGTCCTGATTTAGAGCCCCGGAGGCCTGGGTGGACCTAGGGTACCTCTGTCCATTTGCCCTGTTTCTGGCAAAAGAGATCTCATTGATAGATCCTATGGAGGGCCTCCCGTAAATTTTGCAATCGGAATTGTTTCCAGTAGTAAAAGACATCCCAAGGGAGAATCCTTGGGGGCGCCCATGGTCCTTGGGAACTGAAGACAAGGTCCATTACCAAAAATCTCTGACTCCCGGGTGGCATCCCACGAAGGTGATGTCAGAGGTTCTGGGCGTCAAAACTGACCAGAGGTGTCCCTCAAATGAAAATCGCTATTAGGGGTGCCTCAGTGGCTAGGTGGGTCAAGAGTCTGCCTTTCGCTTAGGTTATGATCCCGGGATCCTGGGATTGAGTCCCACGTCTGGCTTTCTGCTCAGTAGGGAATCTGCTTCTCCCTCTCCCACTCCCTCTGCTTGTGTTCCCTCTCTAGCTGTCTCTCTGTCAAATAATGAATGGAATCTAAAAAAAACCAAAAAACAGAAAACCAACATCGGCAGCCATCCTGATAACTTAGGTGGCAGTCCCGTGTCCATGATCCCATGCCCAAGACAGACAACATTGTATAAGGACAGAAACAAAGAGAGGGCACAGAGAGGGAGAAGAAGATGATCCCCCCTCTAGGCAGGAAGCCTGATGCAGGGTTCGATCCCCGGACCCCAGGATCAAGTCCTGAGCCGAAGGCAAGTATTTAACCAACTGAGCCACCCAGGCACCCCATTTTCATATAATTCAAAATATTTTAAAATTTCTTCCAACACTTCCTCTTTGATTTATGTGTTATTTAGGAGTCTGTTGCCTCATCTCCAAATACTTTGGAATTTTCCAGCTAACTTTCTGGTTCTTACTTTAATTCCATTGAGGTCTGCGAGCATAACTTCCCAGAGGAGCAGAACTCTATATCCTGGACATCACGCCTGTTATGTTGCGAGGACTCTGGGTTCTGTAATATTCTCCAAATGTGTTGAATTTTTGTTTTATTGGGCAATTGGCTTCCAACTCTGCTCTTGGAGGGCAGCCCAAATCTCAGTTCAGTTTTGGGTTTGGTTTTTTGTTTTTGTTGTTGTTGTTGTTGTTTAAATTTTCCCTCAGCTGAAGTTGCTTCCATTGCGTACGTGGTTCAGGGGTTGGCCAGAGATCAAACCACGCTTATCCACAGGATCTGGGGCAGGGGCTCCCCCTCTTTGTGTCTCTTCTCTCTGGGTTGCTCCCTCTACTTCATCTGAATTTGTTCTCTGGTTCCTTAGTCTTCCAGAAAGACTGCAGGTTTTCTATCCGTGCTGTGCTAACTGTGGCCTGCTCTCAAGATCAGAGATAAACAATGGGTGACTTCCTCCTTGTCATTCCCTTGTGCTCCTGAGTCTGCTTGCTTTTATTCACTTTCCAGGGCCTTGAGAGGGGTGTGTGTGTGGGGGGGGTGGTGTCAAGAGTTGTTATCTGTGGGAGGGTCAGTTCAGTAAGATCTTACTTGATTATCCCGGAAGAAGAACTCCCCAAACCAACTCATGGAGAGGTTGGTCTCCTAACATGGCCGGCCGCCCGGCCTGCAAATTGGAGAACTAACCTTCAGACCCAGACCTGACCCACTCCAGCCCCTGCAAGCACTTGGGATTATTCAGATCTGTCTCCTACTCACACCAACTGAGAATCCCAGAACTTCTGCTCGTTCGTTCAGGTGACAGGGGTGGTGGGGACTCCCCGGAGCCTTGGACTTTCCCTTTGCACAAAATCTACCAAAATTAAGAAGGTGATTTTACTCACCATCTTTTTGTTTATTTGTTTGCACATTTTCTGTCCTGAGGAAGGATGGTGAGCCAAATACGTCAGCTTGGAGGTTAGAGGTATCCGTGTTCCCATCCTGCCCCTAATGCTATGTGACCTTGGACAGGTCACTCCCATTTCCTCATCTGTAAAATGGGGGAAACAATGGGATAGACCTCGAAAGCTTGTGGTAAAGATTAAATGAGATACCTCACACCAAGTTCCAAGTACAGTGCCTGACATGTAGTTAGTAAGCACTCAGTAGATAAGACTGTCGGTTACGGGTTCTTCCTACCCGGAGGTAGGGTTGGCCCCAGTGGGCTGCTCTGTGCGGTATTTTCTGGAGAGAGGAAGCAGCAGGTCCCTGAGTCCAGGACCCCGCAGAGAAGACACTGCTGACATCCCTAGCATCTCAGCCTCAGTGGCACAGAGCCTAGAGATGGGGGCGCGGGAGCGTGTTTGTGGGGAAAGGCACCCCAAACCCAGAAAGAATGAGCTCTCACCTGAGAGGCATAGCAGGGCCGGGAGGGCAGGCCAGCTCCCTGAGCTCTGCTTTCTGCAACACTGGTATTTTCACTCTAGGGGAAAGCCTGGTTCCCATGACAGGCTGAGCCTCGTGAGCAGGGGATGGGGCTGGGAACCCGGGGCGGGGTGGGGGGCAGAGGAGGGGGCTGTGAGCGTGGCCACAATAGAAGGGCGATGAAGAGTAGCTTTCTGTTCTATTCTTCCCCAGTGAGCTAGAGCGGTGTCTGGAAGGAACACGAGACAGGTGGGGAAGGCAGTGAAGGAGGAAGGATAGGGACAGAGGGTGGGAGTCTGGGCTGGTGAGTGGGAATGGGAAGGGGCGGAGAAAGCCAGTGGCTGTTGCAGGGACGCAGGGATGGGGGCGGCCCTTGGTTCTGCTCCGGGCCTGGAAGCAGGCCAGCAGGCAGCCACTCTCCCTTGGCCCCTCTCGCGGAGCCGGCACTGCACTGCGGCAGGAAGAGAAAGCAGGGCAGGGTGCCAGGGTGGGAGGGTGTGTCTCTGCCCACCCACCCCTGCCTCCCTGAGGAAATGCGCAGGCAGTGAGCACTGACCACAGTTACTCCCTTTGACCCATCTAACTTATTTAACTGAAAAAAACCCTCCCTGCCCAGACTGTCTTAGGGACCATGAAGCTCAGAGAAGGTCGATGAGCCAAGGTCACCAGTTGTAGGTAGGAGAGCTGGGAAGCTCCTTGCCCTATACCAGCTGCCTCCACCATCCCCAGCTGGGGCTTGGCCAGCGGTGGGGAGGAGCGGGGACAACAGACCAAAGGCTTCTCAGTCTTGTTCTGCTGCCCAGATCTGGCGGCTTCTTGCTGAAAGCCATCCTCTCTCATCATCCATTCACTCATTCATGGGCATTCTAGGAGGTGTAATGGGCCCTGGGGAGACCACACCAAATAAGCAACCTACGGTCCTTCCCTCCCAAACCTCACAGTGATTTGGAGTAAATTTTAAATCCAGTACCCTTTCCCCAACCTACACACACACACACACACATAAACATGCACCTGCCCCCTCCACCACCACTGCACACACCTGCATTTGCATGTGCGAGCACGTGCACACGTGCATGCACACACACACACACACACACACACACACACACACACACACGCAGTCTCTCAGCTGAGAACACATGTTCTTCCGTGAGCCTCCAGGGTTCCTCCTGCAACCACTCTCTGCCCCGTCTAGCCCTCGTCCCCACAGGCCCGAGTTTCTGTGGTCGCTCAGGCTCAGGCTGGAAATGGTGCTAGCCTTGACGAACAGACCCGCTCCAAACCAGGCACTGTAGGTGGGGAGCCCACAGTCAGCTGGACGTGAAGCCAAGGCTCTCTTCCTCGGGTTGATCCCCTTCTCAAGAGCAAACCCTGGGAAAAGCATGAAGAGCAGCGGATTCCAATATTTCCAGGCTGGGAGCGATCCGGGGTTCGGCATTAGGAGAGAAGTAAGAGGAAGAGAGACACAGTGATTGCGTGCCAGGCGCTGTGCTGTGCAAGCTCCTGCAACCCTTCCTCAGCCCTAATGAGGACTCTGCGGTGGCATTCCCCTTGTATTTTACAGGGTAAGACACGGAGACTCAGAGAGGTTAAGTAATTTGCCCAAGGGCACACAGCTAGGAAGTGGCAGATCTGGGACTCCTGCCCCGTCCCTATTATGCAGTGGCTCCTGGTCCTCTGGCCGCCTCCTTGGTGCTGCAGGCAGCACTGGGTCCTCCACTTCTCCCTCACCCCTCCCGCCTCTCAATCCCCCCACCCCCCTCTACCCCCCAGCTACTAGACTTTGCTTCTCACCTCCTCCTCCACCTCACAGCAAGCAGTCAGGGCCACCTTCCTCCATGGTGCTGGGGAGGCTTTGAAAGGGAAGCATAGCCCCTCGAGGCCACAAACAGACCAGGACCCCAAGGCCCAGGTGACTCTCAAACAGAATCAGTTGCGGGGATGCATGAAATGTCCTCTCATTGAGCCATGTCATCCAAGCCAGAAGCTGGACCAGAGCCAGGGGAGGAGAAAGACAGCTAAAGAGAGGGTTTGGGAAATGAAATGTCCTGATGGGGGCCAGGCCACGTGACCGGAGGCCCGACTGCTCACTGCCCATTCTGCCCCACCACGGCCATGCTAAGCCTGCGTTATAAATAGCGGGGAATATAAATGTTGGGCAGGGACAGCAGAGTCCAGCTTGCTCCTGGGCTGAGAAACACGGACTGGAGATGAGGGGACAGTGGCTGGTCTGGACCCAGACTTAAAGTCTGCTGGAAAGATCTGTGTCCTCCAGCAGCAGCTGTGAGAGAAATGTGGGTCCCAAGCTGCCCTGGGGTGGAGACGGCCACAGGACCCTGGGATTCACACACACACCCTGCTCAGGGTATCCGGGGTTGCCCGTGTCCCTCCTAGTTGACCTTGAACCCTTTGCCAGGGTCAGGATGCTCTGAGGTCTCTGCCAATGGGGTGAAACTCACATGCATTGAGTGCCTACTAGGTGGTGGGCACTGGGCACATCATGACGGTCACTGAGATAAATACACGAATATTCTTGAGTAGCTGCTACCTCAGCAAGCCCATTAAGCACTTTACATACAGTGATATTGTTGCGTTATCATTGTTCATGTCAATAACGCAATAATGCAATCACAGTAACACAAACACAATGACACACAGTGACAGGAGCTATAATAACAGTAGCTACAATTTCTTTCTTTTTTTTTTTTTAAGATTTATTTATTTCAGAGAGAGAGAGAGGGACCAAGAGAGAGAGCACAAGCGGGGGAAGGAGCAGAGGGAGAGGGTGAAGCAGACTCTCCCCTGAGCCAGGAGCCCGACATGGGGCTTGATCCCAGGACCCTGAGATCATGACCTGAGCCAAAGTCAGATGCCTAACTGACTGAGCCACACAGGCGCTGCTATTAAAGATTCTTATTTGTCTAGAGTAACTTAATCCTTATATCTGCTTTGTGAGGTGGGCATTCCCTTTTTTTTTTTCTTCCTTTTTTTATGTCCAGTGCACATATTAACTCCCTCGTTTTGAACTTGAAGAGATACGTGTGACAACGGTACTTGGCTGGTCATGAGATGGGAAAGTAGCGAGATTCCTTGAGGTAGATATTGTTACCCCCATTTTGCAGATGAGGAAACTGGGGCACACAGAGAGTGAATGACTCCCTCAAAGTCACCTGGCTAGCAAGTGGCAGTGGAGATTTGAATTCAGGTCTCTCACTCCAAAGCTTAGCTCTTCCCACAGCACATGTCCATCCAAGGGAGCAGATGCGGAGAAATGCTTTTTGGGTGAATGGATGAATGAATGAATGAGCGAGCATGAATGAATGAATGAATGAACATGTGTCCGCCCGAGGCGATGGGTGGAATTTCCAAGCCCTGAGTGGTGAAGCAGGTTGTTCAAGGTCACAGAGCCAGAGAGCAGCAAAATGGGTGAGGAGACCTAGCTCTGGTCTCTTAGACTGGCTTCCCTCCCAAACCTTCTTGCTGCTTGGAGTAGAAACAGCCTCTTTTTGGCAGCCGTCTTGCCCTTACTCACGTCTGGGATAACGGTAGATTCCAATTTCCAGGCCAACTCATTTCCTACCCTTCAGGGAGCCTGGCGGAGGCCCAGGGCTGGGCGCCGCCCCTCCCCACGCAAGCAATCCAGGCTAACTGGCCAGCCAGTCACTGGAGAATCATTTTCTTATCTTTCTTCCAGGTTCTCCCAGCCGGAGGGTCCAGAGTTCCTGCTGGGTACGGGGGTGTCCCTTGGGCCTCAAGACTGGCTGGGCACCACCTCCCCACCCAGGCTTTCCCATGTCTGCCACTGGGGGTCTGTGCAGGGGTGTGGGGACAGCTCTGCAGCCTTGGGCAAACCAGAGGCCCTTCTCTGGGTCCAGTTTTACTCCTCCCCCAAGAGAGGGGATCGACCGAACAGAGCTGCCTTCCAGGTCTCACCCCGCTTCCTGGGCTTTCCTGTGATGAGCCCAGATGAGGGGGGCACCTCCCGCAGCTCACTCTTGCCTGGGAGGTGGGGGCAGGGAAGGAGCCCGGGCGGCCTGCCAGGCTCCCTGAAGGGTGGGAAATGAGTCGGCGAGGAAACTAGAATTTGCTGTTAATCCAAGCACGAGTAAGGGCAAGATGGTTGCCAAAAAGAGGCTGTGCCTGCTCCAAACAGCAAGAAGGTTTGGGAGGGAAGCCTGCACCGGGAGACGGGAGCCA
Organism: Procyon lotor; assembly: GCA_028646535.1. Taxonomy (NCBI): domain Eukaryota; kingdom Metazoa; phylum Chordata; class Mammalia; order Carnivora; family Procyonidae; genus Procyon; species Procyon lotor. The sequence continues at coordinate 13,363,131 of CM053619.1, read as the reverse complement.
GGACTCCTCGCCCTGCCTGCTGCCCGCCTCCCTCTCCAGCTCCCACGTTCTCATCCTCCCTTCTCTCAGGCACACTTTTCCAAAGAACATGTAGACGCCCTGCTGTCATCTCATTTACCCTTTCACTCTTGCAGGGGCGTTCCTGCCCCTGCTCTCCTGTCCCTGATCTCCACCCGCCTTCATCTCCCATGACCGTGACCGTGACTGCTCTGCTCTGTGGCCGCTGACCTTTCTGATCACGGCCCAACACACCCTCTGTCTTCCTCTGACCTCGGGCCACATTCTCTCCAGCCCTTCCCGCTCACTTTTCAACAGGGGCGTCCTCCCAGACCGGGCTGCAACTCTCCATCCTGCTACCCTCCCCCAGCCTCTCCTCCAAGGCTTCACCAGGACTGTGTTCAGCAAACGCCACGCTTCCTTCCGAGCCCCTGCGTCCTTAAGAGCCCCGACCTCCCACCACTTCCTCGGGGGGGAGAGGGGGGCACAGCCCCTCAGATGAAAGATGTCACAGCCCATCTCATCCTCTCTACCCCTAACCCGGTCGCCTTCTGCAGGCGCCGCCATTCCCCTGGTTGCTAAGGCAGAAGTACCCAGTGCATTCAGCTGTCCCCCGCGGCTGCCCAGCCCCTCTCCCACCTCTCTCCCCCTCTCCTTCTAATCCCTCCTCTACCACTTAATGGCTCCCTGCTGCAGCCGCCCTACTCTTCTCAGTTCCAGCCCTCATTTCCTCTCACCAGACCCTTTCTCCACAGCTTTAAACACAAGTCAGACCAGGACACCATCTGCTCGAAACTCCACATGGCTCCCCATGGCCCTCGGGAGCACTGCTCGCTCCTCAGCCTTGTGGACCCACGACTGAGCCCTTGTCTGCCCCTTCATCCCCCTCCCCTTCCAACTCTCTCCTAGACGGTCTGTTTTCAGTGTTTTGTTTTGTTTATTTATTTGTAGAGAAGGAGAAGGGAGGCAGGCAGAGGGAGAGAGAGACTCCTACTGCAGGCTCTGTGCCCAGAATGGGGCCAAATGAAGGGCTCAGTGGCACGACCCTGAGATCATGACCTGAGCCGAAATCAAGAGTCAGACGCTTAACAGACTGAACCCCTCAGGCGCCCCTGTCTTCAAGATTTGACAGTTTTATTCAAGTGTAATTTATATGTAATAAAAGTCACTCATTCTCGGGGGAGAGCTTGATGAATATGGGGGGTGAGTACAGTTATACCCATGTTGCTGTTACCCTGAAAGTCCCCTTGGATGTCCCTTTGCAGCCTCATCTCCCAGCCCCGGGCAGCCACGGATTTGCACTATGTCACTATGGCTTTGTCTTCTCCAGAATTTTATATAAACGAAATGATGCCCTCTGTAATCTTTGTGTTTGACTTACTACCTTCAGCCTGATGTTTGTGGGGTCTGTATCTCCTGCTTCATGTGTTAACATGTCATTCTTCTCGTTGCTGAGCAGGATTCCTTCGTATGAATGTACTACAGCCCATTTATCCATTCATCCACCCGTGGACATTCGTGTTATCATTTTCTGTCATGGACATTTGTGTTATCATTTTCATTGTCTCCTGATGACTACTCGCGCCCGCTGCCTTCTCTACTATGCCCTGGCTGTTCTTATGTCTTCTTTTGGGTGTGCCTGTTAACATCTTTTGCCTGTTTTTTAATAAGATTTTATTTTATTTTATTTATTTATTTTTTTTATTTTTAAGTAATCTGTACACCCAGCCTGGGGCTCAAACCTATGGCCCTGAGATCAAGAGTTGCATAGTGTACTGACTGAGCCAGCCAGGTGCCCCTGGCCCTTTTTTCTTTATTGGGTTCTTGCTTTTGCATTTTTTTCTTTTCCTCTTCCTTTTTTTGGTTTCCTTTCTTTAAGTCTTAACAGATCTTATTTTTAAAAAATATTTATTTATTGGAGAGAGAAAGAGAGAGAGAGAGTGCTCGCGCACAAGCAAGGGGAGGGGCAGAGGGAGAGAGAGAGAGACTCTCAAGCAGACTCCACACTGAGCACAGAGCCTGAGATCATGACCTGAGCCAAAATCAAGAGTTGGACGCTTAACCGACTGAGGCACCCAGGTGCCCCCCACCCCCGCCCCAGATCTATACATATGCTTTATGTATGCAGCTCTTTATCAGATATCTTTTGTAAATATTTCTTTTGAGTTTGTCATCTTAGTGGCTTTTCAACTGCAGATTATGATCCATAAATGAGTTAGGAAATCATTTGAGTGGATCAGGACTATTATATATTTTTTTGAATCAAGTAGCTCAGAATAGTCACTTGCAGAAGGCATTGCACACAGTAGAGGCTAAGTGTTGCTTCATACACTTTCAGTTGTATGTGTGTGTGTGTTAAACTGGGTCACGAAGTAAAATGTGTTCCTTCCCACGGTCACCAATGTTTGAAAGCCTCTGCTCTAGCCCCGTAGGTGCCCAAACTATGTATGTTTAATGACGAAAGAAGCAAATGAATGGACTGGCCATAGCCTCGGAAGTTCTCCCAATCTGCTGGATTTCTCAAATTCAGGGCATTTTCAGTGCCTCCAGCTGCAGTTTCAGGAAGGGGCTGAAAAACTTTCCATAGCCAACTTCCTTTCAGTTGAGAACCCCCCGCCCAACTCCTGTTGGCAGCTTCTCTTCCATCAGGTCACTATTCCCCCAAGTGTACACTTGATGCAAAGATCCCTGGGATTTCTCTATGCAGAGAAGTGAGGGAAGACTGGGAAGCAGTAGGTCAAGTAAAGGTAAGCAGTTGTCTTTTTTTTTTTCTTTTAAGATTTTATTTATTTATTTGACAGAGACACAGCAAAAGAGGGAACACAAGCAGTGGGAGTGGGAGAGGGGGAAGCAGGCTTCTAGCCGAACTGGTAGCCCAATGCGAGGCTCGATCCCTGGGACTGTGACCTGAGCCAAAGGCAGACGCTTGACACCTGAACCACCCAGGCGCCAGCAGTTGTCTTTATTGCAGGACTTCTCAGAGCCTTTAATTTGCTAAGGGACATTGTGGATCTCCAAGAGGGAGACAGAGCCGGCATCATTCCCCAGGTTTATTTGGATACAAAATCTTTCCTCCGTTACGATAGCCAAAAGATGGAAATATATGTCCATCAACTGTCCATCAACTAATGAATAATGTCCATCAACTAATGAATACATAATCAAAATGTGGCATATCCACATAATGGAATACTCTTCAGCCAGAAAAAGGAATGAAGCACTGAAACATGCTACCACATGGCTGAACTTTGCAAACACTAGCTATGAAGAAGCCAGACACAAAAATAGCACAAACTGTATGATTCCATGTTTATGAAATGCCCAGAATAGACCGATCTGTAGGGACAGAAAGTGGATCAGTGGTTGTCTACGGCTGAGGGAAGTGAGGAATTTGAGGGTGATAACCAAAGGGCACAGTTTCTCCTAGAAATGATGAAAATGTTCTAGATCAATTGTGATGGTTTCACAACTCTCTGAATATACTGAAAACCATTGAATTGTACACTTTATTTTTTTTTTTAAGATTTTACTTATTTGAGAGAGAGAGCGTGAGAGACAGCATGAACAGCGGGGAGGGGCAGGGGGAGAGGAAGAAGCAGGTTCCCCACTGAGCAGGGAGCCCCAATGCAGGACTCGATCCCAGGACCCTGGGCCTATGACCCAACCTGAAGGCAGATGCCTAACCAACTGAGCCACCCAGACAGCCCTGAATTGTACACTTTAAACGTGTGGATTGTGTGGTATATAAGTTACATCTCTATAAAGCTATTACAAAAACGGGATGGTTTTTGAAGAACTAGCGTTCTAAAGAATTTACTTGAGAAAGATCCAAGCCAGGCAAACTGGGTCCCCCTGGTGGCTTGGAGGACAAGGTTCACTTGTGATTCCTGACACGCCCCCCGCCACCCCTCCCCCGACCACCCAGAAGTCAGTGTGATTTTCTTTGCGGAGAGAGAGCCAGAGTCAAGAGTTCCGCCCTGTACACTTCTATTCCCTCCTGGTGGCACAGGGACAGAGCCAGGGCGGGGTAAGTGTCGAGCACGTTTTTATCCCCCTTTCTGACCTGGGCAGAGAGGACAGGCCCTCCGGTGCTCGTTTACCCGCTTCTCTGGGGAGCCGCCATCCATCCCGTGCCGGTCCCATAGGCGCCCTTTGTACTGGCAAGGGAGCCAACCCAAAATAGTGCAGCCTGGGACACCAGTTGGGAAACCAGATGGGAAAGTCTGGGGCTTGGGAAGGAGCAGATCAGGGTTTCCTTCCCAGTCCTGCTGCCTCTCTGTGTGACCTTGGGCACAGTGTTCAGTCTCGGCTTCCCCTTTCCCACTTGGGAAAAGAAATGAGTTTCTGCTCTTCTTCCTCAACAAGGCTTCTGGAGGAATCTAAGCCGAGAAGACTGTTAAGGTTGGAAGGGACGTCGATGCTTGAATCTGCTCTCTACTCTCCCCACCAAGCCGACCTGCTTGAAGCCTTCCGATGCCAAGGAGCTCACTACCTCCCATTTCGATGCTCAGTAGCTGGGGCTGGCAAAAGCCCTTCCTCATATTGGACTGACTTCTGCCAGCTCCTTCCACTAGCCTTCGTTCTCTTCTGAGCGCATCATGAATGTGACTTATACCTCTGCTATGATGCCCAGAGAGCCCACCTCATTTGGCCCTCTGACCTCCCTACGTGCCAGGAGGCCACACCCCACCCAGAGCAAGTTTGCACCTCCTGACTCATACAGGGTCAATATTCTAGCCCCAGTCCCCCAGCCTTTCCCTTGCCTCCCTGGCCTGGGCCTTCTGTGCCGGCCTCCCATGGCCTCTCGGTCCTGCTGATAAATGACCCCTTCGGCTGCTCCCCTTCCCAGATACACTTCTTCTTCTTTTTTTTTTTTTTTTAAGATTTATTTATTTGCTTGACAGAGAGATCCCAAGTAGGCAGAGAGGTAGGCAGAGAGAGAGGGGGAAGCAGGCTTCCCACTGAGCAGAGAGCCTGATGCGGGGCTTGATCCCAGGACCCTGAGATCATGACCTGAGCCGAAGGCAGAGGCTTTAACCCACTGAGCCACCCTGGTGATCCCCAGATGGACCTTCTACTTGCTGCTCGGGTGAACCCTATTCTGACCTCTGCAAGGACCCCCTCAGCAGCTCCCTGGCCCCAGGAGGCCCCTTCCCACCACACTGAGCCTGTGGCTGGGTTGTTGTGCTTCTTTAGGGGGAAGCTCAGCACACTGGACAGCTCACCGCATCTTCGGAGATAGTGACTGTGCCCGTCTGTCTCTGCGTCCCCATCCAGTGCTGAACCCCAAGTGCATCTGAGTCCACCACCTGCAAACTGCCCACCCTCCCCAGGAGTGCAGCACCTGGAGCTGACCTCAGGCCTCCAATGTGACCTGACCAGGTTGGCTTGACCACAGCGGTGCCGCACAGGGCAGAGGAGCACTGCCTGTCTCTCCTTTTGCAAGCCACCTTCTATTAATGTCTGGATGACTAAGGTCACGGGGAAATCCCTTGGCATCTAGGAATGCCATCTTCCTGGTTTGCCTTGTTCCATGCCCGGATGAGTGTGAAGTGCCATCAGAGGAAGTCCCCAAGATAAGGGCTCCCTTCCTTGCTGGGCACCCCAACCAGGTCTTCCCTTGCTCCCCAGCCCCCCAGGCCTTCATTTTTCTCCTCTGTATGATGGAAAGCTGGGCTCTGTCACTGGCAAGCCTCTCTGGCTCTTCCAAGCGGCTGGTGCCCAGGCCCTCCTCACCCCTACATTGGACGTCCTGCTGGGTTGGGAGTCCCAGGCCACCACCATCCCTTGTGTCACTAAGCAGTCCCGTCCCTCATGGCTGCTGTCTCAGTGAGTCACTGCAGCACGGCGTGTTTATTAGGATGGTGGGAGCTCATTTTGCCAACTTTGGAACCACGGGAGCTGGCTAAGTTTAGAACAAGCCTCGAGCGTGAGGACGCCGTGTTCCTTCTCCTTCTGGCAAAACACGAGACTTGAGCTATTCTTTTCATCTTTATTCTCCCAGACAAGTCCTAAGCTTTATTTACCACTAGCTCTGTCTTCTCCCAACACAGACTCCTCTGTAATTAAGGGGAAAAACACCCCCGATCATCCTAAGGTTGAAAAACATCAGATCATTGGAATGTTTCAAGGAATATAACAAAGGTTCTGGAAAATAGGATACCATTCTACTGAAAGCAGATGCAAATCTAGTTCCTGGGGATGGGCTTCAGGAGATACAGGGAACCCCCTATATTCTGATGTGAATGTGCTTTTACCTGGGCAAAGGGTCCATAGCTTTTATCAGATTCCCAAAGGGCTTTGTGACTCCTGCTCAAAATCACAAATTTCAGATCGCAGAATCAGATTTTGTCAAAATCACAAAATTCAGATTTAGAAAAAGATGGCCCCCAGCACGTGCATTGTAGAGTCCTCCCCAGCTTTGGGGTTTCCATAATTAGATATTGGACGTCTTCTCAGAGATCAGCACTGGGGCTGGAACCCTGGAGCCTGAGTCAGGTTAGACATGCCGCACCAGCACTGGTGGGAGGAGAAGCCTAGGTCTGGTGGAGGGGAGTGACGTCATCTGGAGGGGAGTGACGTCATCAGTGGGAGCTGGCGAGTAGGCCAGATGGGTTGGGGTGAGGGATTCCAGATTAAGAGGGGGATGAGAGGAAGCAACAAGAGACCAGCCGGGATGGGCTCCCAGCTAAGTCAGACACTGAGATGGGTCCAGTCTTAGCATTTAAAGGGCCATGTAGGGTTGGTCTGTCCACTCACCTTCATTTACCCCTCTTGGTGATTGCCATTTTCCATCCTGGTGCACTTGAGACTTCATGGCCCAAGTGAATGGTCTTCTGTTGGTTCCTTAAATCAAATGAACTCCTTCCTGTCTCTTAATCCCACTGTCCTCCACTCATGCAGACATGGAGTACGTGACCTTGACATGACAATTCAGGTGAATGCAATTTCCTGTGTAATTGGGAAGTAAGTCCACTGTCAAAAGAAAACAAGTGGGAAGAAAAAAATAAAAAAGAAAACAAGTGGGGCTCCTGCGTGGCTCATTCGGTTAAGCCTAGCCTTCAGCTCAAGTCATAATCCCAGGGTTCTGGGATCCAGCCCCGCATCTCCCTCTCCCTCTGCCCTTCCACTCCACTCATGCTTTCTCTCTGGCTCTTTCTCCCTCTCTCTCAAATAAATAAATAAAATCTTAAAAAAAAAAAAGAAAAAAGAAAACAAGTGATGCGTTCAGGTGTTAAAAATGCCTGTGACCCTCTGGTTATCTACATGCCTCTCTCCACCTCTGCCAAGTTAGGGCAGAGTTCTATGCATCCTGCCATTAGTGTCCAGGGTGTGAAAGAGAGGGGGGCGAGTCTTCCCGGCTAGTATCCCTCTGTACTCAGTGGATCAGCCCCATGCCAACACCTCTGCCCTCCACTGGGTAGTCTGGCCATTTAACTGAAGCACACATGGAAATTTCTTGCCCTGACTCTTTGGTCTCCTTCAGTCTGGAGCAGTTCCTTTATCTTCCCTCGACCGTGATCCCTGTGAGATTATGGGCCAACTGTTTTGTAGAATGTTTCTCAATTAGGGTTTACCGAATGTGTCTTTATGGTTGGACTAGATGACGCATCTCCGGTGGGAATGTTACTTAAAGGCAGCTGTTGTCCTCCTGGGGCATCTTACCAGGTGGCATGATTTTGATTTGTCCCATCACTGGGGATGTTCACTTCCTCACTTATTAAGGTGGTGTCAGCCAGTCTTCTCTGCTGTGAATTACACTTTCCTTCTTTGTAACTAACAAGTATTTCGTAACAATGTAAATATCCCATTTCTCCCTAAGCACTCAAGTGGTGTACTTATTTATATCCGGATTGCTTCTTATTTTATCCAGTGGGTTATAATCTCTCCCTCTCATTGTTTATTCTGATGCTCCATTTTCCCCCAGATTTGGTTTGTGAGAGCTCCTTCCAGCCAGCGTCTGCGGCCTTTTGACAAGTCCCCATCATTCTTCAGTGCCTCCTGGCCTTCTGGTTTAATAAGATATTTTAGGTTCCTCTTGTACTTTCCCAGGCTCAGCCTTGGGATCTGCCATTTCTCTATGGAGTTCTAAATTCCATTTTGTGCAAAGTGCATTTAGGAACCAGGTTCTATGCCCTACCTGAGCTTGTTGATGGGGAGACCCCCCCCTCTATTAAACACCCTGAGTTACATCTTTTGAAAATTTTATCATGGACTCTGAAACAGAGTCCTCTCTGGAATTGCAGTTTCTCAGGCCACGTAAGCCTGGAGCCACTGGGAATCATCTTCCTACTACTGAATAAGATCGTCTTGGGGAATGAAGTCAAGCAGAGGCAAGTGGACGTGAGAGGGAGAGACACACAGGGTCCCATGGCACCATTAGAGCTCACCACGCCTAAATCTCTTGAATTTCTTGGTTACATGAACCAATGTTTCTTTTTTTTACAATGTGCTTCTTGGGATGCCTGGGTGGCTCAGTTGGTTAAGCGACTGCCTTTGGCTCAGGTCATGATCCCAGGGTCTTGGGATCGAGTCCCGCGTCGGGCTCCTTGCTCAGCAGGGAGCCTGCTTCTCCCCCTGCCTCTGCCTGCCTCTCTGCCTGCTTGTGCTCTCTCTCTCTATAATAAATAAAATCTTTAAAAAAAAAAAAGAAAAGAAAATCTAAGCCACTTAAAAAATATTAAAAAAAACATAAAATAAATGTGCTTCTTTTTTGTCTAACGGTGATGCAAATCAGGTCCCTTGCAACCGAAGGCATCCTGATCAATATATTAAATAGCTTATGAGTGGCTCATCTGTGGCTTTATGTGATGGGATCGAGGCTCCAGCTTTCAAGGTTTGTTTGTCTGCCCTGTAGGGAGAAAGGGGAGTTATTTCTGCCCGGTCCCCCGGCCATCAATGCCTAAGACCTGTGACTACACCGCCGCCTAGCTCCCTAGTTCATCACTTTCTCCTCCACACGGACCTCTCTCACTTGGCCTCTAGTGTCCCCGGGAAATGGCGCAGCACCGTCCCACAGGCCACAAGAAGGAGGCAGTATGGGAAAGGCTATCAGCTCCCTCTGGGTCTGTGCCAGACCTGTACACTGGTTGCCCTTTCACATTGCAGGCGATGACTAGGCTGCAGTGGTCAACCCAGCGTTCCTGGAGGCATAGTGAGGTTGGAGAAACCCATGAAAACCCAGACGCTGACAATGACTGTGCCAGGGGAAGCCGCGTGCTAGTCCCGGCCCCAGCTGCACTGGTAGCCTCCTTCCCCCTCCCAGACATCTGCCTTTTTTCCTTCTCCCCAGATAGAGAGGTAGAATCTCTGGCCTTTCGGCTCTGATCTATGTTCTCTACACCCTTTTCTAGGGTGACTGGTTGAGGGGCTGCCCGGCTGCTTCAAGAGACAAGGCTCTACTCCTACCCACGACAAGCTAGGAGAGGCCAGGCGTCGGCAACCATGCATGACCAAAGCCTGAGGGTTTCCTTCCCCTTCTGGAATGACACCAGTGGTCTTGGCACAATCATCTAGGGGTGCTCGGCACTCCCCACCCAGTCCTGAAGGCTTCATCGCCAACAGGAAATGAAGATAGGCCTGTGGTGCAAATATAGATCTGATCCCCTGGGGACGCTCCTGGACAGAAAACATGGACACACACACACACATGCGCATGGACACACACACACACACATGCGCATGTGCACGCTGCTCACACCACATACACACCACACCCACGTGCTAACACACTCACACGCACATATACACTGTGCCCTCTTCTTCCCGCAAACAGACAGTTTTCAAAGCAGTACAGTCCATGTCTGTATGCTAAGCAGGGTTGGGGATCTGGTCCCTAAAGATAACATCAGCGAGCCAAATTCCCATCTGTGCACATTCAAGGCAGCCTTTTATGGTCCCTTCCAAAATAAGATGGGGTCTAACCCGTGGTCAGCCAAGGGCCATGGAAGTATTTCTCCCAAACCAAGGGGGGGGGGGCTGTGCCCCAAAGGCTATTTTAAAACTCTTCCTCCCCCAACACAGAGGACAAGGAAGCTTTGAAGTTAGTATTTTTTTCCCATTAAGAAAATGTTCCAGAAGTTTCAGATAAATGTTTGAGACAAGGCTCAAGGGTGAAGTATGTGGGCTTCTCAGCCCCTTTCCCTTCCTTCTGCTCTAGGGAGCTTTGCACATAGGAAGTTGTCCCAAACTCAGCCCTCTTGGGACAAACCCCGGGGCACAAACCTGAGGGTTTCCTTCTTCTGTAACGATACCCTTCTCCCTCCCCTCCCCCGACTCCCCGCAGTGTGGCTCTCTCCTTCAGGTCAGCCATCACGCACCCCTCATCATCTCATTTGTTCAATCTTATTTGCCCAAGTCATATAACGCAACCTTTCTGGGGTTCCTGGAAACCCGCAAGTGGTCATATCCTACAGACAGGATGGCTTCTGTCAGTCTAGGACAAGGAAAGGATGCAAATAAGATGTGTCTGGAATTCTGTCCTGGCCACTTCCCAGCCCTGGGGCATTTGCTGAGCCTCTCTGAGACTCAGTTTCCTTGTCTTGAACTTTCTTCTCATCGGACTTCTGTGAGGATTAACTGGGATAAATGTTTCATTCATTCCAAAAAGATTTCCTATTTGAGTGAGTGACATGTGTTGAGTATCAAACAGAATCCCTACCTTCGGTTTAGGAGCCTGCATTGAAGCAGGTGAGGCCACACACACACACACACACGCGCGCGCGCTACTCAGTAAAGGCAGAGTCCCTCCTCCCTCTCCAGACGGCGAAAGATCTCTTTGTATTGATTTTGCTGGAAAATCTCCCATTTCTCTGAAGTTTCCCGGGAACAAGCAGTCTCTGGGGTGGTTTTGCAAATTAGCACATCCCTCTGCAGATGGCAGCCCCGAGATCAGAGGAGTACACCATGAGTGCAAAGTCACATGGCAGGCTGGTGGGTGGGTGGCAAGGATGGCACCAAACTGGGTTGGAAGACTCTTCTGTCCTGCTTGGATAGTTCCAGGCCTCGCCGGGCTCCTGGTCCACACTCTCATCTTCTCCCTCCTGGTGAGCCTAATTTTGCTCCAGCTTGCACCTGCTCAAGACAAAAAGAGCGTAAGGTGGCAAGTCCAAGGGCAGTGCAGGCTGGATCCAGGGCTCCAGGGAGGTCTTGGGGGCATTCTCTTTTCTGCGTCTCTCCCTCCCCCTCCGTTGGCTTGAGTCCTCAGCTGACCTTCAGGGGGCAAGAAAAATGTCCCAGGCCAACCCCAATACTGTTTCCTACTTACTTACCATCTCCGTGGAAAAGACCGTCCTTCCCAGTAGGTTCCGCCCCCAAGTCCAGGGAAGACCTCTGATTGGCCCTGTCTGATCACGTGCCCGTGCCCGGAGCCAGTAACTCTGAATGCGGAGGGGATCTGCCTCCCTTCCCGAGCTGGGCGAAGAACAGGCGGGGTCGGCTCACTGTCCCCTCACAGAATGAGTTTCCGGCTAGAAAGAGGGTAAGGAGGAGGGCTGCGGTACAAACCAGGAGATATTGCCCACGGAAGCGTAGGCTTCTAAACCCACTAGTTACTGTGACCACTACTGCCGCCGGTGCCTCTGCCTCTTGGTCAGAGAAGCTACAGGGAGAAAAGAGCATGGTGGTTGGGGTCAGGTGGATCTGGGCACAGAATTGTATGATTTTTTTTTTTTTTACGTTATTTATTATTATTTTTATTTGAGTAGGTGCCCCACCCAATGTGGGTCTCGAACTCACAACCCCAAGATCGAGAGTCGCTTGCTCCACCGGCTGAGCCAGCCAGGCGCCCCCAGAACTGTGTGATATTAATATCACGTGTGTGATATTAATCAGATTCCTCAACCCATTGAAAGCTCGGTTTTCTCATCTGTAAAACGAGAATGACAGTTCCTATCTTGTAGGCTTTGAGGATTAAATAAGTCAACCACCAAGTCCAGTACTTGGCACGGAGGAGATAATCTACATCTCATCTTGCTTTTGGTTGCAGGCCTTCAGCTTGGCTTCTGGTTCTCGACGTCCTGGACCCAGACCAAGTGGGCCTATAGTTGGGGGACCATCTGCTCCTCCCGCCTAGACTGAATTCAGAGAGGGGCTCTGGCGGGTGAAAATACAGAAGGTCTCACCAAGAGATGGTGCATGGAGTTTTGTGTTTGTTTTGTTTTGTAGTTTTGTCGTTTCCATCTTAATGAAAATGTGCGGGTTTCGCACTGTCACAGAGCAAATAGAACCTTGACATATGGGCCTCTATTTATGTGCCTGACTTAATGGTGTTTCATGTTCCATCATCTTTCTATTAGTAAGAATACTGTGTTTCTTGGGAACTTTCCTTCTTCCTTCCCTCCCTCCCTCCTTCTTGCTGTTTCTTCCTTCCTTCCTTCCTTCCTTCCTTCGTTCATTCCTTCCTCCCTTCCCCCCTTCCTTCCTTCTGTGCCAGGCTCTGGGCTAGAAACCGGGGCTGGTGCTGAATAAGACAGACATGCCTCTACCTCCACAGACCTTACAGTCCCCAGGGGACTTAGATTTAAGTCTAAGTCTAAGCATCTGTAGCAGGCGCTAGGAAGGAGAAACGCATAGGGCTTTGAGAAAGAACTCTGATCTTTCTTGGCATATCCAAAAGGGCTTCCTGGAAGAGGTGCCATTTGAGCTGAGCTCCTTGGAATAGGTGGGGTTCTTCAGTGAAGGAACTGGTTGTGGAGTTGAAAGAGGTGGGAGTTCCTGCAGCGGAAACAGTGTCACGAGGTGGCCAGAAGGGAAGGAGTGTCTTCTAGGATAAGATGGAGGGCCTGGAGGCCTGAAGTCAGCAGGGTACTCAGCAGAGCAGCTTAAGACCGACCGGGGAGTGGACTGGAGCCAGATCACGCAAAGCCTGAGAGCCACCCTAGGGCTTTTGGTCTTAATTTCAGAGCAAGGGAATGGTTCAAGGACTGCACTGTGCTGGGAGGTGGGGGCTCTTTCCAGGAAGTGGCACTTGGCAGTTTTGCTTGTCATTTCCAGCCTGGTGAAGAATTAATTGTCCATTGCTTTGCAGTCAGTGAGCGGAGAGCGCGATGGTACAGCACGCACTCTGCTTTTTCTGTCTCCCCTGGACTCCCCCTTGGGAGTCCCTGTAGCTCCCCCTCCAACCCAGCCCTCAAGGAGCTGAGTTTAGGGGGAAGCCTAGGTTGGGAGACCGCAAAACAGGTGCCTAAAGTGTCCTGTGCTACGTGCTGTGAGGTGTATGAGGTTCTGAGAGGCCAGAGGAAGAGTCTGATTCCTCCTGGGGAAGGAGGAAGGCTCCCAGGAAGAGGTGTCCCCACAGCTGAGTTCTGAAGTATCGTAGGCGTGAACCAAGCTGGGTCAGGAGAAGGGAAGAGACACAGGCCGAGGATTGGGTTGGGCCCGGAGAAGGCCAGGGACTCTGAGGGAACTGGGTGGGAAACTCCAGGTAACGAAAACAGCCCTGGGGCCTGGCCCATCCCAGGCTAGAGGGTGCTTGGCAAAACCTTCCTTTGGTGGTGGCAGGCCTCTTTTCTGGTCCTTCTCCACCCCAACCTCGCCCTTCACCCCTGGGGCCTGCTGGCCACCACCCTTCCTGATTGTGGTTAAGTCTAAGCTGGAAATTTTAGCCCTGAGGCACACTTCAGCACTGGGGAGGGGAGGGGAAAGGAGGGGAAGAGAGCGGAGGGGAGGGGAGGGGAGGGGAGGGGAGGGGAGAGTAGAGCCTTATAACTATTAATGTCTGACCAAGGACTGAGCCCAGGGCTCCTGACTCCCGGCCCTGGGATCTCAAAGGAGAGACTCATTCTTTAAGATGCAGGCTACCGATACGCATAACAAAGAGTCTGGATGATAGCAACAATGAAGAGGAGAAACTATGGGTATTCTTAATTTTCTTTTCAAAATCTGTGCTTTCTGAGTTGTGTGTAATTGACAGGTATTGGTTTTGTGATTAGAAACAGCAAAAGCAGAGGGAAAACTGTACGGGGGGGGGGGGGGGGGGGC
>CM053619.1:13293425-13349054 GCA_028646535.1 Procyon lotor | reverse complement strand
TCACCCAGAAATCCTCTTCAGGACCGGGGTCCTCATTCTCCCACCTGCTGGGAGGGCTGGAAGCTGACTCTCATAGAGGGGTCTCTCCATGAGCTGCGTGGGGGCAGCCTTCGTCCACTGCCTAGTGCATTGGAGGAGAGGAGGGATGTGTCTTCATTCAGAGCGCCTCCGAAGTGCCATCTCTACCCCAGAGCTCCCTAGGATCCTCTGAGACCTTTGTTGTGTTGTGGCTGCAACATGGTTTTCTCCCTCTGCCTAGTCCTTCACTCTCCCACAGTCTCTAACTGGAGATACCTTCCTTGACCTCCCAGGCTAGGGTAGCCCCCTTAATCACATGCTCTTCCAGAGCACATGTCTCCTTTGTAAGTTTTATATCCATTGTGCTATCAGGCTACTGTCTGTTTCCTCCCCTGACAGGAAGAGTCACGCGCATTCTACCACATAGGCGCCTGTTGGAAACATTTGTTGAATGAATAACCTTATTAAGCATCTCATCTAAACCCTTGGGAGGCCATCAACTTAGGGCTGCAGAATGTCTCTCCCATTGATTCGCTCATTAAATAAATATTTATTAAAAGAAACTAGGTCTCTGTCTCTCAACACCCAAATAACTCCAGATGGTTCAAAGATGTTTACAGGTAAGAAAATAAAACCAATGAAGTTCTAGAAAAAAGACAAGTTATAGAAAATAACTTTGGAATGTCGAGGGCCTCCAAAGCATGACACACAAAATCTGGAAAAAAAGTTACTACACACATAAAATTCTAAACCTCTATGAAGCACAAATAAAGATAATCAGAAAAACAAATCAACGAAGATTATTTGTAACACCTACATATGACAGGAGGCTGATTCTTTGAGTACACCAAGAAGGCTTACAAATCAAAAAGAAAAAAGAATCCACTGAAAAATGGGCAAAAAATAGGGACAACTGTGAGAAACCTTATTTATATCCTAAGAAATGCACATTAAACAGGAATACAATATAATCTTTCTATCAGAATTGAACAAGTTAAAATGATCAGCAATACCCAGTCTTGGCAAGAATGTGAAATTCCTGTATATCGGCAAAAAGTGTCACGAGGTCTTTGGAGAGCAGTTTGGTAATATCTATTGAATTAATAGCATTCACCTCCTTTGTCCTCACAATCCTACCTCTGGGAATTTGTCCAAGGGCATGAGTTTGCACAGAATGTACAGATTAGAGCCATGCCACGTTGTAAATGCAAAAAAGATAGGGCGCAAGGCTTCATCAATGGGGAATGGTTACATTGGGATCAATCCATACAATGAAGTCTGAACATCTGTTTTTTTTTTTTTTTTTTTTTTTTTTTGAACATCTGTTTTGAAGAATGCAGCATCTACATACTGACATGGGACAAGTCCATGACGTATTAAGAAGAAACAGCAAGTTTTGGGGACACCTGAGTGGCTCAGTCGGTTACATGTCTGACTCTTGATCTTGGCACAGATCATGATCTCGTGATCTCCGTGATCTCAGGGTCATGAGATGGAGCCCTGCGTTGGGCTCCCTGGTCAGCGGAGTCTGCTTGAGGATTCCACCCCCCCCAAAACAAATAAATAAATCTTTGTTTTAAAAAAAGAAGAAAAAGCAAGTTTTAAAGTAGGCACTTCCCATTTTTGGTGGCAGGGGAGATGGTGGGTGTGTGTGTGTGAGAGAGGGCACTAGTGTGTGCATAGAAAACACATCAGAAGGATGTAGCCCAAAAGTATATTGATGAGGAATGGACTCTGGGCAGCTTCTACTTTCCGCGTCATGCATCGCCCTTGTATTTGAGATACTGATGAGTCTACATCACTTTTGAAATCCTGGAGAGGACATAGTATGTGCAATGAGACGCATCTGGGGAAATATGCTGGTCCAAAGGAGGATGGCGGGATGAGATGAGGCTACAGAGGAAGGCGGCAGCAGGTGGCCCAGAGCCCCAGTGACCTGCTCAAGAGTGCAGGGTTCCCTCTGCTGCGGCAGGTTCCCTGCACCAGCCCTGGGAGGTCCTCTCAGTCTCCATGGACTCCCATCCTCCACTCACCTCTGACCTTGGGAGTCTCCAAGGCTCAGTCCTGCTTTCCAGTCTCTTCCTCTCTCCCTCCGATTCCAGGCTCCTGGCTATGAAAGCCTTGTTCATAGGAGCCCTTCCCACTTCTCTCTTGCTAGATCCCTTGTGACCACAGGCTCAGCTATGAGTGCCTCCTAGACACCAACATCTAATAGACATCTCAAACTCATCAAAACCCAACTTCTGACTTGTAGCCAGCCTGACTCTCCTGCTCCTCCTTCAGCCTTCAGCTCAGTAAATGATGCCCCATCCACCTTGTGAGTATCCTTGATTCGCCTCATTCCTTCCCTGGAGCCCTCGTCCCCTTCCAATCCCTCAGCAAGGTCGGCCTGCTTCATCTCCAAAGTCAACCTCAGATTGTCCCTTTGTCTCCATGACTCCTGCCACCCTTTGTCCAAAGTTCAGGAATGAGCAGAGAACAGGCAAACGTACTCAGAGCTTTCCATAGGGAGTCAGCCCACATGTCTGGCAGAGCCTCAAAGGCCGGCGGGGATGGGAATGCCTTACAGTGGGAAGGGGGAGGCTTCAGGTGCGCCCTGACTGGAGGCTGTTGGCAAGGGAAGCCGGAGGCGGCCGATAGACACGGGGCATCCCTTGTGATTGGTTAGGGATGCGTATTTGGTTTTTGCTGGTTGTTCCTAAATGGGGACTAACAGGGGAGAAAATTAGGGAAGCTAATAGGGTTGGTTGGTTTTTTTTTTTTTAAGCTTTTATTTATTTATTTTTGAGAGAGAGAGAGAGAGCGCAAGCAGGGGAAGGGGCAGAGGGAGAAGCAGGCTCCCCGCTGAGCAAGTAGCCCGATGCAGGCAGGTCTCGATCCTGGGACTCCGGCCTCATGACCTGAGCCGAAGGCAGACGCTTAAGCAACGGAGCCACCCCAGAGGCCAAGCTGGCCATTATTAGATCAAGTCTTGGCCATTTGGGGCTGATGGCTGCAGGGGCTGTGCCTTGGCTTCCTGGGCTTGTGGCTGCAGGTTGTGGGACACTGTTCTGTTCTCACCCTGGCCTGGCCAGGATCCATTAGAATATCTGGCCTCTCGAAGTGACCATCTCCTTTCTCCCCATAAACTTCCCACTGCTCCCGCCTTCTATTCTTGCCCTGAGGACTCTGCTTTCTTATTTCAAGAATCCTGGCCTCTGTGGGGACCAAGTTGTGGGAGAGCTCATACCTGCCCACAGCCCCCCCTCTCTCGAGGAAAACCCAGTCTCCTGCAACGCCCTAGCTTCTGGACTCGGAGAAGTCCCCAGGCGCCCAGCCGGTTCCTGTCCTGGGGGCTCTGCGTGACCCACCAATCTCCACGTTGTGGCCCCGTGACTTGCACTGCTCAGATCGAACGTCACCTGTTGGACCACACTGTCTAAATTTACTCCCACGTGAATCTACCAAATCATCGTGCATTCTTTTGTCCATAGCACTTCTCGCTAGCCATCTGAGCGTGTCCTGGTTGCTCTGTTGTTTACTGGTTTATTGCCTGTCTTCCCCCGCAGGAACGTTATCTCCGTGAGGGAAGGGACCACATCTGTTCCTTTCCAGACAGTGGCCCCCGCCCCGTGCTGAGATCAGAACCCGCTACGTCCTTAAGACTGATCTGCTGAGTGAATGAGTGAGCGGAACGAATGAATGGAGAAAAGGCAGACAGCCCTGGCGATGTAGTCCGTGTTCTCTCGTTCTACTCCCAGGGACACGCAGGGCATCAGGCCACATCTCTCCTACGAATTCAGAAATCTTGCTGGGGAAGTCAATTGCAGGGCTAGGAGGGGGCCCTATTTTGTAAGAGTGGACTTAAAGTCAAGGAGGGTTGGAGCCTGTCTCAACAAGGTTGTCCCGGCGCCAGGCACCTGGGGCTGGCTGAGGCCCATCGCAGACCCCGGACTTTGTGTGACAGGCTTAGCTCCCAAAGGGGCGGCATAGACACCCTCAGGGACAGGGCCTGGATGAAGCCTGTGATTAAGGAGGATGAGTGTTTCAAGTCCTTGTAAGTGTGCTAATAACCAGAAACGTGACCTTATTTTATGCATCCTGCGAGTTCCCTCAGATGCCCAGGCCACAGGGAATAGACATAGGTTTGATGCATTTCAGCCTCCCGAGAAAGGGGATGATCGCAGGTATGTAAATAATTGTAGGAACTAGTATCTTTCAGCAGCCCCCTTCCCTTCCCGGCACTTATCCACCCACCTAGATCTCTCTAGTCCCATCGGGAGAATAAGATTATCAGTCCAAGACAACAGACTCTTCTCCAATGATGGTATTTCAGGGACACAGTTGTGTTTATGGGGAGCTGTAGGTGGCAGGAGGGAGCCTTTCCAAGTCTGTCTTTTGCCCGGGACCAGGTTAGTGCCGTCTTAATTTCTTGTAAAACAAGTCTTCCCAGCAGATGAAATCCAGCTTGAGAAAGATCTTTATACTAATTAAGTGGATTCATTTGGTTCAATGACGAACCACAGACTTTTTGGAGCGCTGTGCGACGAGTCAAGATTCCTTCCCTCGGATTGCTCATGGTCCAGGGCAAGAGGCAGAAGAGCAAACAAAGTGTTTTGAGGTGGGGCGTCCTGGGATGCTGGGACTCAGCACAGGACTTTGGAAGTTTGGAAGAAGTGAGCCGAGCCAGATGGGAGGGGAGGGAGGCCTTCTAGGAAGAGGCGGCACCGGGGTCCGGAGTCTGGCGTTGCGTGTTGTCATGAATGAGTAAAAGATGCATGGGTGATCGCTAGGTGAAGAGTAATTCGAAGGTCATTTGTCTTGTGATCTGGTAGGTCCAGGGGCCTAGGCTACATTTTGGTAATCCTGTGAATGTGAGGCCGACCCCCGCAACAATCAGTTTCTCTGGGTTTAAACCCAAGGTGTACCAACCGCATCATGAAGTCGCAAAGATGTGGAGTCCAAGCAAACTAATCTAGGTGAGAGGACTCTGATGAATTTCAAAAACAATTGGACAATAAAAAAGGCAACATAATATCATTAGCATTAGTTACATTACAGGAATAGAAGCACCTCTTGGCAGTCAGACCCTAGGAAATCTTGGACCTGGGTGGCATATGCACTGGATTACCTGGAGGCAGGCCACACAGCAAGGGCCCCGGAAAATGAAGAGCTCGGCTCCCATGAGTTTATCTAGAATTTTGCAATTAGAAAATCTAGGGGGGAATAAAAAGCCACTTGTACTATAGCATACATGCAGATTTTGTGTTTTGTGGCCTTATTCTGATTTAGGCTCCCATTGGTGGGAAGGGGACACCATAACCTTTCAGTTCTTTGACCCCCATGGGGATATTACATTATCTTTTGTTTCTAGCCATTTCCCGCCACCTTTCAAATAACGTGCCAGAAATAGGTGCCAACTCTCATGTCCCCGATTCCCATTCGTCGCTCCCTTTTGCAGGCTGTGATCAGTGGGAGGTTTCTGAAATTGGAAAATTGTATCAGAGCTGTGGAAATGATCGGAACTAATATAGTATCCTTCCAGGGCCAGGCTCAGAGGCTGAGGGCTTTTCACGCGCTATTCCCTTAATCCTCATGCAAGTCCTAGCCAGGCAATTATACAGGAGAACCTAGAGGCTCAGAGAGATAAAGTGTCTTGGTTAAGTTTATGCATGAGGGTTTAAATGAAATTTTAAAAAAGATTTAATTTATTTATTTGAGAGAGAAAATGAGAGACAGAGAGAGAACATGGGGGTAGGGAGAGGCAGAGGGACAGGGAGAATCAGACCGCCTGCTGAGCAGGGAGCCCAACGACATGGGACTCGATCCCAGGAGACCCTGGGGTCATGACCTGAGCCAAAGGCAGACGCTTAACCAACTGAGCCACACAGGTGTCCCTAGAAATGGAATTTAAACCCAGGTCTGGGCTCATTCCACAGTGCTGGCCCTCGACCTGGCCCTTGACCATTAACCAGGTGGGACCAAGACATGATCTCATTCTCAGTCTTTATTTTATGGAGCTATGTGACACTAATACAGGGCCCCAGCTACTTCCATATCTGTATTGCCAGATTCTCTGCTCAGGTTATTTTCATATATACGTATAATAGATGTGAGTATAAAGTGAATAGGAAAGGGAGTTGCTTTCAAAGGATTCAATAGGATATTTAAGTGCCTCTCAGGAAATTCAGTCTTGCAAAAGCAAAACAGCGTTCTTAAATTATTGGCTTTATCTTGTTATGTGACATTGGCAAAGTTCCTGATCATTCATGCAACAACTATTTATTTAGCACCTGCTCGTACTTTGAACTGGTACGAGTACTAGGGAAGTAGGAACGGGCGCCACTGCCGGCTAACAAGTCCCTGCATAAAGAAGGAAGCGAATCCATAAGCCAAGCAGGTTGACAGAGGGCGAGGAAGGAAACGAACAGGGCAGCAGGCCCCAGCGCCAAGGGCGGGAGTGACTGCCCTGGGGCGTGTGGCCACGGGGAGCCTCTGCAGCAGGTGGCATGTGAGCTGAGAGCCAAAGGGTAAGAAGACGCAGCGCACCTGGTCCACCGGAGAGTGGGCACGAAGGTGAAGGTCCTCCCAGGTCCTGGATGGTGCTCTGGAGCAGCACGCTGATGAAGAGGATGTCGGGCTGGCAAGGAAGACCAAGCACCAGCACTCAGAGAGGCAGGAAGGAAAGCGGAGGTCCAAGGGGCACGGGAGCCAAGAGAAGCGTCTCAAGACGGTGATGTGGCCACCGCTCGAGAGGCTGTCTCTCGTCTGGGATCATGGCCGCCACTGTCCAGCCTGACGAGAGAAATCTCAGTGGAAAGGTTGTCAGCCTGTGTGATGGAGACCACGCTCGACCAACAGGTTGGAGAAAGCATGCGCAGTAAAGAAATTGAGTGTAGACAACTCTTCTAAGAAGTTTCGCTATGAAGGTTAGCAGAGAAATAGGGCAGAAACTGGAAGGGCGTTTGGTGTAAAAGCAAGGGGTGCTGGCCGGTCTCCCATCCAAGGTCTGTTCTCTGCCCGTTCATGTTCCGCTCTGGGCTCTGGGAGGGGGACCCTTTTGTACTGCATCACCTAGACGGTCCTGCTAGAATGTTCCCAAGTGGGTTCAGCCAAGAGGAGGCAAAGGCAGGAGAGCTGAAGGCTGGAAGGAAGAGAGGTAGGGTGTTCCTCCCTTCTCCCTCACCGTCTGGGGGCCTTGTCACCAGCAGGAGCCCTGTCCCCTGTGCTTACAAGTCCTTCCCAGCTGTCCCTTCCCGCATGGCGCAAAGAGCACTATTTCTCTCCCAGGCCTTTCTGCACTAGGAGTTGCCAGCCCTACTCAGCATCCTTGTGTGGTCCCTTAACGTTGTAGGGTGGCCCCTTCTTTGAGGTCAGTTGAAAAATCTGTGTGAAATTTTGCTTCTTGCCAGGACTCTACAACAGAGGCCTGCTTGCCTGTCTCCCTCCCTCCCTCCATTCCTTTCTTCCCTCCCTCCCTCTTTCCTTTTCTTTCCTTCTTTTTTTTTTTTAAGGTTTTATTTATTTATTTGACAGAGAGGAGAGAGATCACAAGTAGGCAGAGAGGCGGGCAGAGAGAGAGAAAAGCAGGCTCCCTGCTGAGCAGAGAGCCTGATGTGGGGCTTGATTCCGGGACTCTGAGATCATGACCTGAGCTTTAACCCCCTGAGCCACCCAGGCGCCCCACCTTCCTTCCTTTCTTTCTTCCCCTTTTCCTTTCTTCCTCCCCCCTTCCTTCCTTCCTTCCTTCCTTCCTTCCTTCCTTCCTTCCTTCCTTCCTTCCTTCCTTCCTTCCTTCCTTCCTTCCTCCTTGTTCCTTCCTTCCTTTCTTTCTTTCTTTCCTGAAGGGGGATACCAAAACATGTTTGTGTGCAAATGAGAATAACAGGGCAGAAAAGGAGAAAATGATGATGCAGGAAAAGCAGGATACTTGCTGGAGTGGAGGCCTCAAGCCTGCTGGAGGGGATGGGTCCCCTCTTCTGTGGTCACAGAAGAATGGGCGGGGAGCAGAGGCACAGCGCAGGAGGGCTCTAGATTTGGTCTGAGGGCCTCTAGTTTCTCAGCGCAGGATGAGCCTATAACATTAGCTGACGAGTGCAAGGTAATTGGCAGAGATAGAAGAAAGCATGAAATAGCCATCTCTGGGACTCCTGAGTGGCTCAATGGGTTAAGTGGCTGCCTTCGGCTCAGGTCATGATCTCAGGGTCCTAGATCGAGCCCAGAATTGGGCTCTCTGCTCGGTGCGGAGTCGGCTTCTCCCTCTGCCTGCCTCTCCCCCTGATTGTGCTCTCTTTCTCTGACAAATAAATAAATAAAATCTTTAAGAAAAAAAAAAAAAAAGAAATAGCCATCTCTGAGACCGGGAAAATGAACTTTCTAGGAAAGGTTGGTAGGCTTGCCAGGCCTGAGAAGTGCCAATTTGAGGTTTGTGGTCACAAATTTAAAGAGCAGCCCTTCAGCAGAGCTGTGTTTTTCTCCAATATCATTCAGCTGCTCTGGCACAGGCCTGGAGAAGGTGGAGGGCTGGGACTTCATTAGCTAGGTTCCTCTGGCGGGAAGAGGGGGCTGAGTTCACTGAGGGGGCCGGCCAGGGCCGGAGCATCTTGATGGAGTGAGGGTTCTCCATGGCGTAAGGAGGGAAGGAAGGCCGAGCACAGGGGATCGTAGGCACAGGTGACAGTGGGCACAGCTGAGAGGGTTGATAAAGCACAGTGGTGGGGGAAAGCCGGAGCGCACGGTGATGGAGCCGAAGCGTGTGGGAGGCTGGTACGAGAAACCACAGGATTTGGAGCACACCCCGTTGGCTCAGAAGGGCAGGGATTTGAAAGTGGAAGGGGCGCCTGGGTGGCTCAGTGGTTAAGCGTCTGCCTTTGGCTCAGGTCATGATCCTGGGGTCCTGGGATCCAGCCCGGAGTAGGGTTCCCTGCTCACCAGGGAGCCTGCTTCTCCCTCTCTCTCCTTCTGCCCCTGCTTGTGCTCACTCTCTTCTCTCTCTCAAATAAATAAAACCTAGAAAGAAAGTAAAATGCAATCCATCACTTGTTCATTCAATCCCGTGTAAGCACTCTTGTGTGCCAGGCCTATCTCTCTCCCTCATCTCTCAGGGCCACCCTGCAGGGAGGGATTATTATTTTTTAAACTTTAAATTAAATTACTTAACATGTAGTGTATTACTAGTTTCAGAGGTAGAATTCAGTGACTCGTCAGTTGTCTGTAGTAACCAGGGCTCGCGACATCCTGTACTGGAGGGAGAGATTATTATACTTATTTTTATAGATGAGGGAGCACAGGCTCAGGGAGGTGAAAACCTCTCCCAAGGTCATACAGAATCTGTCTGAGTCCAGGAAGGCTCATCATCCAGACCAGGGAAACAGGCAGGGGAAGAACCAAAAGTACGTGATTGTGCAAAGTTCTGTGGGTATTTGGAAGTTGGAAAGATCGCTTCTGTTGTGGGAGAAGGGTGGGGGGGCATGTGAGCTCCCTCTCCAGGATCAGTGGAAATGCACGTGGGGAAGTGGAGAGGATGGATTGCAGGCGGAAGTGAGAGCTGAGCAAGGTCACGGTGACATGACACTCCCCGGTGTGACCCACGATTGTCAAGTAAAGGCAGTCAGAAGCAACCGCTAAGCAGGGCTCCTAAGCTTGTGTACAGCCCTGGGGGTTCACGGATACCCTGAAGGGGGCCCCACAAACCCCAGGATGTTGTTTCACAACTGCGAGTGTGCGCGTATTTTTCTTTCCTGGAGAGACACTTTTTATTGTCATCAGATTCTTAAAATGGGGACATTGACTCAAAAAAGCTTTGATCGGCCTGTGAACTTGGACAGGGAGGGCAGCGGGGCCTGGGAAGGAAGAACCTTGTGGGCCTTGTTTCAGGAATTCGTACTTCGCCTTGAGGTCAATGGGGACCCGGTGGGGTTTTCTAGATGGCGAGCAAGATGGGACGGGTCTTAGGAAGCATGGCACAGGTGACTGTAGGCTTTCTTTTCAAATCAAAGTCTATTTATAAACTATGAAGTGATGGATCACTTACTGCCCTGCTCAGAGGCTAGCACAAGGTGTAGCACATCACATATTGGGGGTTCGGTGAATCGTTGGTGGATGCATGAAAGAATGAATGAGCACCGGCCAGGCCACCGATAACAGAGTCCGGTCTCTCCAGGGTGACTCCGTGCATTTCCTGGATAGTTTGAGGGTAAACTCCATGAAAACAAAGCTTCTCCTGTACTAGGTTCTAAGAGAAATCTGATGCCTGTCAGTCCTGAGACCATGCAGGGCGTGGAGGTGGGAATGGGGCGAGTGGGTGTGGCTACACCTGAGTGTGGGGTAAGCGACCCTCGGACAGCGGACAGCGCCCCGCTGTGGCTTAGGAGGGGCAGTGGCCAAGATGGCCCAGACCGTTTCTTTCCTCTTTCCACATCCAACCCATCGGCTTGTCCTTTTCGGGCTTCCTGTTTCTTCTGTATCTTCCTCGTGCTCCTGTGCTGCATTCTGCTCCCGGGACCTCACTTGGGCCACTGTGGCAGTCTCAGAACCACTGCCCCTGCTGTGGACCCCTGCCTCTCTCACATCCACCCTTCATGGGGTCAGAGAGAGATTTTAAAATACTTAAAATTGTCAGGAATGTGGCTTTCTTTCCATGTACCTAGAGAGCTATGCTTCTAAAACTTGAACGCACACTCAAGTCAAATGGGGATCTTGCTAAAGTCCAGGCTGTGATTCAGCTGCTCTGGGGTGAGGCTGGAGACCCAATTGCATATCTAACAAGCTCCCAGGTGATGCAGGAATCTTGGATCGCATTAGGAGTAACAAGACCTTAGAGAAGAATCCAAACTTCCTGCCCAAATCCAACTTTATCGGGCCCCTTCCCAGCAGTCCACCCTCCCCCTCAACCCGTCCTCTCCAACCCCTGTTCTTCTCTGCTTGTGCTGTAGCCACACTGGCCTTCATTCTGTTCCCGGAAGGTGCCAAGTTGTTCCTGCCTCAGGCCATTTGCATGTGATGTTCCCATTGCCTAGAATGCCTCCTTCCCGGTGCTCCACATGGCTTGCTCCTTCTCCTTATTTAGATCTCAGCTCCCCTCACTTTGCACCACTTACCCTTCTTCGAATTTATTCTGGTAACGTATTTGTGGACTTGTGAACTTCTAGTCTCCGCTCTCAGGTTTATTGCACGGGAATAAGGACTTGGTTTCCTTCGCCTGGCCTATCCCAGAGGCTGGCACATGGCAGGTGCCCCTCTCGTGTCTGCTGGGTCTAAGCATGAACTTGCCCACGCGGCTGCTATAGTGTTGAGACACACGCAGGGTTTGGCAAGCTTCAAAGATTTAGTGTGCAGGTAAAGCAGGTGCCTGAGGCAGAAGGGGGAAAGGAAGGGCGAGAACTCTTTTTACTGAGGAGGCCACAGAAAAAGTCTCAAGAGCCTGGAGATGAAGTTGAACCTAAGAATCACCGCGAAGTGGATGAATTCATTGAATCAGGAGAGATTTGGGAGGGGGAGGGGGAAGGAAAGTAACTCACATTAGTTAAGTGAGTTAACTAATGTGCTTGGAACCGTGCTGCCCACAGTAAACGTTTAACCAATAACTAAAAATAAATATGTCAGACGCTTATTTGGTGACCATGGCTTTGCAGAATTCTCTCTATTCACCGTCAGTGACCTCCATCCTGCAAATGAGGAGAAAGACTCTGAGATCAGAGACGGCTTGCCCGGGGATCCGACAGCCATTCTGAGCCATTACTGAGAACTCCACCCCCTGAAATGGCTCCAGGGAAGGTGGTAAACGGCACCCCCCCCCTCCCTCTCTCTGTTTTCTGCTGCACCCCGGCACCTGTTAGTCCGCCATCCTGGGCATTCAGTCCACTTCTTTCTTTCTTGCCTGTCTTCCCTGGCCAGAATACAAATTCCCAGAGGGCAAGGATTTTTGTTTTGTTTGCTACATTTGCCTGAGCCTAGAATAGGGCCTGCCGCATAAGTAAACACTTGAGGAGTACTTACTGAACGTTAAAGGGATGAATGGAGGGATTATTTTTAAAGCCTTGCTTTCTGCATCTCTAAGAGGCTGTTCTGTAAGTGTGTGGCTGGGGGGAGGGGTGGGATCCCCGAACCCGCTGGAGAAGGGCGTCCGTGTCTCTGAGATGGAGTGGGTAGGAAGGCGGTGGCCGACTGACTGATTTCAGCAGAACAGAAGGAAGGCGGAGTCCGCAGAAGAGGGCCCCGGTGCTGGGAGCCTGGCGGGAGAGCAGCCAGAGAGCTGGGGCTTGTCCCGTCTCCAGCCCCAACACCACTGCCTGGCAGGCAGTTACTGTCCTCAGGATCTGGCTTCCTACCTGAAGTGGCCCTGGGGGGAAAATGTGCCAACCAGGCCTCAGTGGCAATTACAGCATAAATAGGCACTTATCAGGAAACCTCTGATGAATTGAGTTAGAGTGAGTCTGTCACTCAAGCCCTGCAGCTCTCGCTGCTGAATAGATTCTCCATCAGCTGGGACACATTATGGACGGTCCCTGGAGATGGTTCTTTGGGCCCACTGACCTTCCTTCACACCAATGCTTCTCAAAGTTCAGGCTTCCAGACCCATGGCGGCGGCAGCAGCAGCAGCAGCAACACCTGACAACTTATTAGAAACGCAAATTCTTGGGGCATCTGGGTGGCTCAGTCAGTTAAGCGTCTGCTTTTGGCTCAGGTGATGATCCCAGGGCTCTGGGATGGAGCCCCGCATTGGGCTCCCTGATGCCCGGTGCCCCGGTGCACTCCTTCCCTGCTAGGCGGGAAGCCTGCTTCTCCCGCTACCATTCCCTCTGCTTGTGTTCCCTCTCTTGCTGTGTTTCTCTCTGTCAAATAAAATCTTTTTTTTTTTTTTTACTTTTTTAAAAAAAAGATTTTATTTATTTATTTGACAGAGAGAGATCACAAGTAGGCAGAGAGCCCGGTGCGGGGCTCGATCCCAGGACCCTGAGATCATGACCTCAACCGAAGGCAGAGGCTTAACCCACTGAGCCACCCAGTTGCCCCTCAAATAAATAAAATCTTAAAAAAAAAAAAAAAGAGGGAGGAAGCCCCTTTTGTTTCAGAAAATTCTCAGGACGGGAGAGTTTGCAAAAGCAAACTTTTAAAGTTATCATAGTTTTGTATTTGAACATTTTGAAATTTCAAATGACATTAAAGGAAGGTTTAATATAAATTGCCTCCAAGCTATGTGTAGAGTTCAGGCAGGATTACAATGCTGAGGCCCTACCTTCTGTTCAATTCTCATTCTTCAAAAAAGAGGGGAGAGACAACTAAGACAGATACAGAGAGAGTGCCTAGGCCTGGGCTGGCCTGCAAGATAGGAGAAACTCAGTATAGGATGTGCCTGAAGAATTCATGAAATGGGTTGCACAACTTCATGGAGCTCCTGCTGTGGGCCAGGCGCCGTATTTGGCTCTGGGAAGAGGCTACAGAGATAAATTAGCCAGCCGCTTCTGCAGCCAAGGCACTTACAAGAGAAAAGTCAGAGATAATCCTTCTGGATAGCAGATGTTGGCAGTACGGAATTGTGCGCTTTTGATTCGAGCCTTGGCTTTTCCAGTTTAGCCAAGTAACAGGGCTCATGTGAACCAGGCAGGAGGTGGAGGGTGGGGGATGGGGGGAGAGTGGGGAGATGGGTTGCAGCTTGTATGCTGGGTTAGAAGGCATAGACGGGCCGGCACACCGAGGCCAGCAGCGGTCCCGTGCCGGTGAGAACAGCTGAGGTCTGGGGCCGCCCTTAGGAGATCTGAGCTTGGCCTGTAGCAATTACTAGCGTTTATCCAGTGACATGTGTGTCAGTAATCAATTTAGGTCCATACATTAACTCATTCTTTATAGGAACCCTATGAGATAGGTTCTATTATCACCCCGTTTTTACTGCTGCGGAAAGTCACTCAGAGGTGAGCTCACTTTGCCCCAGTCACACAGCTTGGTAGAGTGTGAATTTGAACCCAGGCTGTCTGCTCCAGAGCGCGCCACGCCCACGACAAATCAATGTGCCACCCCAGGCGTCCGGACTCGCCTGCAGGGTTGGGGTGGCGGAGGGATGGGATACTCATTTTGGTGGGTAAATAGGTTCCTGAAGAAAGCCCTGTTGTCCTTCTCCAGGCCTGAGCATTCCCTTTGGCGTAGACAATCGAGAGCCCAACGTTCTGCGAACCAGCCAGAGGAGGACGAGTACTTTAGGCCCCTTCCCACTAGATGGCGGCCCCTGAGCCCACATAGAAATCCTGGAACCTCCACTGTCCCCATCTTCCAAGGGTTCAAGCTGCGGCTGCAGAATTGCAGGAAGCGGACCCTCCGGCCCCTGCCCCGCCCCATCCGGGGGTCGTGGGAAGCCCCCAGGCTGGAGGCGGGAGTGCGGTGGGGAGGGGTGGGGAGGGCGGGGAGACGAGGCTCCCCCCCGGCTCTGGGCGTCCGGGGGAGGAGCTGGCGCGTTGCAGCCACTCCCGGGGCGCAGAGGCGGGGCGGTTTCGCACGGCCCGAGCCAGCCGCCGAGGGAGAAGGTCTGGACCACAGGGTGCGGAGCTCAGGGCACGGGAAGCGGATCCGGGCCCCGAGGGCGCGGGCCGGGTGGCAGGTGCGCGGCGCGGACTACAAGTCCCAGCATGCCCAGCTCCCCTGACCCGGCCCCCGCGGCCACTTAAAAGCTTCGGGAGCCGCAGCCGTCGGGTCGCCGCGGCTTTCGCTTTGCCGCCGCGGCTGGGCGGGCGGGAGCAGCGGGCTCGGCGGCGGGTTGTGCCAGCGTCCGGGCTCCGGCTGTGCCGAGGGGCGCTCCTCGTCCAGCCCTCCCGGCTCGCGGATTCCCTCCCGAGGCGCCCGTGCCCCCCGGGCTCCCCGCCTCGGCCACCCCGCGGCCCCGATGCCGAGGCATGGATAGAGCGGCGCTGCGCGCGGCGGCGATGGGGGAGAAGAAGGAGGGCCGCGGCGGGGGGGACGCGGCGGCCGCGGACGGGGGCCCCGGGGCCGCAGCCAGCCGGGCGCTGCAGCAGTGCGGGCAGCTCCAGAAGCTCATCGACATCTCCATCGGCAGCCTGCGCGGGCTGCGTACCAAGTGCGCTGTGTCCAACGACCTCACCCAGCAGGAGATCCGGACCCTGGAGGTAAGGGGGCCGCGCGCGCCTGGGAAGCGGCCTCCAGCACCTTCCTCGCTGCCCCGGTGCACTCCTTCCCAGATGCATCCTGGAGCTCGGGTCGCCCCTTTGAGGCTTCCTCTTTCCTCCACTCGCTGATGCGGCGACTTGGGGATCCAGGACCACCAGCTCCTCACCTTGGGCGAGATTTTGGGGGGCGGAGTGGGAACTGGGGTGGAGGCTGGAGGAGCCTGTGGGCGGGGTGGGCTGCCCGCGGGCATCCGATGCTTCCCCATCTCTGCCCCCACCCTATTTCCATTTTGCGGGGCTGCAGGACTCATTCTCCCACTGAGTCACACACTGGACTTTTCTCTGTGTGACTGTGACGAGCAGCCGTGGGCTGGGGTGACGAGGCGTGGGGGGGGGGTCTCCCTGAAGTGTGACCACACACCCGCCATTCTCTCTTTCTGTCTTCCCCTCGTGCCCCAGACTCCGGCTTGTTCCTTTCTTTCCTCTCCTCCCAGGATTTTTGTCTGCCGCTTTTCAAAAACGTGTTTGCTGAAACTGCATTTTTACTGTTCAGGCATTTGGTGCTTTCCTTTCTTACAGCCACAGCATTTCACTGCTCGAAATATAATTACCCAGCGACTCCCCCACTCCTCACACACTGGATTTTGGTTTAGGGAGGACTGTGCTGGAGCACAGTGCCTTTGGTGGGAAGATGACAGTATTTAAGGGGTTTTGGAGGAGCCGGTCTCCAGTGTAAAGAAGACATCAGATCTGCAGGTCCTCCTCCCTCAAATTATAGCCGGGAAGTGCAGTATTAAAAGGATTTGGAGGAACCAGTCATAGAAGGGTGGTTGGGTTCTCAGAAGGGGGGAAGAGTCTCACCCTCCCCATACACAATAGAGTGAAACTAGTGTGTTCCCAGCTAGCTTTTGGCCAGAGCCTGAAAGGCTGCGAAATGCCAGGCACCACTTACTTGCCACCCCATCTTGAAGAAGTGCCTTCTTAAAAAAAAAAAAAAAAAAAAAAAAGTGCCTTCTTTCTACCTTGCACTGGCACATCTGGCCTTCTGCAGATCTGGGCATGTTCTGTTTTATTAGAATCTTAGTTTCTCCACCTCCCTGCTCCCCCTACCCCTTATTGCTGATTGCCTCTGCCAGCTGTCAGAGGGCCAGCCCGTGATTTGAGCACACCAGAAGCCTGAATCCCTGCTTGATCGAAAATGCTGGGAGGTGACTTCTCTCCTGCAGTTCTGTTTTCTTAAGAGCTGCAAAACCGGGGACGTCGGAAGCATCTATCTAATTGGTGCTGGCTAGTCTTTTTGTTCCAGTTGCTATAGCAGTGATGACCAGGACTTTGCTTCAAAAACAAACCAACCAACACCCCCCCCCCCCAGCTGTCCCTTCTTGCATGCATGCTGCTGTTTTCCAAGTGGTGAGAGAAACTGGTTTCTTGAACACAGCCGAATGTGTTTGCCCAGCAAAGTTCAGTTTTCAAACTGACACAATGGGGGGCCTGTGTGGCTTAGTT
The DNA here is from genome assembly GCA_028646535.1 of Procyon lotor. NCBI lineage: Eukaryota > Metazoa > Chordata > Mammalia > Carnivora > Procyonidae > Procyon > Procyon lotor. Next base: position 13,332,438 of record CM053619.1, on the reverse strand, counting down.
GTGGGAGGAGGGATCGTCGCTGGGCAGCATGTGTCTGGTTGGACTGCTGTGTTACTGAGAGGAGAGAAAATTCTCTGTGGGGGCCTCACTCGGATGGTCCCCAGGTCGCTCGGGAGAGCTCCCAGTTCACTGAGTGGGAACAGGAGAACCTGTTCCTATTTGTTCCCTGGAAATGGCACCTTGCCCTCTAGGTACCCTGACTTCCAGAGTCATTCGTTTTGGGAAAGGTATGGCATCAGGACACCCCAAAGCATGCCGCTCTTTAGGTCTCTGGGCTGTGTTTATTCAATGATCTTCCTCCCGAGGTTTATTGGAGGATGGGCTCTGGCAGCCAGAAACCCGCCCAAGGCCCAAAGGGGAGTACCCAGGTCCCGGTTCTCTCCGTTGTAATGTGGATTTGGGTCCATCCCATTCTCTGAAAAGGTGGGACCTGCTTTGTTTTATGGGATGGGAATTTGGATCCCAGGAATTGGTTCCCTAGGGCTGCCTCCAACTAGTTTGAATGAATCTCTTCACCCTGGAGGCCTCAGCCTCTTAACCTGAACAGGGAGGCTGGAGTGGATCTCTTCAGGCTCTTGTGGGTCTAAATTCAGTGGTTTAGCAAAGGGGCCTCAGTTGGGTTGAATCAAATGTGTGTTACGCATGCCCCCATTTAAAAATAGTTCTAAGATCCAGATCTACCAAACTGATAAAATAGGGGAGAAGTGTATTAGTCATAGAGTTCTGCTGATAGGGACAGTGTGGTGGATGGCTTTGGATTCAGGTTTGGGGTCTGTCTGTGTGCCCTTGGGCAAGTCCCATGACTTCTGAACCTCGGGCTTTCCCGTCTGTAAAATGGGGATGAGATGGCAGAAACCTGCAGTGTCCTGAGCCTGTGAGTCCGCGTCTTACTACCAAAAGATTCTGCCTATAAGCTTTCCCTGGGGAGGGGCCAGTGGCATTCACGACCCAGGCCACCTTCAGGGGAGGGTCCTTCGACAGAGCTGGCTCTTGTTTCCTGGAGGTGGCTGACCCAGGCCGGGAGGCAGTCCCACCAGCGAGTAGTGAGGTAGGCAGGGCAGTGGCGATGTCCCCTCTGGCTTTCTTTTCTGTTCTGCGGGCTCCTCTCCCATCATATTCCAGGCCAGGGCCCCCAGAGACCGTGCATCAATGTTGGATTCCTGCAGGGCTTTTGAAGAAAGGGGCTGACCAGAGGGCTTGGCTTATGCGACTGTGCCCGACTTCTCCCAGAATGTTAGGAACCCCAGCCCGCTCTGGCCTTCCTTGAGGAAGCGCTCGCTGGCAGAAATGGCACGTGGGAGGCCCCTGGAAGTCTTGGACTTGGGCACACCTGCTGGTGTCCGAGATTCGGCGCAGTGGTCCTGTTTGGGATTCAGAGGAGAAGGATCTGGGGCTTAATGTTTCCCTCCTACCTGCCAGCCGGTGTGCTGGACCCTTCTCAGAGTATTTCCTGATACTTCCTGGAAATCCACCAGCCTTCACCACACTGATGTTTCTCTCTAGGGGGGGAGGAAGAGGAGCCAAAATCTGCACTCAGAGTCTGAATTTGTAAACAGTGCTGTGCGGCCGCTTCATCTTCGTGGGAGCTGGGGACCCCGTCTCCATCATACCCTCCCGGAGGGGGTCTGAGAACGCCACCGAGTCGATAGTGGGATAGAATGTTCTCGTTCCCAGATGTGCTCACAGCTGGGCCTGGAGCCCCCATGCCCTCACGTATTTATCATTTGCGGGCCCAGTCTGTGCTGGGCTCCGGGGGAGATAACAGTGCCTCGCGAAGATTCACGTTTAGGGGCATGGTAACTTTACCCTTTTCTGCCTTCCTGCTGGTACTTTCCAGAAGAGACCAAGGCATACCAAGTCTCCCCACCTTGCGCCCTTTTAGAGAGAAACTCCCTCCTATGCAAGTGACTTGGACACAAGGCGTTCCCAAAGGATCTTGCCCGTGGGCATTGCTGGGCACTGGGGAGCTGGGGTGGGTATAGTCTGTGTTTGGGCCCCTTCCCTGAGGAGTTGCCCGGGAGCCAGGAGGCCCCCCAAGGAAGGCCCTGCTGCTACTCGGAAGGTCAACGGGCTTGCCTTTCACCCAGCTTGATTGTGGGTGACCCAGAGGTCAGAACCCTGCCCTGGGGAGTACCGAGCTCTCCCCGTGGTCCCCCCCACCCCAGAACTGCTGGAGAGGAGAGGGGATGCCATTTGTCCCACAGATCAGGCCCTCGGGCCTTGCACGAACATCTGTTCACTCGACACACCTTCAGTTATTACCGGTTTGCCTGCTGAGCTAGCAGCAGCCCCCCTGGGAAGGAGTCTGTGGTAGGGAGATTGCTCTCCTGGGCTTTGGGGGACACTTGGAGTGCAATGGGGAGCCAGGTAGGTGAACTGTAATGCCTCCGCTAACATGGCTTAGCACATCCCGGCAGAACTCCGGGTGAAAGCAGGCGTCTCTTGCCCTACTAGCTGTTGCTCCGGAGTGGGCCATTTCTCCCCTTCTGCTCCGTTGCCGGCGTCAGCCTCCCAGCAGCCGGCGTCAGCCTCCTGCTGGGGGGGCGCAGGGATTGGACGCTGTCCCCTGTGGTGTCTCCTTTTGCCTTGCCAGCTTTTCCCCTGGTGGAGCTCGCCCCCGGTGTTCCTCAGCAGTGGCCTGGAGAGGGTGCTACCGTTTGCCGAGGCTGGGGAGGGCCGGGTGGTGCTGGAGGAAGGCCTCACCGGATCTGTGGCCCAAGTTCACGGGAGTGCCGGGCGGCCACTGGCTTGCTGCCTGCGGACAGTCATGGAAAGGCCTCCTCCTTCCCCTGGGGGCCGGCCCCATGTTCTGGGGAGCTGCGTTCCCCACCGCGAAGGTTCTGGCCCTGCCTCTTGGCCGTGGCATGGAGAGGGACTGCACAGGGCCTGGTCCTCGGTGACAGTGTCTGCGGTCGTGGGGAGACGCAGCAGTACCTGTGACCTCGTCTAAGCTGTGCTTAAAAGTCTGAGTCTGCGTCTTTCCAGAAGAGATGCAGCAGAATCTTCTCTCACATTCAGTGAAAAGAGAAAGCTGTGCAGGTGCCTTTGGGGTTATGGGAATGGGCCTGCCCGCCCAGTGAGGGTGGACACAGAACAGAAACAGTCTTGGTCACTTGCGCTTGGCATGTAGCGCCTTAGGAGGGTTTAAGCTCATTTTGCAGAGGAAGACATTCTTGGCTCAGAGGCCTTAGACGGACTGGACCTGGGGTGCCTGGTCTTCAGGACCTACATTCTGAACCTCGCAGCTGCCTCTAGCAGCCGCGCTGGCCATTCTGATCAGGACCGTGGCTGCTGAGCCCCAGGAAGTGGCCAGTAACACGGGCAGCCCAGGGGCGTTGGCTGGGTGGCTCCGTTCCCGGTCACTGGGCTTACTGGTGGCCGCCGCAGGCTGCGCAGCCTCAGAACCGGGCTTGGGGCCGCTTCCCTCAGGTTCAAAGACAGGTCTGTGATGCAACCAGCCCTGTGCTGGTGTCACTCTGAGAAACGAGAAGCGGCCTGGAGATCAGCTTGCTCATAATTTTTTTAATGGATGCCTGCCTTATTCTTTCTGAGTGATCCCTCAAATGCGCGCTATATTCTTCAGCTTTGTACTTTTCACAAAAATATTTTAGAAGTACACATAATGGTCTGTGTTCGGTGTTAAAAAAAAGAAAATACGGATGAATAAAAGAAAAAAAAACAACACCCAGAATGCCACCTCTCGGATCTGGTTAATTCTTATTAACATTTTGCTGTATATTCTTCTGGTATTTCTGTCCTCATTTGCATACAGACATACACGTATGTATTTGTGGAGCATACCACGTGCATTGCTTCATTTACTTTTTTTCTTAAGATTTTATTTATTTATTTGACAGAGGGAGACACAGTGAGAGAGAGAGAACACAGCAGGGGGAGCGGGAGAGGGAGAAGCAGGCCTCCTGCTGAGCAGGGAGCCCGTCTCCGGCTCGATCCCAGGACTCTGGGATCATGACCTGAGCTGAAGGCAGACGCTTAACCGACTGAGCCACCCAGGCGCGCCATGCGTGTTGCTTTATAATACGGTATCCATTGTCTGCATCAGTACATAACAGCTACACATCATCACTGTCAGCGGCCGCATTGTGTGGTCATACCATTAATTCATCGAACCAGTCCTTCTATTGTTGGCCATTCAGGCTGTTTTCAAGTCTTGCTATTATAAATTGTGCTGCAGAGAGTCTCTTGCTAGAAGTAGAATTTGCTGGTGCAAAGTACAGGAACATGTGCAATCCTAATCCTATATTTTAACATCTTTAGGGCATAGGGGACGCTTGGGTGGCTCGGTCAGTTAAGCGTCTGCCTTTGGCTTGAGTCATGATCCCGGGGGTCCTGTGATCGGAGGTCCTGTGGTCGAGGCCTGCATGGGGTCCCTGCCCAGTGGAGAGTCTGTGTCTCCCTCTGCTCCTCCCCGCTGCTTGTGTGCGTGTGCACTCTGTCCCTCTTTCTCTCTCTCGTGCTCTGCCTCCCTCAAATAATTAAAGAAAAAACAAATAAAATCTTTGGGGCATAATATATCACCCTTTCCCCAACACGAATGCCAGGATTTATAAGACGGCGGCCTTTATGTCTTCACCCCTTTGGCCCTTTGCATCGGCATCCACTGTGAGGGCGAGGACCGTAACCAGGAGACAGGAAGGACACGGTCCCTGACGCTGAGGTACTGGGTTCTGTGTCAGGAATTGTGGGTTCTCGTTTTGCAGCTGCCGTCGCTGAGGCTCTGGGGTATTCGTCAAGGATTGTGGATTCTAGTTTTGTGGTTGCCTGCAACAAAGTTGGGAGGGGACTCGGGCTGGCCAACGAGAAGAAGGAACATTCCTTGACCCAAGACAGCAAGAAGGGGTGCTGGGTGTCAGGCCTTTCTGTGTCCAGGGACTGGTCGCCTCCCTGCGGTGAGGTGTTTATCCCCGGGAACTCACGAAAGGCACCTCACTGAAGTGGAGCCTCATTTTCCTCACCAACCACAAATATTGATCGGATAGCTCTTTGGGGTGTCTTGGCAAGAGGATTTCAGAGGATCTTGGGCTTTCCATCTAGTCCGGCCCCCTGTCATCGTGCAGGCGAGGCAGGCAACTGAAGGCCGGAGGGGGAAGTGACTAGCAGGAATCCCTATGAGAGAATTAACCTTGTCAAGGGGCGGAGGAGGGACGGAGCACTGGGCTGGGATTGAGACCGCAGGGGCCATCTAGACTGACGGCAGCAGCCTGGTTTCTGGCCGTCCTATGCTGCCAGGGTCCTCTGCCTCCAGGAGTTTCCTGCAAAAGCAAGCAATCGGGTTTGTCTTCACAGCCCCGATCTCGGTATCTTGGGGAGCCTGGGCAGTGGAGAGATCCCTGGGGAGCAGCTTTGGGTATCCTGTGGGTGGGCCCTCTTTTGAAAACCAGTCCAGCCAATGGGCTGGCGCAGCCAGAAGCGGCTCTCTGAGTCTCTGAACCTGACTATTTTCAAGGACTTCTCATCGTTCCATTGAAAGGTCCCCTGGGACTTGGGTGCGAGAACTTGGGTACTTGGGTACTCCTGTAGGGCCTGCAGTTTGTCTTAAACTGGTGGGGATGTTGCATTATCTGCCATGATACATTGTTGTTGGTTTTAATGTCAAGATAACATTATAAGTTACTTGCCAACACTTCCAGAAGATACAGCCTTTTGATTCAATGCCTTTGTGTCCATCTTGACTTTCTGCCCTATCTCAGACTCCAGGTAGAGATATAGAGAGGTACGCCGGGGACAGAGCTGGGATCAGAAACGCTTTGTCATTTTTTCCTAGGCACGGCTGTTTCTCATCTGCATCGAAAAGCCTCAGTTCGAGCTGCGGCTTATAAAACCTATGTATTTATATGCCTCTCTAGTTCTCTGCCATTCTGGCCTTGGTGGGTAGCCGTGTGTGTGTGTGTGTGTGTGTGTGTGTGTGTGTGTATGTGTGTGTGTTTTAAAGATTTTATTTATTTGACAGAGAGAAACACAGCGAGAGAGGGAACACAAGCAGAGGGAATGGTAGCGGGAGAAGCAGGCTTCCTGCAGAGCAGAGAGCCCGATGCGGGGCTTGATCCCAGGGCCCTGGGATCTGACCTGGGCCGAAGGCAGACGCTTAACGACTGAGCCATCCAGGCGCCCCAAGCCGTGCGTTTTAACTGGGCAGATTGCCTTTCAAAATAATGGAGCTAAAGTATCCTGTTTGCTTGCCATTTCTCCCCCTTTTCATTTTTCCACCCACAGAATAATTGCAAGAATGAATTAAGACTTGTGTTTAAAATTAAAAAAGAAAAAGAGGGGGAAAGAAAGCATACTGCCATCCATGGAAAGACCAGCTGTTGTTAGGAAGAGTAACTCTTTGCACAGAATAAACCACAGACTCCAATCTGTAACATTGATGAGGGTTTTGCTTTCCTGGTGAGATAATCTGCGTATAGAGTGGTAGGGCTTTCTTCAGCATGATGCCCGGAGGTTTTGAGTCCCAAGTTAGCCAATTAATTTAGGTTTGGTTTGGGCATAGATGAGCAGGACCAGCTTTATTGATGGTGTGTTTAGAGTTTTTGTTGGCTGGGGGAAAAGGTTATAGGCATGTTTAAAAAAGTGTCTTGCGTGTTTTCCATCATTGGGCATTGTCTTGAGAGCATCCTCCCCCCAAGTCTGGGGCCCCTGAAGGGGCTTAATGCAGCTTTTCCCATACTGTTATCTGTGAAAGAGGCCTTCTTGTGGTTGAGAATGCACCACATCAGCCCCCTCCCTCCTGGAGATTCCTGAAGATAATTGGCGTTTTAAAAGCTCTGAGAAGTCCTGCAGCAAGTATTTCCAAACTTATTATTTATCCAGGGCTCTTTATTCCACTGAACATAGTTAGGGAAATATTTCCTGAAGCCTTGAACAGGGAAAAAGGCAAGAAAGTGACAGCTTAGCTTTTTGTTTTTATGTGGCTGGGTCCCCTTTGAGATTCCAGTTTAAATCAGGCAGGTTGAGGAGAGGTTGGTGACTCCCTAGATTTACCGAGCTGTGTGGGGTTGCCTTTGTCAAGGGAGGTGCTTTCCAAAGGGAGGCAGAGTGTGTTGCGGGCACCATCCTAGCACTTAAAGACCTATTTCAGGTGCCTGGGTGGCTCAGTGGGTTAAAGCCTCTGCCTTGGGCTCAGGTCGTGAGCTCAGGGTCCTGGGATCAAGCCCTGCTCTCTGCTCAGCAGGGAGCTTTCCCCTCTCTGCCTACTTGTGATCTCTCTCTCTGTCAAATGAATAAATAAAATCTTAAAAAAAAAAAAAAGAACTAGTTTATTTAATCCTCTCAACTAGGTAAGGAAAGCAGGCCCAGAGAGGTCTGGATGCCTGGAGTCCTTGCTCCTGCTCTTGGCCCCACTTGCCAGTTCACCTGGTGTCAGGGGCACGCACACTCAGGGTCTACCAGGAACCTCCTGACCTTGCTGGTGGGCAGAAAACAATCCAAGAGAAATGCAGATAGCTGTGGGTGTGTTTGAGCCTGGGGCTGCTGAGGGCAGGGGAAGGGTTGGGCTGCAGACAAGGAATGCTTTTTAAAACAAAGAAGGAAATGCTGGCTCAGAATGGGAAGGAAAGGAAGCAGCTTCCTGTTTCTCGTGCTGGTTTTTTGAAAGGAGGAGCTCTTTCTATCCCCTTGGCGGATGGAGGCATGGGGCCGCTGGGGCCGCTGGCTGTGCTGTTCTCATACCACTGCCCGAGGTCTAGAAGTAGAGGGCTAGTTTCACCCTTTTTCATTTTCTCCAGATTACCGATCACATGGATGCATGGTTTCCGAAATCTCTCCGTGATAAAAAATGGGTGTATCATAATAGCTGACTTTCACTCTGAGCTTACTCCATGCCTGGCCCCCCTCTTAGGAGTTTTATGTGCCGTTTACTCCGCCCAGCAGCCTTGTGAGGAAGATTCTATTGTTATCCCCATTTTGCAGAGGATGAAACTGAGGTACAGAGAGGTTAGTGACTTGCCCAGAGGCACACAACTAAGGAGAGACCAGGCTGTGACTTCAGCCCGGACAGTCTTACCGACCTGCTGATCCTGTCTGCCTTGCATTTGCAAATTCCTTTCTCTTTCACCTGAAAAGTCTGTTGGGATAGAATAACTTTTTAAGACTCTGGTGGCCTTTGTCTGGGATCCAGAGGGCAGCCCCAAAGCCTGCCTGGGCCCTGGTGATTTCTAGATAAAATGCCTGGGTTTGAGTGCACATGTTTTGAAAACTCTTTATTGGGGAAATGTTAAAGATGTATAAAAGTAGAGAAAATAGTAGGATGAACCCCCACATAGCGATCCCCCCTTTTCAGTAATAACCAGCTCTAACCGGTCTTGAGTTACCTGTGGCATTTGCCCTCTGAGTAAACCTGGTTTGGGGAGTGGTGGAGCTGGGCGATTAGGCTCTGTGTCTCACGGTTCTGCTCAGTCCTTCCTGACGCCTGGTCTTGCTGACCATCCTCTGGCTTCTTGCCTCTGTGTTTTCTTGCCCCCAACAAAGGTGGTTTCCTTTGCCTGCTGCTATATTCTCATGATCCTTTCTCGGGTACCTTGACACTTTTTGCTAGCTGCTTCTGATCTGGATTGGCTTCCCAAACCCAATCATGATTGGGAAAGGATGGTCTGGCGTACTAAGGGGGACATTGAGGAGCACAGTGAGGACCTCAAGGTGGGCATGGGCTCTGGGGGCAGAAGGTCACGTACATGCTGGGACTCTACTCCTTGCTTGCTCTAATGACTTGGGGCAAGTTCTTTAGCTTTGTGAACCTCACTTTCCTTGTTAGTTAAAAGGGAATAGGAATAGGTTTCTTTCGGACGTGTATCAAGTGTTGCTGGGAAACTGAAGGTGTGTTGGACAGTGCCTGGTACTTAGAAGGGATTCAGTACTTTTCTTCTAATTTATTTGACAGAGGGGGTGCCAGGCAGAGGGAGAAGCAGACTCCCTGCAGAGCAGGACCCCTGCATCATGACCTGAGCCGAAGGCAGACACTTAACCGACTGAACCACCCAGGCGCCCCTGGATTCAATATTTTTTAACCTCCTCTCTGGAGCACTGAGAGCACTGTTCTAAAACACTTTTCCATGATTCTCTTTTCCTTTCAGGCATTTTAATTGCTGCGTGATATTCCCTCCAATGGACATGCCGTAATTTGCCAAAGCATTTCCCCTATTATTGGACATTTCGGTTGTTTCCAGATTTCTGCTATTATAAACAATGTGACTGTAATCATCTTTGTACAGACACCTCTTTATTTTTGTTCCAATTTTGAATTCATTTCCTTGGGATAATTCCCAGGAACGGAATTATTGGGTCAAAGAGCATGTATCTTTTTTGTGATGGGAATTGCTGAACTGTCCCTCCATTTTATGCTTTTCAAATGATAACTATCTTAAAAATCATACTCCCGGGTAACTATCTTACTGGTTTTCTTTTTTTTTTTTTTTTTTTCAATCTTCTTGGCCTCTGTTCTTCTCCCCCACTTTTTTTTTTATTTTTTGGCCTTGTTAAATCATCTCCCCCCCTTTCTTTTATTTAAAAAATAAAAATAAAAACAAAATCCAGGTATAATTGACAAGTAAAATTGTAAGATATTTAAATAGTGGAACTCTTTCCCCATCCTGCTGTTTATTGCTCTCTTCTGTCTATTCATTCAGCGACTGTTAAGCATCTTCTGTGTGCCAGGCACTGTTTTAGGCCCTAAAAAGAAGTAGCGAGGGGCGCCTGGGTGGCTCAGTCGTTAAGCATCTGCCTTCGGCACAGGTCAGATCCCAGGGGCCTGGGATCAAGTCCTGCATCAGGCTCTCTGCTTGGCGGGAAGCCTGCTTCTCCCGCTACCATTCCCTCTGCTTGTGTTCTCTCTCTCGCTGTATTTCTCTCTGTCAAATAAATAAAATCTTTGAAGACGGAGCGGTTCCTTCAGGGCAAAGAGAAAGATCAAAGCCAGCAGATGGAAGGGAACTTGGGAGAAAGGAACCTAGAAGTGGGTGAGAGTGATGGGGTGGGGAGGAGATTACTGCTTTAGCTTGGGTGACCGGGAAGGGCCTTCTTCCCAGAGGTGATGTTTGAGCCGAGTCTTGGCAGATGAGAAAGCAGCAGCCTTGTGAAAACCTGGGTGAAGAGTATTCCATGCGGAGGGACCCACTTGTGCAAGAGCCCTGAGGCAGAAATGAGCCTGGTGTTTTCAAAGATGGGAAAGGAAGCCAGTGTGCCTAGAGAGGTCCGTGGGACGTGGTGGTCCGTGAGGACCCCGGTTGGCTGTGAGTGATGTACTGTGCGGTCAGGGATGTAGGCAAGAGTTTGGAACCGTTTCCGTAGAGTTGGGCCACGGTAGAGAAGTCCTACTAACTCAGCAGGTAGGTGTCGCCCCCCAGTTACGTGCCAGGCCCTGTTCTGCAATATCAGAGTAAATAAGAAAGCCAGCTTCGAGGACGAGTTTGTAGATGAGTAAACCGCTAGAAGGTGCTGGTGAGGGTGTGAATGAAAGCCCGTCGGGCCACACAGTGACTCATCTCTACATCCTGAGGTGTGTAGGGACTTGGGAAATGTTTCTTGATTTGAGCCAAGCTGCGCTCTGTGCCTACCAGCCTTCACTGTGCTCACTGAAACTCTGCTGTCTCCCGTGAGGCCCGGCAGCCACAGCCTGCCAAGTTGGGGGGCGGGGGGGTGGGGAGCCCGGGGCCTCTTGCAAGGGAGGGGCCCTGAGAACCGAGGTTTGCCAACTCAGTTGTGGGAGAAGTGGGGCTGCTGATACCAGGTATGAGTATCTAGGTGCCGCTTATGGGAAACGAGGCTGAGAAATAGACACGGGAAACCCCCTTCTTGCTGGATGGCTCTGCCTGGCCCCATCCTGCCCAGACCAGGGACTCTGACTTATGAGCTGTTTTGGGAATATAGACGAGAGGACACTGTGCTTTTTTTTTTGTTTTGTTTTTTTTAAAGATTTTTATTTATTTGACAGAGAGAGATCACAAGTAGGCAGAGAGGCAGGCAGAGAGAGAGAGAGGGGAAGCAGGCTCCCCGCTGAGCAGAGAGCCCGATGCGGGGCTCGATCCCAGGACCCTGAGATCATGACCTGAGCCGAAGGCAGAGGCTTTAACCCACTGAGCCACCCAGGCGCCCCGACACTGTGCTTTTCAGGGTTTTCTTCCCTTGGGGTAGAGCAAGGAGATGGGAGTGGAGTGGGGGGCGGTGAGGTCTGAGCAGATGGTCCCAGATACTCAACCCCGGGGCAGCCTAGAATGTATTCATTTAGTGAGCTGGGACCCCGTGGCAGTTCCAGGAACTGGGCCTGTGGAAGCTGTCGGCTGCCATTTTGTTTTAGCTGACTCGAAAGCTATCGGGTGCTCTGAGAGCATTGAGTTGAGGGTTAGCTTTGATCAGCTCCTTGGGTTTCTAGTCTATGAGTTTATTGTCAAATGGGAAGGGGAGGCCAGATCCTAGGAGTATGGTATCTTGGGCTCCCCATGGCCTCCTCCCTCAGTGATAGCTAACCAGAGGGAGACTTGCCCAACTTTAACAAATCAAGCTTTTCACAGATGTTCTCTTCGTTAACTCTGCAGTCGTGATAACTTTACTAGCCTACTCTGTGGACGAGGAAATAAGGCCCAAAGCCACACAGTAATTGGTGGAGCCGGGGTTGACATCTAGAATTGTCTGAGTTCACATTTGTGTTCATTTCTCCGCACCCCTCAGAAATCTGCTTGGCCCTTGGGTCGTGTCTGGAGCAGAGAGGACAGAAAAGGCTTTGGTGGCGCTAGGTGTTTTGGAAGAACTAAGGCTAAGGTGGAAAAAGGTCTGCAGATCTCTCCTTTCCCACACCCATTTGAACGGGATGACCTCAGAGTTGCAAAGAAGACAGAGATGACCCAAGTGTTGGATTAGCAGGTGACCATTTGTAGCCGAAGGAGGCTGGCTCAGAGCCAAGACTCTTATCTGACAACATCTCAAAGAACTTGACTTCTGTTTCAAAGCACTCGGGTTAGTGGGTCGCACTTGGGCCTGGAGCAGGCATGGTAGTATCTCCTGCTGGTGGTGAATTTCAGGAGAAAGAAGGTAAGTCCCTGGGGAGATTCCCTTTGGCGGCCCCAACGCACCCTGGCCCAGGGGACAGAACAGAGCGAGGAAGAATCCATCAGCGAATGGAAACTTATCTCTTCAGAGGACAGGAAACTTTGTGTGTGTGGTTGGCCTGGTGGTTTACAAGGAGAGGTGAACAGTAGAGACAAAGCACTGGGCCAGTCTTGCAACGGCATCTTTGACAATTTTGAGAGTTTTAGGAAGTAGTTTAAAAAAAAAAGTAAAAAGAAACCAAAAGCCAAAGATGTCGTTTCGTCCCCATACCTGTGAGCGGCTGGTCACGCAGGCTACGATTTGCCACAGGATTAGTGGAAAAGGGATCGTCTGTACCGTCCCCCACCTTTGGTCCTGAAACCAGAAGGGGCTTCTGACCATTCTTAGAAAGAGACTTAGGTGGCCTCAGATGACCAGATCTTGTCTTGGGGCATCTCACAGCTGAAACTAAACTTCCTCTCAGGCCCTGTTTGGGTTTCAGCAGTTTCCTGGTCTGGAAGGATCTGTTTTCTTAGCACCCTGCCCGTCAATAGCCCCAGCCCCACTTGTCACAGCCAACTGGCCTCCGTCACCCTGTGGCTGCCAAACTAGGCTGGGCTTGTGTTCTGAAAGTCACAGTTGTTGTTCTCTTGAGGAAGTGGAGTGGGAGTGGGCTCCTGGGGTCCGCTGCCTGGGCTCGCCACTCCTGCCTCCTCTTCCCCGTTTTGATCATGGGCTGGATTCTCTCTCTCTCTTTTTATTTTTTTTTTATTTTTTTATTTTTTATTTTTATTTTTATTTTTTTTTAAAGATTTTATTTATTCATTTGACACAGAGAGAGAGAGATCACAAGTAGACAGAAGCAGGCTCCCTGCAGAGCAAGGAGCCCGATGTGGGACTCGATCCCAGGACCCTGGGATCATGACCTGAGCCGAAGGCAGCCGCTTAACCAACTGAGCCACCCAGGCGTCCCTCTCTCTCTCTTTTTAAAGTAAATTCCGCCCCTGACATGGTGGTCAAGCTCATGAACCCAAGATCAAGACTCACACGCTCTACTGCCTGAGCCAACCAGGCGCCCCACAGGGGGATTCTTATTTCTTGGTCTTGTTCTGGAAAGCTCTGCTGGCCGATAGAGTGCTACTCCTGTATTTAGATAAAAGGCCGGGAGGGTGAGCAGCCTCTTGTAGGTCCAGGCACAGATTCTGGGCACTTGACAGCCTGGGTTCAAGCCCCACTCCCTTCCTGGCTAGCTGTGCATCTTTGGGCGAGTTGCGTAACCTGTCTGAGCAACAGTTTCCTCATCTGTAAAATGGGATCATAATAGGATTGTTGTTCATAGTAAGTGAGATGAGCTGTGGAAGGTAGGATGCCTGGCGCCGAGTAAGAATCTTTTTATATTGGTTTTTTCAACAAGTATTTAATTGGTGGGTGGGGCCCCCACTGTGGGCTGGGCACGGTTCTAACTTGGGGGAATAACAGTTAAAAAAATGGACTGAACATCAGTTTGTAGATGTACAAAGTTTGTAGAACTTTGGTTTTGGTGTTGGAAGATGGTAAGGTAGTAAGCGAGTAAGTAAAATAGATTGGTAAATTGTGATTGTGCTGTGGAAACAGTAAGAGCAGGGAAGAATGCCAGGGGCAAGGGGTGGTGTAATTTTTTTTTTCTTTTTAAGATTTTATCTACTTATGAGAGAGAGGGAGAGCACGGAGGGGAGGAGCAGAGGGAGAGGGTCAAGTCGACTCCACGCGGAGTGCAGAGCCCAACACGGGGCTCGATCCCACGACCCCGAGATCATGATCTGAGCTGAAACCGAGTCTGACGCTTAACTGAGAGTCACCCAGGTGCCCCAAGGGGTGGTATAATTTTTTTTTTTTTTAAGATTTTATTTATTTGACAGAGAGAAACACAGCGAGAGAGGGAACACAAGCAGAGGGAATGATAGCGGGAGAAGCAGGCTTCCCGCAGAGCAGGGACCCCGATGCGGGGCTCGATCCCAGGACCCTGGGATCATGACCTGAGCTGAAGGCAGACGCTTAATGACTGAGCCACCCAGGCACCCCAGGGGTGGTATAATTTTAAGTGATGTGTCAGGATGGCTTTCCAGAGAAGGTAATATTTGAATAAAGACCTCAGAAGATTAGAGAGGGCCGCTACAGTTGGGCAAGAGCTTTTCTTCCAAAGAGCTCCAAAGAGCTTTGGAACCTGAGCAACCAGCCAGGGCAGAGGCCCAGGGGAGTGAGTTGGAGGCGACTCCCAGCGAGGTGCCGTGCTCGAGGGAGCCCGGGGCCCCGGCAGCCAGGAGGAAGGACGGATGGGAAGGGGTGCCAGGCCCTTCAGCGGCCTCGCGTCTGTCCTGTGGAATTCTCTAGGGATTTTAAACTCAGCCCTCGTTTCTTAGTACAAAATGCAACTTGGGGTTAGTATATGCACTAAGCCTGCTCCCCAGAGCTTTGTTGCTGGCCGCCTAGAAGGGTACTGGGCAGTGGGTCCCGTTTCTGGGCAAGCGGCGGCCGCTCGTGTTCATCCCATGAGCCTCCACGGAGCCCCCCGAAGAGTGGATCGTGCTGCCTCGTCTGTAACCCCGGGGCAATGGACACTCTTTGACTCGGTTCATCCCTCCAAGGGAGCTTATTCTAAGGCAGTCACTCCGTGGAAAAGAAATGCAACAATTAGGGGCGCCTGGGTGGCTCAGTTGTTAGGCGTCTGCCTTCGGCTCAGGTCATGATCCCAGGGTCCTGGGATCGAGCCCCACATCAGGCTCTTTGCTCAGCAGGGAGCCTGCTTCTCCCACTACCATTCCTTCTGCTGTGTTCCTTCTCCGGCTGTGTTTCTCTCTGTCAAATAAATAAAATCTTTAAAAAAAAAAAAAAAAAGAGAAATGCAACAATTATGAGGTTATGTGCATTATCTGTAATACAAAAAAACCCCCAGTAAAACCGATGTCTAGCGGCAAGGGGACAGTTAAACATAGCCCAGGAGAGCACTAGATGGGTTATTCCGTGTGCAGCTGTTCTCGGGAAGACGGGACGGCGACACAACCATATTTATGATACTACATTAAGCAGAAATATGCAGAATGCAAAATTGCATGTGCGCAGTGTTTGTAGTTCTATAAATACATAAAAATATATCCGCCCATGGAAAAATCTGGAAGAGAAATGCATTCATTGTGTGTCGGGGGAAACAGCTCCTGGAAGAATTCCTTTATTATCGTTGCTATTTTCATTCACTCATTTATTACGGTAGTGAATGTCCCAGGGCCTGCCGCCCTTGAGGTGTAAGCTGGGACTTTGACATGGTGGCGGACCTGACCTGAGCCCAGGTCCCACTTGGCTCGGCCGCCTTCCCTTCTCAGTGCCCCCCGGACCGAAGGCTAGCAACGAAGTTTCCAGAGCTGCCACCTGTCCTGAGCGTCATGGATTCCTCCCAGCAAGCAGTGCCGTGAGAGCAGAGCCTGCCTGGCTCCGAGAAGGCTTCCTGGGTTTGAGCTGCCCGGCCTGAGCCACGCCAGGGCCCCCCCAGGCAGCACCCCCGTCCTTGTGACCATGAGGCCATCTGTGTGAGGGACTGTCCCAGAAAGGCAAACCGCTGCTGTGGGCTCTGTCTCTAGGAGCGGGGGACCTTGCCTGTGAGACACGGTCCCGGGACGCTGGGGCTCAGAGAGACTCTTGCGGAAATGTTGGACAGCCACTTAGGGTGCTTACTGCCCACAGTCTGAGTGAAGTGCTCATGGAGGTGAGGAGGAAGATATTTATGACAAAAGCAAACACTGATTGAATGCTCTTGATTCTGGGCTCTTGGCTGGGACCCAGGATGCCACACCCCACTAGTCTTTCCAGCCGCCCTGGGAGGCTGGCGAGCTCTCACCACCATTGCATAGGCGGGAGCAGAGGCCCGGAGAGGTGGGTTAGCCTCCCGACGTCACACAGATGGGGATGGAGGGGAGCTGGGGAGATCCAAGTCAGGATCTGGCTCACTGCGGAGCCCGCGCCTTTGCATTTTCCGTGTCACGGCACGCTTTGGCTTCGCAGAGACGAGTGTCACCGGTGGACCCCTCTCTGCTTCCCGCTTCCAGTCTCCGTCTGTCCCTCCCAGAATGCCTTTGCCTGTCCCCCTGGCAGCCCCTCCACTCCGCACACCGCATGCTTCCGGGGCAGCCTTCTGTAAGAAGTGTGATTAGAGCCTTTCTGCGTTACAGGAAGGATTTCCTGTCTCTTTAAGGACAAAGACTGTGACCTCTTCATCCAGAAGTTTGAGGGCCTAGTACAGCGCTTGGCACATCGTAAGTGCTGAATAATTAAATGAGGGTGTATTGTAATCTGTGCTAGATTAACTTGCCCCACATTCCCAAAGAAATAATGTACATCAAAAATAATAATGGGCGCCTCGGTGGCTCAGTGGGTTAAGCCTCTGCCTTCCTCTCTGCCTACTCGTGATCTCTTTCTCTCTGTCAAATAAATAAATAAGATCTCTAAAAAAAATAATGATGATAATGTGCATCAATGCAGAATGCCCTCTCAGTGCAGAAGTGGGGAAAACGGCCCCTGGAATCAGACCCAGACAGCCTGGGTGTGAATCGTGCCTAATCTTGGTGAAGTTGTTATTTCTCTGGGTGTCACTTTCCCCGTCTGTACAGTGGAGGCAATCATGGTACGGTTCGGGCTGCCATGAGGATCCAATGCGTAAACGTGGAAAGCATGTGGAGCAGAGCTTTGCCGCAGTAAAGCACTTGAACGCGAATTATCCTTCTCTACTGTCCCACGCAAGGTTAAGCGGAGGTGGACTTCTAGGGACACTCGCCGCCGACCTCCCTGCTGGTTCTCCGCCCCCGTCCCAGGGCTCTGCTGGTGCAGTGGGTGTGAAGCTTATTCACCCCATGTCGGGGTAGGGGGCAGGGAAGGCTGGGGCCGCGCCAGGCCCGAGTCCTAGCTGTGTCACTCTGGGAGCCTGGATAGGCCCCCTCAGCCTCAGGGAGCCCAGTTCCTAACCTGGGAGGTGAGGACAGTCATCGCTACTTTCTGGGGTCATCACCAGGATGTCGAGAGTACGATCCATGCCCTAAGACCCGGGGCATCGCAGGCCCTCAGCGCGTGTGCCTCTCTCATCCTGAAGGGCCACCCTCAAACCTGTGTGAGTCCCCCGAGGCCTGTGCAATGAGGAGACCATGCGTGCGTCCCCCAGGGTCTGTGCCAGCGAACGAAGAGAGGATGGACAGA
Organism: Procyon lotor; assembly: GCA_028646535.1. NCBI lineage: Eukaryota > Metazoa > Chordata > Mammalia > Carnivora > Procyonidae > Procyon > Procyon lotor. Next base: position 13,315,185 of record CM053619.1, on the reverse strand, counting down.
CGTGTGGGTTATAGGTACAGCACTCAATCTGAGTGCACCTTTCCTCCCTTCCCTGCTGCCTTGTCTCTGCTCTTTCTTTTGTTCCTTCTGAGGCAGCAAGGTAAGGAAGGTGTCCTCCCAGTGAGGTGACAGATGGGCCCCTGGGAGCCTACCCAGTCCTCGCCCTGCTCTCCCTGCTCAGACCCCGGGCCCCTCCTTCCCTGTCAAACACCATTGGCTGCTTGGGGGTGGCCGACACTTGGATTGTGGTCCAGGCTTCCCCGTGTGGTTCCGTGTCTCCTGCTGGGTGTCCTGGGTGAGGGATGGTGAAATAAGAAGGGCTCCAGAGGGCCGTGCGCCTCAGGCAGGCACAGGAGAGAGGTGCAGCCGCGGATGCAACCTGTTGAGAGGAGCGTTGTTCCCGGGGCGCCCAGGTCGGGTGAGAGCCCTACTCAGTTGGGGTGTGAGCATCACTGACTCCTAGCAGGGCTGATGGTTGGGGTGACTGCTGGCCTGGTTAGGGGCGATTCTGTGCTGCTGGGGGCATCAGGGCCCAATGCCACTCTCTGCAGGGCAGCTGCCCACGCCGATGGGGTGGTGGGCATCGTGGAGAGGAATCCGGAGAATTCCTTGCCGTGTGTGTGTGCGCGCGCATGCATGCCTGTGTGTGGGTAAGTCTGAACATAAAGAGGATCTCGGTGAAGCTGAGGGAGAGAGCTAATGTGGACGAGTTCCTTTAAAAATGTCAGTCAGCTCACGTCAGCCCACTGCCGAGATCCCTTCAGTGACTCCCAGTCCACTTGGTATGAAAGCCGGAGTTAAGAAGGCGAGGGTTTCTCCTCCTGTCCATCCTCACTCTGCCCCAACCCCACCGGCCTCCTTCCTGTTCCTTGACTACAGCAGGCATCCCACCTTGGAGCCTTAGTCCCTCTTGGAATGTTCTTTCCCCAGGTGCCCGCCAGGCCTGCTGCCCCTCCTGAGTGAGTGAGATCTCTGGCTCTCTCTGGATGAAAGTGCACCCTCCCTGCAGTCTTACCCCCTCAGGCTTCAGGTGTGTGTTGGGTCGTGTCATCCCCCCCCCGCCCCCCCCGCCTTGCCTTCTAGAAGCACCCATACGTGCCTGCGGAGTTACTTGTGAGTGCCATCTTTCCTCACTAGAGTGAGAGCTCTAGAAAGGGAGGGATTTCTATCTGTTTTAGTCATTCGTTGGTCCTCAATACCTCGACAGAGTGGACTCCTCAGTAGAATTCAGAGGAATGGAGGAAAGAAGAAAGTCAGTGATAAAACGGCCAGTGCCTAGTGCTGTCGGAATCCAGCGGGACCCACTGAGTAATTTTCCAGTTTTGGAAAATTGGGGTCATTATGATGCCAGTCAAGCCCCCAGGGGGTCTGGGTGAGAACCGTCTCTTAGATTTGTGTGTGTGTGTGTGTGCGCGCGCGTGTGTGTTCTGTGTCTCCTGGGACGGTGCTGGGTGTGTCCCAGGCTTCAGAGACTAAGGCTGTGACTTGTGCTACAGGCATGAGGAGCCCCTTACTTAGGATCTTGGCATGTAAATTCGATAAAGTTATGTGCGTGTAGGCACTGGGAATTTGGGTCAAGGACCAATGAGGATTTAAAAAGAAGTTGGCCCCAAGGATGTTAATTGTAGCATTATTTATACTGACAAAGATTGCAAGTAACCTAAATATCCAGTATCCTAAACGTACAATCTTGGGATGTTACATAGCTTACACTGTAGCGCATATAGATCTGTTGGCCTTTAAAAATGCCAGGAACTGGGGCGCCTGGGTGGCTTTGGCCCGGGTCATGATCCTGGGGTCCTGGGATCGAGCCCGGCGTCCTGCTCAGCGGGAAACCTGCTTCTCCCTCTCTCACTCCCCCTGCTTGTGTTCCCTCTCTCGCTGTATCTCTCTCTGTCAAATAAATAAATAAAATCTTAAAAAAAAAAATGCCAGAAACTTGCCAAAAACTTTACTACTCATTAAAGTGTTCTTGGGGCGCCCGGGTGGCTCAGTGGGTTAAAGCCTCTGCCTTCGGCTCAGGTCATGATCTCAGGGTCCTGGAATCGAGCCCCACATCGGGCTCTCTGCTCAGCAGGGAGCCTTCTTCCCCTTCTTTCTCTGCCTGCCTCTCTGTCTACTTGTGATCTCTTTCTCTGTGTCTGTCAAATAAATAAATAAAATTAAAAAAAAATAGTGTTCTTAGTATACCGTTAATAAAAAAAATAGGTTACTAAATGGTGTGACATCAGTTCATTATTAAAAATAAAATACTTGGAGGAAAAAGAGAAGGTCTCGCATAATGCTTGTTAATGGTGAGTGACTTGTCCCTGAATTGAGGAATAATAGTTAATTTACTTTCTTCTTGGTGCTTTTCTTTCCCAATTTTTCCTCTGTAAATATGCATTTCTCAGAATTAGGGAAAAAAGTCATGTTACAAACGTAAAAATATTTTGGCTGGGTTTTCATGTCCTTTATGACATGACAAACATTCCTTGTGTTTTATTTTTATGCCTGTCGTAATGTTTTAACCATAGGACTACCCAGACCTTGTCCCCAACTTAATGAGGATGTCTGCTTGCTCATAGGATGTAGCTTGAGTCAACAGATACAAAAAAAATGGATTTTTTTTCTTTTCAAAATGTGTGAGCTAGGAGCTTGAGAATGAGGAGGGATAAAATGGAAAATTCACAGAGCAACCCGTTGACGGGTTCTTTGAAGTGAAATTATGTGTTCTTAAAAATTATCTCAGCCCAGGAAAGAGAACGTTAGATCCTATCAGCTCAGTTACGAGTGACATAGAAGTAACAGGCAAGTGCTTTTCCTCTGTGACTTTCTGTGCCATTTCGCTCTGAGATGATTAGACTGAGCCTCTCTTCTAGATGAAACTCTTTGTCGAGGAACCATTTGAAAAGCCTGAGGTGCATCGGAAAGGCTGGGGTGTGCTGCCCAAACCCTTTTCAGAATTCACACCCCTATCCCAGCTGCTCGGGGTGATGGCTGCTGACTGCTGGTGGCTGAGTCCCTCCGGGGATTGGCCTTCAGCTAAAGGAAGCTTCCTGTCTTTCGATGGGGTACCGAGGCTGACCCCTTGCCTCCACTTGGGACACGTCTCAAGGGGCCGTCCCAGCTCAGAGTTCCCCGTGGGGCCCAGCCCCGCCGCTCCTCCGCCCGGCCTGCTTACTGCACGGTGTGGACTGCTCCTTCAGGCCAGCCTCCTCTGTGGAGTCTGCTTCTAGGGAACCCTCCCTCAGACCCTGATTTTCCAGGGAGGAGGTTGTGCAGAAGAAAGTGGGACCCCTCCTTCCCAAGTCTGGCCTTTCTGACTGACATGAGAAAGAAGTGAGCTTGACTCTCAGAGTTGCAGTCTGGTGTCTCCTTGTCCTCTTACTCCATTCAGAAAGAGTGGCTTGATTATTATTATTATTATTATTATTTTAAGGTTTTATTTTAGAGATGGAAAGAGGGCCAGCACGAGCAGGGGGAGGAGCAGGGGGGGAGAGGGACAAGCAGACCCCACGCTGAGCGCAGAGCCCAGTGCAGGGCCTGATCCCAGGACACAGCCGCCCAGGTGCCCCTAAGTGGCTCTGATTCTTGGGGTCCTCAGTAAAACCCGAAGGCTGCAGATACTGGCCTGCCTACCTCTGGCTGTGTCTGCCCCCATCTCCGCCCAACTGCTCCCAGAGCCTGGCCCGGACTGCTGGGGACAGGCTATCTGTCGCAAGCCGTGCCCTCCAAGGGTTTGTGAGGCTGGACCCGAGAGGTCTTCACCTGTGCCCGGTCAGATCTGTCCTTCCCTTGAGTCCAGAAACCTTGGGGGTCCTTCCCTTGCTGCTGTCCAAGCACTGGGTACTACCGCGACACTAACAAACTCTCGAAATAGTATGGGACCGGGCGGCCTTTTCTTGATAAGTGGATGGACAAATGGGGGACAGTCGTAGCTCGTTAGCATTTGGTTGGGAGTCACTCCTTATGCCTGCAGGATAGACAGAGCTGCGTTTCTCCAGTGTGGTGGCCCCTTGCCTGCTTGTCAAGTGGAACTGGCGTCTTCTCTGGCTGCTCCTCCCCATCCTTTGAATCCACACATAGAACTGCAGTCTCCCCTGGGCCTCGCTGTCTCAGGCCTTCAAGCTTCCTCTCCCTGGAATGCCTGGAACTCCCCCTTGTCTCCCTGGATGGCCTCTCTCATCTGTTTCCTTTCTCTTTCCTGGCCTATCTCCCCCCAGCAGGGAATGTGCTGGGCCCTCGGCCTGGAGCATCTTTTTTTTTTTTTGAGACTTCCCTTGTCTTTGTTCCTTTGTGGCCCCTTGCCCTGTGAATGCTGGAAACTTCTCTCCTGCCCTTTCCTCTCTGTGTTGGTGTGGTGCCTTTCCTAGCCGGCCCTCCGGCCTCCAGACTTGATCTCGCAAACCTATTAGGAAAGACGTTTTGATCATGTGTTCCTGGTGTGCGTATTTTCACCCATAAATTACACACAGATACTGTTGTGCCTACTGTATCCTGTACATTATAATAATACGTGCATCCCTACAAATAGGGTTTTGAGAGGAGGAGATAAAGGGAGTTCTCTTTTCCTTATCGGAGGAAAGGGCCTGTGAATTAGAATTCTTGAATTGAGAACTAGCTGGGGGAGTGGCAGGGATCCTGTTTCCCTTTGCCTTCTCCGTCCCTGGTACAGGTCAGGTGGACCTAGCTTCTTGGAGGGAAGTTCGTGTCCGGGTAAGAGAGGCATTTGCCGGGAAGCAGACGGCCCAGGGAAGTGTGGGTGTTCCGACAGTCTGGGTCAGTCTCAAAGTGTGGGGGGCCCCCGTGGGGAGCCATTTCCCCCAGGAGGATTATAGGCCGTTCACAACTTCCAGAGGGTGGTAATAACACACCACAAACATTTTCATTTATTTGGCAAACATTTACTGAGCACCTAATGTATGCCTGACGGAGGTAGCGCGAATTGGTGGTGTAGAGAAAGACGTCACCTCGAGTCCCGCCCTCAGGAAAAACCACCCAGGAGGTCCCCCGTTCCTGTCCAGCATGATGGGGAGTCGCCTGAAGGTATGCGGGGTACCTGTGAGTGTCAGGGGGTTGAAGGTCGAAGGGGACTTCTCCGAGGTGGTGGTTCTTGACTGAACCTTGAGCCTTCCCAGGCAGAAGGGCACAGAGAACGTTCCAGGCCCAGGCAGAGGGTGGGTATCGTGGGAGCTTCGTGTTGTGGATGGCCGAGGCGGGGCCCCAGGAGGGTACCTCACGTCTGTGAAAAATGTCTCTCGTTCTCAAGATCTTTGGAGAAGTTTATGTGACTGAGGCGCTGTACTAGCATTCCCTCCCTGTGAGATTTAAGGATGTGTCCCCACGCTTAGAGATGTGGAGGCATCCCAGAGAGGGTTGGGAGACTTCCTGAAGGGGGCTAGTGGCAGGGCCTAGATCAGAACCCCCTCCCCATGCCCAGTCCACCTCCCTAGCCCTGTGGCTTTGCCCCTGCCTGCAGGAGGGGCTGACTTGGCTTTCACAGCAAGGGAAGTGGGGAGAGGGTCAGCTGCTCCCTTGGGCCATTGCAGAGATGGCTCTCTGTCAGGGGGTAAGGGTGTCAGGTCCCCTGGGACCCAAGGCCTTTTCACCCAGGCTGGTACCCTGGCTTGGCATCTCCCGCTAAAATCTTTAAAAAAAAAAAAAAAAAAAAGACGTGTGCAGGGCCCTTGGTCTGGAGCTGCAGCAGAGAGGGCAGCATCCTGGGTGGATCCTGGGCTCTTGATGTATTTGCGACTCCTGGGGAAATGGGAGGTCACAGGCCGGATTGGCCCCTTGTGGGCAGAGTAGATTTAGAGGAAGTCCAGACCCTTGCTAGAGAGCAAGTTCCTCTGGATGGGGATGTGTCTTGCTCAGTGGGCTGGAATGGGCTCCGTTGGCCACTCGCTGGCCCTGTGACTTTGGACGGGTTACCCCCAAAGCCTTGACTTCCTCCTCTGTAAAATGAGATACCAGCCAACTTTTCCCGTAGGACCGCCGTGAGGCCTAAGGCGCCTCGTGGGTTGCATTCAGCCATCTGGTAAACGTTCTCCACATGCTAGCAGTTGTCTTTACCCTCTGCACCCCCAGTGTGCCCGGCTCACGCTGGGGCACTGTTTGTTGAAAAGAATATATGAATTGCGGTTCGTTAGTGTCTATTGAGTAGTTTCTGGCCTCCAAGAAATGAAACGGGCACGGTAGATTTTTTACTGTGGGGGAAACTGTCCGTCCAGGTTTCTTAGACTTGCCGTGGCCCTGAGGTTTTATCCTCCCGCACAGCCCTTGAGGATTTTCTTCCTCGTAAACACACCGACTAGGGTGGTGTTTTACAGCCCGCTTCTGGTTTGGCTGCCGGTGCTGGGCCGCTGGCCTGGGTCTGGGATCTAAGGAGCTTGGGAGCCTTGGGAGCCTACTAGGGTAAGTGCCTTTTTCCTCAGATGTGGTTACGACTGCAGAGCGGCCAGAACGTGGAACTCGTCCCGTCAGTTTGCCGGGCGGTGGTTTGCCAGGAGGTGGTTAGCCGGGAGGATGCCTACCGGGGACGTAGGAGTGGCCGGCCACGCAGCTCACGGGGCCTGGAGGGTCAGGATGGGAGCCCTGGAGCCCGCCCGCCTGTCCGTCTGTCTGTCCTTCTGTGTGCCCACAGGCTGGAGGCAGCAGCCCAGGGGACGTGGGGGCAGGGAGGCTCCAGACGTGGGGGGCTCCTACCTTGACTATGTCCCGCAATTCCCCTTCTCTCTGCTCCAGCTATGACCCGGGTGGGCGAAGGGCTGCGGGAGGGTTTGAGCAGACCGGGCAGGTGGTCCCTGGCTTTGAGCAGCCTGGGCACCCCTGGTTGAGAGAGTTAAAGGTGGAGAACGCTGGCCTGCACCTGGAGATGTGGCTTTTCTTCCTGTCTGCCACTCACTTGCTGTGTGACCACAGACAGGCCACTCAGATGCTCTGGGCTGCAGCTTCTTCAGCTGCAAGATGGGGAAACTGGCCCCCTGGGTACTTTCCCGATCTGTGATGCCAAAACACCCTGGAGGTTTGCCAGGGACTGTTTTTTTTTTTTTTTTTTTAAGATGGGCAATTCACACATGTGGTATAAGATATTGAAAGTTATGAAAGGATATAGAGTCGAAGCAAACCTCCCTCACATTGCAATGGGGAGGACATTGCACCCCGCTGCCCCCCCTGCCTCGCCCCCCCATTTCCCTCATCAGAGGCATTTACTTCAAAGGTTTTAGAGATTTTCTGTGCATTTGCACCCATCCATAAAAATTTTTAATTGCAGAACATCATGTACTCCAAAGCATGTATAAGATGTGTGCAGTTTGGGGGCACCTGGGTGGCTCAGTCATTGGGCGTCTGCCTTCGGCTCAGGTCATGATCTCAGGGTCCTGGGATTGAGCCCCGCATCAGGCTCTCTGCTCTGCGGGAAGCCTGCTTCTCCCGCTACCATTCCCTCTGCTTGTGTTCCCTCTCTCGCTGTGTTTCTCTCTGTCAAATAAATAAAATCTTTAAAAAAAAAAAAAAGACGTGTGCAGTTTGATAAACTGAACACCTGTGTACCTACGACTCAGGTTGGGAAGTAAGAGACTTCCCAGCTTCTCAGGCGGGAATCATCCCGTGTACTGTGTTCCTCACGCCGTTTACTCCCGTGAGCATGCCATTTGCGCTCCTCTGTACTTCCTTCTGCTCCTGTTTGACCTGGGAGATCGGCTCACATCAGGACACGCAGAGCTAGTGGCCTTGTTCTTAATAGCCGTGTAACGTTTCCTCTCTCTGGATGTGCCGTTATCATCATCATTATTATTTATGTATAAAGATATTTTTTTGCCGATCCCCTCCTGCTGGTTATTCAGGGTGTTTCCACTCTTCTGTCACTGACCAGCAATGCTGCAGTCATTTTTCCGGCTTCCAGGAACCGCCATTAATCAAAATATGCTGTAAGAGGTCTTATTGCATCAGCCTCCCTGACCTGCCGGTCATTTCTAGAACAAACATGGCAATGCTCTAGCAGGAAGCCTTGCCTGGCTCCGGGGTCCTCATGCGTGGATGTCTTGGGCCGCTCGCCTGGAACCAGTGCTGCCTGGCCGATGCCGGCCTTTGCCCGGACGCCCTTCGGGGCCAGGTCTCGGGAAGCGTGGGATCTCCAGTTGGGCATGTGCCTCGGTTGCTGGGGAGAAGCGCATGGATGAGAACATAGCCGCAGGCTTCCCTGCAGGCAGAAAAGTTCCTTTTCGTTTGATTATGCAATGTTCCATTGAGGGGCCTGGGTCTGCCCCCTTCTGCTTTTCTTCATTGTTCTGCAGACAGGAATGAGGCAGGGGGCTGGTTCGGGTACCCCAGCCCAGGCCAGTGTGTTTTTGAACGGCTCCGCCTCATGTTTCCTTTCCTGCTTCACCTGCCTCTTCCTCATGCCCTCTTTCCCTTTTTGTCCTTCCTTTTCTCTTTACCGACCCCTTTGAACTAAAATCCCCGGGAAGCTGGCTGATTCTTGCATCCACGTGTGCAAAAGTCCTGGCTCTTCTCTCTTTTCTCTCCTGGTTCTTAATGTGGACAGTCCTGGGGTCCCTGGGTGGCTCGGTGGGTTGAGCGTCTGACTCTTGATTTCCGCTCAGGGCATGATCTCAGGGTCGTGAGATCCAGCTCCGAGTCAGGCTCTGTGCTGGGCGTGGAGCCTGCTTAAGGTTCTCTGTCCCTCTCCCTCTTCTCACCCCTCCCTCTCTTTAAAAAAAAGGAAAGAAAAGAAAAGATGAATGAGGACAGCCCCTGGCATAGGAATTGTGGGGTTGTGTACGCCGAGGTCCAAGGCCAGTGAATGGGCGGCATTGGGGCCTTGGTGGCCCTTTTTGCTTCTTCTTTCTCCTTTTGAGCGGATCTTCTGCTGCTGGTCTTTTTACTTCCTCCTTTAGGGTCTGTGGCTGTGACAGGGAAGGACAGACCTGCCCAGGAGGTCACAAACAGGCAAGGATGGAGATGACAGCCTCCGGATCTGAAAGGGCGAGGGGCTGGGAGGTGGTGGAGTTCTCAGGGAGAAGAGGAGGCGTGGGCACCTTCTCAGAATGACTTTGCTCCTTGGCTTCACCAGTCTGGGCAGAAAGGTGACGATCTAGAAGCTTGTCAGGGTTGGTTCGGAGAGGCCGACAGGGCTAGGTCTGGAAGCATTTTCGTATTTGGGAGTTGGCCTGGACCTGTGTGCTCAGAAGGCGGGAAAGTGGTCCTCGAGTATGTGGGCTCCCAAATCAGGCTGCCTGGGTCTATCCAGGCTTCACCTCTTGTCGCGCACTGGAGGGACCTTATAAAAACTACTGCGTCTCAGTTTCCGCCTCTGTGAAATGGGGCTGTTGAAGCATGAAATGAGATTATCCTTATAAAGTGTCAAGCGCATAGTAAATGCTATATAAATATTAGCAGTTACCACTATCTTTTAGGTGGTTTCCGAAACATTTCAGCGAGCAATCATCCTTTTTCCCGCCCCCACCAGTGAAATCTTGTGGAAGTGCTCTACGGCACACTTCACAACTCTGAGGCGTAATCGAGTTGTGCCAGTTGGTACCACCTTTGGTGCCTGGTACTTTGACAGTTCTTATTAAAACCGAAAATGTATATTGCTTAGGATTTAGCAAGCCACCACCTGGGAATCTGACGTGTGACACAAACCATGCCTGCACACAAGGCCCATGTTCATTGTAGCCTTGTCCACAGAAGCAAAAGGTTAGAGACCCCTAAGTGTCCAGCAGGAAGTGAAACATTGGATCACTTAAGAAATACTCTTAGGACTGTGAAACAGACAGAAGAGATCTGTGGACTGTCTTGGAATTATTTTCATGATCTGTTAAGAGTAAAAAAAAAAAACCAGTGGCAGAATGATATATATATGGTGCATTCGTGGTCTTTTAAGTGTATGTGTGTGTCCGTACTTCTGCGTACAGATGCGCACAGAGCCAGAGAGCATTCCATCGCTCACTAGTGCCTCCCACACTGCTCTCAGGGCTCGACTTTTGGGGGGATGGAGGGGAAGTGGGCATTTCTTACTCTAAGGAGTTCTCCCCTGCCCACGAAAAATGAATTCTTTGGGTGATTTTGCTTTCTAATTAGTGTTTTCCTGCAAATTAAGAAGAAAGAGGCCATCCTAGAGCTAAGGGTGGATCTACCCAGGGTTGCGAGGTCTTTCTGCAGGAAGAGCTGGGCCCGGGGTGCAGGCTCTGATGCTCTTAAAGCTGGCGTGCGAAAACGGAGGTCCCTGGCTTCTGCCTCGTTTGGCCCCTGGGCAGGCTGGCTCTGTGGGCTGTGTTCCCGATACATTCTGCTCGCCATCTGTTGAGGAAGCAGTTGCAAGGCTGTTAGCCGTGCCTCCCTCTCAATAGGCCTCCCCGAGGTGATGGGATCACCCTTTAATTATTTACAGGGGTCAGGCATCTGATGGAAGTCAGATGGTACCGACAGGCATCGATGAGTTGCCTGTTGGGAGAGGCGGGAGCAGGAGGGTGCGGGCCACAGCTAGGAGCGGGTGGCCTCAACACAGAAATTCAGGAAGCATCTAGGAAGGTAGTTTTATGCACTGATGATCTCTAGGTTGTGGTTCAGGGGTGAACCAAGCTCAAGGCAGCCAGCCCAGGGCAACATCGAGCCAGTTTGCTTTCCCGGCAGTCTGGGGAGGGAGGGCTCACCTTTGCAGGGCTTTGAGATCTGTTCAGAGGTACACCTGCTTCTTCCCAGTGCCGACCCACTCCTCTGGGAACTGCGGGGGGCCTCCAACAGCAGGATCCTTCTCCAGAGTCCTAGACCTGTGGCCGAATGAATACCAGCCCAGCCTCTGGGCCATCATGTGACCTCGGACAGGCCACTTTCCCCGTCTGTCTGAATTTCTAACACTCCTAAATCAAGGGATTGGATGAGGTGAGCCCCAGTGTCTCAGCTCTAGAACATTCTGTGAGTAATAAGCTCCCACGGCACGCTGTTGCCGGGTGAGGGTAGGAGCTAGACAGAAGCCCAGACGTTGAGGCACCCTGTTTCCGTGCTTGGCACCACCAAGCACGGGGTGCGGATCCCGACCTGCCGCATGGGCCTCGAGACTCGAGGGGGTGGGCCGGCCATGTTTCCAGCCTGAGCTCCCCACCTGTGAAATGGAACTAACACAACTGGCCTGGCAGGATGATGAAGATTTGGGAATATACGGTTAAATTCCCGGCCCATGCTAGGTGCTCATCAAATGGTATTATACACTTAGTACTTGGCATTCCCTGCCCGGCTTTTTGTCTTAGCTGGAAAATGTATGCCGTGTAGGGAGGGAAGTGGGGATTACCTCGCTTTAGAGATGCCGCTTCACAGAAAGCATGGATGTGGGCCCTCACTGACCTTTCCCCAAGCAATGTGTGTCCCTTCATCATCATCCTGATTAAGGCTGACATTCACTGAATGTTTACTGTGTACGTGACAGCTCTGATCCCCTCTACTCCTCAGGAAACCCTATGAAGGAATAGGGACTGTCATCCCCGTTTTATAAAGTAGGAACTCGAGGCTCCGGGGAGTTAAGCGATGTGCCCAAGACCACACAGCCAGTAAATGGTTGGTGAGGGCAGGACTGGAGCATGTCTTTCTTTAGAGTCCTCATCCGTAACCACCAAAGTGCGCTTTTCAGAACCGGGGCTTGGGGAGGGGGTGCGTTAGGGGACCCAAGAAAAGCGGTAAAACACCTGAGTCAGACAGGAAGTCATGCACTTGAATTTCTTAACGCGCTAGATTTTCTAAGAGACATGAACAGCTCAGACCCTGCAAGGTGGGGGAGCCCTGTGGTACATTTGATTTAGATGATTCAGTCTTCTGTCTTGTTTATTGCAAGTGATGACCTTGAATTACCTAAGACCCAGGGAAATGTGTTCTTCATTTTGCCCTTTTAACAATGCTGATCGTCCCCCTCCAGCTCAGATTTAAATAACCCTCCTGGGTCGTCACACGCTTAAAAAGCAGCATCATAAAAAAAAAAAAAAAAATCCCAACCCCAGACTCACTGTAATTACGGGGTAGGGTGGAGAGGGAGGGGCGCCGAGTGGGGAATAATGCGATCCTCCGAGCATTCTGAGTTGTGCTGGTTATATTTGGTGGCAGGGTCAAAGGCTTGTGCCCGCAGCTGGAAAAGTCACAAAGCAAAACAGCCCCAGTTTCAGCCAGGAGGTTTGGCTGTTTACTGCCTTTAATTTGGGGTCCCCGAGGTTCCCATTCTGTGGTGTGAGTGGCCGGCTGGACGCTTGCCACCTCTTCCTCCGCCTGGCCGGAGAGAGACAGAGAGAGGCCCAGAAATGCTCCCTGGTCGCCGTGAACTAGACACCGGGCTCCTCTTCCACTTTCCCTGTTGGACTGCAGGGGAAAGAGGTACAACAAGCTTCCAGGAACAAGTAGAGATTTATTTATTTATTTTTTAAGGCCCTTTAAACAAAGACTGGAAATCCAAGAGTGAAATTGCCATGGGGTTTTGGGCCGGGAACATACAGGATTCTTCCCTGGGAAGGTGGGCCTGTGCTGGGCTGGGTTGGAGGTGCACTGAGCCCCGCAGGCCTGTCGGAAGCGAGGAAGGAAAGGTGGGAAGGCGTCGGCAGGTGGCAGTAATCCGGAAGCCCCATCTCTGAGTGAGGTCAAGGAGAAGGCAACTATCCCAGGTGTGAAAAGCAAGTGAAAAGGTTGGATTTCACCTGCCTGGGGTCCTAGGCCTGGTTGGGGCCTTAATCCGACCCTGGCTTGTGGCCACTCCAACCTGCCAGGACTGCGCAGGGTTAATGTTTCCTTGGAGACCGGTCGAGGGACTGATATTTTGGATTCCAGAGACGTGAAGGAACAGGTCTTTTAATTTACATTGAAAAGTAATAAAGAGCAGGAAGGAGATTTGTGGCATTTGCATTTTTAAAAAACCAACCACGTGAAACAGCTTGAAGGAGCTATTTCCCGATCTTCCCCTACTGATAGAGATGGATCTCATCGGATCTCGGTGGGCGGCCCCTCCCTCCCTGTCAATGTCCTGATAATGGGGGCTCCTTCTCCGAGAGCGCCCTTGGGCGGCGTCCCTTCCAAGTCCTCCAGGAAGCCGATTTTGGACCCTGGCCTCTGACTCAGTGTAGCCTGCTGGGTGGCTCCCTGAGCCTGGGAGGTGGCCCTGGCAGTGTCCCTTGGCCCAGCCCAGGAGCAGGTGCCCCGGGTGATCTTGCTCTGACTCTGAGAGTCTGCCGCCCGAGAGACGCAGGGAGGGCGCTCCCGGGCAGCGCAGATCCCAGGTGGGTGCAGTCCGTTGGGGCGGTGTTGGGGGTGGGACACGAGTGAAGGGGAGGACTTCCTCTGGCCGGAGGCCTCAGGTGTGCGGAGTAGCTTCGAGTTCTGCCTGGAGCCAGAGGCCCGGGTTATTTTCTGGCTGTCTCCTGTATCCGTTGGGTGGGGAGAGCAGTTGAGAAAAGCTGAGCCTCGTTTTGGAGAAGATGTCTGTTGGAAGCTTGGTCTTCACGGGTCAGGAGCTTGTAGGTTTCCGAGGAGGAGTGCCTTCGGGGCGGAGGGGATCGGGGGCATATTTAGGAGGGGCTCCCCCTTCTTTTCCCTCCCCCCGCCCCAGGTCTCTCCTCCTGATCTCTCACCCCCTTGGCCCGATCCGGTGTCTTGGCAGAGAAGCAGTTTATCGCGCATTTGCCCTTGTGTGGCTGTGTTTGTGTCTGTGTGTTAAATCAAGGCCCCCTTGACACAGAGGAAGTGAGGTGCAGTGGCCGGCTTGGACCCCGGGCTCCAGGACCTGGGTCCTGGCCTCTGCCTGGATGATGACTTCGACCTATTTCCTGCATCTCCCTGAGACACGGCCCCCCTCCTCCGGCCACAGAGGTGGAGGGGGGTAATGAGGGCTCAGCGATCATTTCTAATGCCCCCTCCAGCCCTGACATTCTCGGAACGGTGTCCGGTAAGACTGTGTCTACGAGGTGACACATGACTGCCGAGTGTGGGTGTTTTAATCAGTGCAATTTCAGAATACTGGAGCCACTTCTCACCGAGGGTTCCTTGCTTCTTCAGTCCTGCAGGGCCTTGGAACCTGTGGCTGTCTTATCTCCAACCACCCAAATGGCGGGTCTGTAGTGGGTTCAGTCTTCTTGGAGCTATCTGTCCCTGATTAGGCACAGTCTCTTCAAGCCTAAAATCATGTTTTATTTTTGTGAGATTATATTTGCCAGTTAATTGCTGGGTAACCAGTTTGGAAAATGCATCTTTTTTGGGATGGGATGCCATTGCCTGGAAGCCTAATTTAATGGCTGGGTCCCGTGTGAACAGTTAGTAAATGTTTCTGGAACCTTCTAGGCCCTGCCGCTGCCCCATGAGGACCCCCAGGCTTTGGCTTGTTGGGACCTCATGGACCAGTGGTCAGGCTTGGCAGTTTGAATCCGCTTTGGCTAAGCTCCCAGGGTAGGTCTGTCAGTAACCGTGGCCTTATTCTGGGTAAGAGATTGAGGCCCACGGGTGGTGGTTAATGTTTGCCTGAGGGGCTGTCTTATCTCCAGCCACCCAAATGTGACCAGAAAGAGACAGCCCTGACGCATCTTTTGTTTGTCTCTAATTATGTTTAATAAGATAGGCAGGGGGGAGAAGGGCGTACACAAAAGATACTTCTTTTGTGTTAAAGAAACCCCAGTTTCCCTTAAAATTAGAAACTTTAAAAAACCCGTGAGTTGAATAGAAAAAACCCAAATAATTGGGCGCCCTCTTTTCTCTGTTTTGTCCAGCCTTCCAGCTGATTCGAAGTCTTCGAAATTTGTCCCAGCCAAATTTCCTGGTCCCCTTTCCTCACACCCCTGGGCCCAGGGGAGGCCCTGGCACGCCAAGGGCCTGTCCAGCTGGGCCTGTTGTGGACCGGGCCTGAAGGCAGGAATGCAGATTGGGACTTCCTGGGTGCCATGGTAACCAGCAAGCGAGGCCTGAGGACCTCAGGTTAATGATTAAGTCCTTCTTTTTTTTTTTTTTTTTTAAGATTTTATTTATTTGACAGAGAGAGAGAGAGAGAGAGAGAGAGAGAGATCACAAGTAGACAGAGAGGCTTGCAGAGAGAGAGAGGGAATCAGGCTCCCTGCTGAGCAGAGAGCCCGATGTGGGGCTCGATCCCAGGACCCTGAGATCATGACCTGAGCTGAAGGCAGAGGCTTTAACCCACTGAGCCACCCAGGTGCCCCAATGATTAAGTCCTTCTTGAGATGAGGTCATGGCCCTCGGCATTCCCAACGCCCAGCCAAACCTAGGGGCCTTTTCCTGCTGTTAGTCTCTTCAGCTGAGGGAGGATGAAAACCGTGTTGATGGGGATAGGGGCGTGACAGTGGGGGATGCAGCTGTCTGGGGGGCTGGTGACTCTGGGGAAGGCACAGCCCCGCCCTGTCCTCTTGGGGCGAGGATGCCTGAGCACCCCGGGCCTACCATGCACGTTCTGCTTCTGGCCTGATTGTTATAAAAGCCCGTATTTGTTTTCATCGTTATGTAAACAGGAAGTGGCAGATCCTCGCTCTTCTGGTATTTTCTCTGGGGCCAGCAGTAAGTGGTCTTTTCCTCCCTCCAGGTTGGGGGAGAAGGGGATGCTGGGAGAGGGGGATGTGGAGCTGAGGCGGACAGGCGGGCGATGTTTGATCCTTCGTTTCATGACCACGGCCATGCCTCTGGGCTCGTCGTAGGCCTTCTCCATCATCCGCCTCCACCCCTAGCCGTCTACATGAAGGTGAAGGGCTGTCGAGAGCCCCTGCACAGACTTTGAAGCTGGGGTCAGTTGAGTAGCCAGCACAGGGGCGGGCCGTGGGCTGCTGTGGCCTTGGGTGAGATTTGACCCCTTTTCCACACGGGGCGCGCGATCCCAGTATCTTTCATTTCTCTGTATTTGCTGTCCTTCCTGCAAGACTCGGCGAGGGACAAAAGGCAGGGTGGGCACCCCAGACCATTTTAGGGGAAATGCTCAGATGCGGCATTAGTTACCTTAAGTCCCATGAGAAGCCCTTCAGTGGCCTTGAGGAGGAGGTCTGAAGAAGCAAAGAGCGCGGGGGCCAGGAAGAAATGGGCCTCAGGGTCCCGGAGTTCTGCCGAGAACAGGGGCTGCCAGATTTAATAACACTGTTTTGTGTCAGTTAACCTTGTTTTTCTGGAAGTCTCTGGCACAGATGAGTGTCCCCTTTGTAGCAGTTATGTTAATTTTTTAAAAAAGTGAGTAGAT
This sequence comes from Procyon lotor, assembly GCA_028646535.1. Lineage (NCBI taxonomy): Eukaryota > Metazoa > Chordata > Mammalia > Carnivora > Procyonidae > Procyon > Procyon lotor. The sequence goes on along the minus strand of CM053619.1, from coordinate 13,299,011 downwards.
TTGAGAAACAACAGTAAATACTAGCAGTGGTAGCATATGCCCACGAGAAAACCACCGTTTGTGCAACTGCTCGGCCGCGGGAGGCTCAGCAGGTGCCCGAGAGGGAAAGACCTCCTACTGGGAAGTCTGGGAGCCTCGGCCCGCTCACGCGGGCACCAGACTTTCCTTCCGGGATGGGCAGGCAGTGTTGAACAGGTTTTGCCGCAAAAGCTGGGGAGAGTGTGTACATGTGGGTACATGTGTGGACAGGTGTCCTGTGAACGTGTGTTGCGTGCAAGCATGTGCCTGTTTTTTTCTCAGCAGCCGTGGTACTTGGCCCTTACAGGTGCCTCCTGACCGACTCGGCTTACGCCCAGCCTTGTGGACAATCCTGTTCGGGTGATTTTAATCAGAGGGAAGCAGCCCAGGGGTTTCCAAGGAAAAAGCCCGATTGGCCATATCCCTTTTTTAAAAAACTGTGTCTGAAGTCCTGTTTTCCAGGGCTCCCAAACTTGAGTCATTCCTAGAATTGCCTGGGGACCTTCAGTGGGGACAAAGGCGTGGGACCTTCCTTGCCCGCCCCCGCCAGACTTCTGGGTGCCCCAAGGTGATCCCAGTCCTCACCGGGGAGCAGCTCGTGGGCTAGGTTTCGGGTCCCAGCTCTGGCTGCCCATTAGAATCAGCAGTGGAGGATTTTGAGGCCTAAAGCCCACCCCAGAGAAGCCCGACCAGAGTGGGGTGGGGCCTGGCACAGGGACTTAAAAACCGCCGCCAGGTCCTGGAGAAACTATGCACGCCGGGAGTGCTCATGATGGAGCAGAGGGACCTGTGAGGCGTTTAAAAAAAAAAATTATGGCTGCAGACACGTTTGGTCTGAGGTTATTCGGTTTCTGGAGGACTTCTGCAGGAAAATGGAGACCGGCAAGCAGCCCAGGGGGAGAGGGAGAGTGGTACCAAGGTCAGGAGAGTTAAGTTTCCAGGAATGCTGGGGAGGGGGCGGGGCGGGGCGCTCAGGCCTCTCAGCAAAGTACTTGGCAAAGCACTCCTGAAGCCTTCTTCCTGGGCTCCCGGAGCGAAGCCTGGTCAGGCTCAGGTAGGTGCTCAGACCCCTGTGAAAATCCTCAGGCCAAGATTCAGAAATAGGGACTGCCGTGTGGCTTTGGGGTAAATCTATCAGCTCCCCCAAAGCAGAGGGGTCCCCTGAAATGTGACGTAGAAAGCATCTGGTGAGGCTTTCTGCTTGGAAGGGGGGGCCAAGGGGACTTGATGGGTCGGCAGAGGTCCACACAGCCTGGGGGGGCCTGGGAAGGGAGAGGGGAGCTCAGAGGGGCTGAAGTCATTTGCCATGTCTGTGCCATCTCTGCCCTCTGACCCTGCAAGGCCTGGCACCAGCCCCAGCCTCAGCCCCTTCATGAGTGTTACCTCTGCATCCTGGACACAGCCTTGCCAGGAGATCTTGCCTGGGGGAGACTCCGGGGTGCAGAATTTATTTATTTTATTTTTATATCTATATATTTGACAGAGAAAGACAGTGAGGGGGGAACACAAACAGGGGGGCTAGGAGAGGGAGAAGCAGGCTTCCCATGGAGCAGGGAGCCCGATGTGGGGCTCGATCCCAGGACCCCAGGATCATGACTGGAGCTCAAGACAGACGCCTAACGACTGAGCCACCCAGGTGCCCCTGGGATGCGGAATTTAGACCAAAGGCTATGCAAGTCTGTAATAATTGTTGGCACTTATCGAACCCTTCCTAGTCTCTGCTTCTCTCCTACATTATCTCCTTTAGTGCTCTCGGCACCCCCACCAGGCAGCATTTGGTTTGTTCTAGTTGCTTTGGCGGCAGGACACGGATCAAGGCTATAAATTAAGTTGTCATCATCATTGGGATTTATCATAATTATCATTGCAGCGATCACCGAGCATGTCCTGCGTGCCAGCCACTACTAAACACTTTGCGTGCATTGCTGTTAATCCTCATAATGACCCTATGGAGATGTGGGGACAGTTCTTATTTGGAGGTGGAGGAACTGAAGACGGGCTGGGCTGCTGAGGCCTGTGCCTGCACATTTCTTCTTCTTCTTTTTTTTTTTTTTTAAAGATTTTATTTATTTGACAGAGAGAAACACAGCGAGAGAGGGAACACAAGCAGAGGGACTGGTAGCGGGAGAAGCAGGCCTCCCGCAGAGCAGAGAGCCCGATGCGGGGCTCGATCCCAGGCCCCTGGGATCCGACCTGGGCCGAAGGCAGGCGCTTCAACGACTGAGCCACCCAGGCGCCCTTTTTTTTTTTTTTTTAAGTTTTTATTTTAACTCAACATACAGTGTCCTATTAGTTTCCGGCATACAATATAGTGATTCGACGCTTCCCTAGTCACCCCGTGCTCATCACAACAGGTGCGCTCCTTAACCCCCATCACCTGTCCCCATCGCCTATTTCCCCCTCCCACCACTGACCTCCCCTCTGGTAACCATCCATCTGTTTCTCAGTTTGTGTGTCTCTCTCTCTTTTTTTTTTTAAGATTATTTATTTATTTGACAGAGAGATCACAAGTAGGCAGAGAGGCAGGCAGAGGGAGAGATGGAAGCAGGTTCCCCGCCGAGCAGAGAGCCCGATGCGGGCCTCGATCCCAGGACCCTGAGATCATGACCCGAGCCGAAGGCAGAGGCTTTAACCCACTGAGCCACCCAGGCGCCCCAGGGCGTCCTTTTTAATGGCTAGCTAATATTCCAGGGTATATATCTACCACATGTTCTTTATCCATTCATCAGTCAGTGGACACTTGGGCTGCTTCCCTATCTTGGCTATTGTAGATAAAGCTGCTATAAACATAGGGGTGCATGTGTCCTTTTGAATTAGTGTTCTTGTATTTTTTGGGCAGATACCCAGTAGTGTGATTGCTGGATCGTGGCGTTGCTCTATTTTTAACTTTTTGAGGACCCTCCATGCTGTATTCCACAGTGGCTGCACCAGTTTGCATTCCCACCAACACTGCGTGAGGGTTCCTTTCTCTCCACATCTTTGCCAACACTCATTGTTTCTTCCATTGTTGATTTGAGCTATTCTGGCAGATATATGTGATTATGCATGTGAATTTCATGCAGATTCCTAAAGGGTGTCCATGGGGTTGCCGTGGTCCAGGGCTCTGGGTTTGGTGAGGGTTGTGGGCTAGATTCTTGCCGCCATGCCTGCCTCCTGGCCTGGCACCCTAGTGTGGGGCTCAGTCCCCACCATGGTAGGTGAGGGTCCTGAAGATGAGCAAAGCTGACAGCAAGGAAATGGCAGAGTTGGAATTCCGAGCCTGGTCTGCTGATTTGGGGCTGTTGCTCCTAACCAGCACCAAGGCGAGAGAACCCTGTGCCCCTCAGAGCCTTCCAGTGTGGCCTGGACTGTCCCAGGGCTGGCCCTTGGAAGAGGTCCCGTGGGACAAGGTGGCGGTCGTTGAAGGGCCTCTCTGCCGATTCTGAGAGCCTGGGACCCAAGTAAGGCATCTGTGAAAACTTAATGTCTTAGACTCTGACATTTTTCTTCCACATTCCTTCCCTTTTCCTTTTGCTGATTTAAAGTCAGCTGCGCCCTCTTCTCCCCTCCGCTCCCCTGCCCTCCAGCGCTGGGGAGAAGGGCCGCTTGACTGGTGGGGGCTGGGATGTGGATGCTGGGAGGAGCAGGCTGACCTCCAGCCTTGGGAGGAGGACCATCTCACAGATGGTCATGGTAGCCGGCCGCGTGACTGTGTCACTGGTCAGGGTCTTCTTCTGGGCAAGAAGCTTGTTTACCATCCATTGCTTTCCCTCACTGGAGCGCCGGCACATTCTACCGACTGTCAGTCGGCATGATCATGACAGAGGATGTCTGACTCTAGGCCTTGGGGGCTGGAGAGCAAACGGCAAGGAGGCTGCTACAGCAGCCGTCACCCATCCTTGAACTTGGAGATGGGAGTCGGATGGGCAGCGGTGACCTTGAGCTGAGTGAGGGGCTGTGCTGCTGTCTCAGGGAGAGATCTAGGCCTGGCCCTTCCCATGTCTTCTCTGGGCCTGCGCTGCCAGCACAGCTCTGGTGGGGACGGTAACAATGAGTCCATATTACTTGGAGGCGGCATCACGCTGGCTTACCCCTGCTGGGTGCCAGGCCCCATGCTGAGCGCTTCACAAGCATTCGCTGGTTTCATCCTCACAGGGACCCTTTGAGATGGGTATCGAAGATCATTCCTCTCAGGCAGGGGGAGAGGGAGAAGCAGGTTCCCTGCTGAGCAGGGAGCCCCATGCAGGGCTCGATCCCGCGACTCTGGGATCATGACCTGAGCCACCCCAGGCGTCCCTGATATCACTCGAACCCTGCTTGCGGTCACTGCTACAGTTCACCATCTACTCGTGGTCCTCCCACTGAACACGAGGTAGGCTCGCACCTGCTGCCTTCGTAGAGCTAGGTGGAGATGTGACTTGTGTCGGCCAGTAACACGTGAGCAGGAAGTAACGTGACATCGCCAAGTGGAAACCTTTAAGAGCTCAGGTGCAATTTACCACATTGCTTCCTCCTCGCTATGGCAACCGCCAGAACTCCCAGATGGTGGAGGCGCCGGCAGCCCGAGTCCTGGGGTAAGGAGGATCAGGGCAGAGCTCTGGGTCAGCTCTTAGACCCGGACAGTGTGAGTGAGAGCCAACCCCTGTCATTTACACCACTGAGATTTTGGGGTGGTTGGTTACCGCACAGCCCCTTCGATGTTGACTGGTGTATTCTCAGTAGAACAAGAATAAGCTAGGATTTGGATTAGGCTGGTGGCGTCTGTTTGCCATCTATCTGGATACTGTGGACAAAGGCTCAGGTATCCAGTATTGGAGGATGGGATACTCCGAAGATGATGTGCTCAACCCGTGGGAGGCTTAGGGATGCTGGCAGGTTGCTTCATAGAAGATATGAGAGCTTAGAAGATCTGTCAGGCCCATCCGGACCTTTCTGAGATCTAAAGAGGTCAAGTGTCCTTGCCAACCATCTTTGAGTCCCTGGCTGGGGTGCTCACCCAACCCAGGGAAGGATCTTGTTCCTAGCCTGGGAATGCTCCAAGGGCAAAGTCCGTTGTTACCTGCCTGGGGCTTCTTGCAGCATCTGGAAGAGTATTGTTTGTCAAGTGAGCTGGGTGGAGGGACAGGGTAGAAAGTGCCAGATGGTGTGCAGCTGGAGGGCCTGGAGGATTCTGGGGGAAGAGGTGACCTGAGGGCCCGCAGAGCCTGCTTTCGCGGGTGGGGAGTGGGCTGGGCGTTTCTCACTTTCTCTGGAGTTCAGAAGTGCGTGAAGCACCCTGACCCCAGAGTCTCTGTGAAAAAGGGATACTGCAGGGTGGGGTGTCCCGTTGCAGGGGGCCCTGGAGAGGACCTCTGGCCACCCCCCGCCCCCGGCGTTCCTGAGCCGGTACTGCCTTATGTGAACCTTGGAGAGGGTGTCACTGCGCGGGAAGTGCTCCATAGGCTCACTGGGGGGCGGGGGGTGCTCCTTTCCCTCGGAGGCTTGGGCAGTGATTGTGTCGGGCCAGGAGCAGGTTTCTCCTGGCGCAGAGCCAGCGCCCTTCCCAGCCTCGCAGAACAGAGTCAGCTTGACTCACACTCCCAGGTGCCT
>CM053619.1:13267610-13283078 GCA_028646535.1 Procyon lotor | reverse complement strand
GTCCCAGGGTAGCCTGCGACAGTTGGGATACTCTCTGAAGGGTAGACTTGGGAGCGGTGGACGCCTACACAGAAGCACCTTTGGACGAGCTTTGAGCAGAGCCCACATGGAAGGCTTCTCAGATTCCCCTTGAGTTCTGGGAGGGGCTTCCTGTTCCTGCACTGGTTTCTCCCTCCTGTGCTTTGGGAGCTGTGACAGGTGTCTGCCCTCCAGGGATGTGTGACAGCACCCCCCCCCCAGCCATGCTTCCGGCAGCCTCCGTTTGGGAGGCCCGTGTGGGAGTCCCGCATGGGAGTCCCGCTAGAGCAGCTAGAGGGAGATTCTATTATATTTGCCGTTGATCGGGATGCCAGGTGAGGCAAGGGGCACCCCCAGTTGATGCCGCAGAGCTCCAGCCACGCCCACTGGTGCTCGGAGGAGAGGGAGGGCTCACACGAGCTGGGGTCAACTCGGGACCCAGGTGCTGGCCCTCTTGCCTTTAAAATAAATATACCGGATCTCTGAGCCCCACCAGTGTTGTCCTGAGGACCAGTGCCAGCCTTCAGGGTCTTCTTGAACCCCTAGTCTCTGCAAACGGCCGCACCCACGCTGCCTTGTCGCCTAGAGAGGTTTTAGGAGAACCCGGGGGCGGGGCTTGGAGAGGTCGCCGCCCACTGAGCGCAGGCTTTCCTTTTTCCAGGCGCTTTGCTGAACGTTTTACCTCTCTGTTTTCTCCTGTAAATCTCCACCACAGCCTCTTTGGGAACATCAGTCCCATTTTACAGGTGGTGAAACTGCGGCCCACCGGCTAGATTTGCGTCCGCTCGCAGAGGGAGTGTGGTGGCAAGGGGCTGAGAGGCCGGCCTGTCTGTCCTGAGCCAGAGTGCTGCCTCTTGGATGTGGTTGGATTAACCAACAGCGATGTTGTAGGACTTGTCATTTTTTTACCCCCTTATTCCAAGCAGTTTTATACGTGGTGACTTACTTGACCCCCACTTGTGTAAAATGATACCCTTTTCGTAGGTGGTGAGGTTGAAGCTGAGCTAAGGGGGATCCTTGATCTGGGGGGAGCATTTAGTGAGCGCCTCCTGTGTACACTTGTGGCTGGTACTACTTACCAGCTGTTAAGCCAGGCTGAATGTCGGGGCAGGGGTGGGACACACCTTCAGTGAAGCAAAAGAATATTGGGGGCGGGGGTTGAGACTTGACCTCCAGCCCACCGCCCTCCGTGGTGGCCAGAGAGCCAATGGCTCTTTCCCTCCTGCTGCTGGTCCCTTCGCTGAAACCCCAGGTGCTTTTCTATTCCGGAAAGTTTATATCTTGTGGTCTCGTGGTTAAGAACAAATGACACTGTCCCTGAACGGCCCCTGGGGCTGGGCTGGCAGGCCCCCCACTGCGGTTTGCCTGGCAAAGGAGCCCCTGGGTGCTTCTGCGACTGTGACCAGCTTTCCAGAAAAGTGAGGTGGAAGCTGCCGCACCCTGGGTCCCTGCATCCTTTGTGCATGAGAATAGCTTGGCCACTTGGGCAGAAACCGAACTTGTAGGTGTCGTTTTCTCTATGAGCTCCGGGGGAAAGTGGCCGCCAGGGCATCAGACCTGCCGGCAAGTGGGTCACCACGTGCTTGTTGGGCGTCTTCCCCTTGCCTTGTCTCAGCACAGCCAGCCAGCGTGTGGGTGGCTAACTGGGTGGAGCGAGGAGTCCCTTCAAGGTCGGCATCGTCCTACCCATGGGACTGCTCTGTGCCGTCTTGTGGGGATCTCTAGCAGCCTGTAAGAAAAGAAACCACTCATCCCTCTTCTGGGGGACTTGCTTTGCTTTTTGAGACTCTCAAACTCCTGCGTGGCTACTTGTGCAGCTGGCCTTTGTTTCCACGATCGTTCTGGTCGACGCCCGTCAGAACTACGAGATGTATCCATCCTGTGTTCGTGTGTCCATTCAACCAGCAGAGGTGTGAGGGGGGCAACCTCGTGCCCCAGGAGCTCTGGTGGTTCCTATTGGGGGCCCAGGACACAGACCAGGCACCTGACCTCGTGGAGGGTGCATTCTAAGGAGGGAAACAGACGAGGAAAATATTAGAACTTGGATGTGTGCTCTGGTCGGAGAGGCAGGCAGGGGGCTGAGGAGCAGGGCTCCCCGCAGGGGTGGCATTCAAAGCTGAGCTGTGGCCCAGAGGTCTCGGGGAAGGGCTTGGGCAGAGGGCCTTGAGGCTGAAAGGGACTGGATATGTGGAAGGGGGCTGAAGTCGAGAAAGCCCAACCCTGGCTCATTGCTGAAGCCGGGCTGGCCAGTCTCGATGTTGACCTGTGACCACCAAAGTCGTCTGTATAGTGGACGCGCTCTTAATTGGTTCCCTGGACTCTGGTCCTCAGTTCTCCACGCCAGAGGTGGACGGCCTTCCCTGCCGCTGCTGTGAGTGCCTGAAGCCCGACCTCTGTGACTTCAGCCAGTTACGTCACGTTTGGCCCTGTCTCTTGGAAGCTGAGGTTGGAGAGCAGCTTGGAAGGAGGGAAAGAGCGGGCTGTGAGAAGCTCTTCAACGCAGGGATGAGCCCATATGTGTCCTTGCCTCCTCCTTTCCTCAGGCTGTTGTGAGCACACGTCATGCGCTGTAATAGGTGTGTGGGGACAGTCCCGAATGAGGTGGACACAGTCCCTGCCCCGGTGGGTACTCATCTGGGGACTTACGTAGCCTTGGGGTTTTCTGTACCATAGTCCAGTCCCGCCAACAGACCATGGGCTTGATGTCACCACACCTGTTGTACAGAAGAGAGAACCATAACTCAGAACAACGAACCGACTCCCCCAAGGTCACATGACTGTTAAGTGGCAGAGCCTACACTTGAACCCCAGTGCAGTTCAGCTCCAGAGCCTGGTGCTGTGTCTGCTGCCCTGGGAACTCGTATCTGTGGGGAGTGACCGGGGAGAAGAGCAAATGTGAGGCCACTGTGATATGGGCTGCTGGAGTGGTGTAGACCCCGCATACGCAAGTGGAGACGGGGATTGTGAGCAGGCCTGGGAGGGTCTTGCTCACCCCAGGGGCTTAGTTCCACGATGGCACAGCGGCTGCCCTTCTTCCGCCCGGACTGTTCCGTTAGCAGCGGCGCTCAGAGGTGCAAAGAACGTTTGATTAGCAATGTGAGCATCGGGTATCTGCCTCTGTGGAGGTTTCTCTAATTATCGAAGGTGGGAATGGAGTGGAATTCTTTTTGTCCTGACTCCGTGTTCCCTCCCTGGCAAACTGCCCATTTTCCACTGAGCCCTCAAAAGGTGGCAGGACTTAGCGGGGCTCAGGGCCACACGAGGGGGCTGGCACCCTTCAGTCTAACAGCCTGTGAGCCCAGGACCCAAGTTTCTAGGGGAGATTTCAGAAAGGCTGATGGAGAAGCAATGGTTTTGTTGTCAGTGTGGGTCTCATTTCATGCCTCACAAGGATTCTTTCTTTTTTTTTTTTTTAGATTTTATTTATTTGAGAAAGAGAGATAGCACGAGGGGGGCCGGGGGGAGCCCCATCTGGGTCTGGGTTCCAGGACCCTGGGATCATGACTTGAGCCAAAGGCAGACACTTAACCAACTGATCCCTCCAGGCGCCCCACAAGGATTCTTTGCCTGGGGTCTGTGGATAGAATTCAGGGGGTCCATGAATTTGGAGGGGAAAAGAAATGGAACCTTTAGTTTCACTAACCTTAACTGGAATTTAATACGTTACTCAAACGGTTTGGATGTAGGCGGCAAGCACATATGTGTGCCTTGGTCACCAGCAAAAGGCACAGCTGTTTGCATATTACCTTACAGTTGTGGTGATATCTAAAAAAGTAGTTTACGCTTGTCACAGCTTCAAAGCTGTCATGGTTATGAGACCCATGGTCAGCTGTTGTTTCATGCGGTAATAAAGAAGGGCTTTTGGGGGCGCCGGGGTGGCTCAATTGGTTAGGCATCCGACTCTTGATTTCAACTCAGGTCATGATCTCAGGTTCCTGGGTTCGAGCCCCATGTCAGGCTTTTTGCTCAGCGGGGAGTCTACTTGGGACCCTCTCCCTCTGCCTGTCCCCCTGCTCGGGCACACACGCTCTCGCTCTCTCCCTCAAATAAATAAATCTTCAAAGCAAGAAAGAAAGATGGGCTCTTAGCACTCTGTCACCATTCTAAGTAATATTTTGAGAATGATATTTAAATATAATTTATCTCTCTTATAATCCTGAGCGTTTGAAGCATTGTTCACAGAAAGGGACTGGGGACCTCCCTAGACTGCTGGAGGGGTCTGTGGTCCCCAAATGGTCAAGCGTTCCTGTTAGGAATTTGGGAGCCTTTCTAAATACTTGAAATATTATGTCATTAATTATTAATACATTTTAGTGTTGTGAGTAACAAAAGGAGTCCTTACCGTTTAGAGAATACACTGAGATATTTGTAGATGAGGAAGTAAGGAATGAATTAACAACGAAAACCCTTGAGGAGAGGGGGTATTGGGAGGTGGCTTCCCTCGGCAGGGTCCCTGCACAGGACTTGGAAGGTTGTGCACGCCTTCTGGGGAAGCTTGAAAGTCACCAAGAGGAAGCCACTAGAGTCTCCTCAACGTGATAAGAGCCCTCACGGGGTCCCTGGGTCCCTGGGTCTCAGCTGAGTCCGGCAGCTCTCTGGTCTTCCTCTTGGGGCTGTGAGCTCATTTCCATCTGTTCTGTTCACCTCCTTTTAATCAGCCCCTGGCCGTGACCAAGGTTGGGTAGGGGGCTCCCCCCACCCCCTCCCACCTCTACATTCCTGAGTACTGTGCAGGGCACTTGTTTGGAGCCCAGGGTTTGTCAGAGAGAGCACCAGGCTGACCTAAGCCAGGCTGTCCTTATTTGAACTTCTCTTCTTGGGACACCAGGGTGGCTCAGTCGGTTAAGCGTCTGTCTTCGGCTCAGGTCATGATCCCGGGGTCCTGGGATCGAGCCCCGCATCAGGCTCCCTGCTCGGTGGGAGCCTGCTTTTCTCTCTCCCTCTTCCTGCTGCTCCCTCTGCTTGTGCTCTCTCTGTCTGTCAAATAAATGAATAAAATCTTTAAAAAAAACAAACTTACCTTCTTGAGGTTTTAGCCTTTTTGAGAGGCTTTTGAAAACTGTGGACACTGTTCCCCTGGAAAGTGCCCAGACTCGTATATCTGAAATTTGCGTATATTTCAGGGTGTGGTTCCTGAGAGCCTACTGGTGAGCCCAAGTCGGGGACCTTGGTCAGTCACGCCACATCCCAGCAGGCATGGGTACTTGGTGTGGGCTCCGAGTGCTTCATTTCTTCGCCTCCTTGAGAGGGAATGTTGCCGTCCCATTATCTGGAGGAGGAAACTGAGATTTTTCTGGGCATGGGGGTTCAGTAACTCGTCCAAGGGCACAGGGCAAGGGGGTGCCTGAGCCCCTGGATCCTAACCCAGGCAGTCTCATTCTAGGCTGGACGCCTCGTAAGTGGGAGATGACTCATTCTCCCCAAGCCCCCACATCTTCCATATCCTCATGTTCTGACCCTTCCTCCAACCCTCCCCAGGCAGGAAGCCCTTCTATTTTTTAGTAAAGATTTTTATTTATTTATTTAACAGAGAGTGAGAGAGCACAAGCAGGGGAAGCAGCAGGCAGGAGAGGGAGAAGCAGACTCCCCGCTGAGCAGGGAGCCTGATGTGGGGCTCGAACGCAGGACCCTGGGATCATGACCTGAGCCGAACAGACGCTTAACTGACTGAGCCACCCAGGCGCCCCAGGAAGCCGTTCTTATGTTTTTACCCCATTCTCCTGACCAGGGTTGTCCATTGCCCTCTGAGGATCATGGTCCTGGGCGTGAGGCGGTGTCAGCCAGCCCTGGGTTGAGGAGGAGGGGATCTTGGGGGGCTCTCCGAGTCTCCTGCTGGCTTTCTCAGACCCTTCTCCTCTCGTCCTCCTTCCATTTCCTACTTCCTTGGTGTTTGAATGACGGCGTGGGGGGGACACCCTGCAGGCTCCTGGGCATAGTGCTTGGGGTGTATAGTGCATGCGTGAACCCCACACGAACCGGCCTCCTCTTTCCTGGGCTCCCGCAGGCGAAGCTGGTCCGCTACATTTGCAAGCAACAGCAGTGCAAGCTAAGCGTGGCTCCCGGTGAGAGGACCTCGGAGCTCAACAGCTACCCTCGCTTCAGTGACTGGCTTTGTACCTTCAATGTGAGGCCAGAGGTGGTGCAGGTAAGCGGGTTGTGGGGCCGGGGTCGGGAGAGGGCACAGTGGTTGGGTAGGGGGTTGTCTGGCGGAGGGGACCACACACAAACCACACACAGGGGACTGGCTTCGCTGTGTGACTGGAAGGCCGTGCTCTCTGCTCTCCCAGAGGGGACCTGGGAGGACAGAGGCCGTGGGAGGGACCCAGGGCAAGTGTGGCTCTAGCCTGTGTCCCGGGGCCACCGCCGAACGAGCTGGACAGCCTGACCACATTGATGGTTCATTGGTTTCCCCTTAAGGACAGCCCGCCGACATTTCTGGAAAGATCAGCTGTGGGGCAGGCACCGTGCTGTCAACACCGTGTCTAGATAATCTCACTTAATTCTTGGCAAAACCCCGTGAAGGAATTACTGTCTCTATGGCTGCTTCATATGTGAGGAAATTAAAGCGCAGAACGGGTACGTGACTTGTTTGAAGTCATGCAGCTAGCAAGTGAGCCGCTTTGGGATTTGGAAACAAGAGTCTGAGTTTAGTTTTCTCTTGTATCTGCTGTGATGTACTATTTTTGCTGCTTGGTTCCTTCTTCCCATCCAGCCAGCCTATCCCCCACAGCCCCTCCACCCCCTGAGCCAGTGAGCCTGGAGAGCGTGTCCTATGCCGAGTGTCAGGGGCACGGCGCCACCCTGCCTCAGGCATCAGTAAATCAGTGGGTAGCAGGTGCATTCACCCAGTCAGGTCTCTCAAACCCCTTTGATTCTAAAATTAAAAAGTTGGCTCCTGCTAATATTTTAAAAGCAATAGGAATTGATTACTTAGACACACTTTGGAAAACAGGAGGAAAAAAAAATCACATACGTATTCTCACGATTCCGCGAAAGTCCACCAATCATTAAGATTTTGATATTTCCTTCTAGTTTTCCCCCCCTCGCTAATACTTACGGCTTCCAAGAATTTCTAACGGGTCAGACCCGTGCTCTAAGAGCCAACGTGGCTATTCTGAACTTGGAACGTGGCAAATCCATATTGAGATGTGCCGTAATTTCAAAGATAGAAATCCATAGAGGTGCTGAATTCTGAAGACCTCATATAGGAAAAAAAGTAACATACTGATAACTTTTCATGTTTCGTCTACACTGAAGATGGCGCGCTTTTGGGTCTATTAAGCTAAATAAAATGTTAAAATTAATTTCATGAAATACACTTACTTTTTAAAAGGTGGCGACTCAGAAGATGAAGTGTGTGGCTTGCATTGTATTTCTCTTGGGCAACACTGGTTTGAACCATCCTAAATAAACAGTTTTGTTTTCCTCTTACCATTCACTATTGCTAAGCATTATGCTTTCTTTGTACTTTCACACTCAATAACCCCCCTCCCCTTTTAAAGTAGCTGTGTAGTGTTTGACTGCGTGTAGGGGGTGTGGTATGTCAGGCAGAGAGGTTCATCCCAGTCCTCGCCTATTATCTATAACACGGGGATTGATATGATTTCTGCAGCTCTGTGTATATTTAGGCATTTTCCCTAGGAGAGATTTCCTGGACAGAAAGTGACATGATCATAAAAGGTCCCGTCATGGGGAGGAGCAGTGGGAGTAAATGGGGTGAATGAGGGGACCCAGGGGGGCTCTTAACACGTCACACGTGTCTGGCCTGGCAACCCTCACATTTGTGGTGCACGCCCGCAGTTACAAAGCTGGCAGGAAGGGGGACCTGGGTGGCTCAGGGGTTAAGGGTCTGCCTTCGGCTTGGGTCACAGTCCCGGGTCCCAGGATCCAGCCCTGTGTAGGGTTCCCTGCTCAGCGGGAGGCATGCTTCTCCCTCTCCTTCTCCCCCTGCTTGTGTTCTCTCTCTCTCTTTCTCTCTGTCAAATAAATAAATAAAATCTTAAAAAAAAAAAAAAAAAAGCTGGCAGGAAGGAGCTGGTCTTTGTGAAGGTCGAGGGCAGCTCCCCTGTGAGATGGAGTTTCCTGGGGCTTTATTAACACTCACACACCCACACGTTAGACCCGCTGGTCTCACAGCTTTCTGCCACCCCGGTGGGAGATCTCAACAACACGGGATGGTTGTCCATGGTGACACGTGGAAAATCATGGGCTTGGAGCCAGGGAGAGTTGAATGGTCGCCCCTACCTCCCAGCCTAGCTCAGCCTCTACCCCTCCCCACGCCCAGTCGCAGGGACGGCAAGTCGCTTCTCCTCACACCCGCATCTGTAGCTCTCCGTGGAGGGTGCCGGGGCCCCACAGAGGTAGTGACTTGCCCAGCATCTCGCCGGTGTCATCCCTAACTTGACAGAGACCGCAGGTTTGGAGAGGCCGAAGGGCCCTGGGTTGGTCCAGAGCTGGTAACAGGGATGCTCTCGAGGTTCAGACCCGGGCCGCCTGGACTCCAAACTGTGGTTCTGACGTCCGTTCTAGGGCCCGAGCCACCTCTGGAAGATGGCTTAGCTCCCCACGGCGTTTTCCTCGGGGCTGCCGCGATCCGGAGGGTGTCGGACACCCACCCCACCCGTGTCCGTGTTGGTGCGAGGCTGGCATCGGGGAGGGGCCCCTGGAGAGCCCCGTGGGGGCAGCTGGGACGGGGGTCTTCAGCCAGGCCCAGAGGCGTGGCAGACAGCGAGTGAGGTGCGGGTGAGTCACGAGGTTGTGAGTGTGTCAGAGCGAGTGTGAACGAGGGGCAGGCTCATCTGTAGGGAGGTGTCAGGCAGGTGGGAGAGCCCGGCCGCCTCATGCGGTTTGGGAACCAGGCTGCTACCCGGCCTGGGGGACTGGGGCAGAGTCTGAGCAGACAGCTCGGTGGGATGACAGGGTCAGGCCGAGAGGGCAGGAGCGTCTCCAGCCGCCCGATGACCTCCCCGGTGACCTGGAGACCATGAGGCGGCTCAGAAACGAACGTGTTTCAGGCCGAGCTCTTGTTCTCCGCCCTCCATTCACAGAGACCCGTTTTTTGTCACACTTCTGCCCCTCTCAGACAGTGCTCGTGTCACCCATGCAGAGGCTCAAGATACAACCCAGGAGACCGTCCCGGAGTCTTCCCTTGCCCTCCCTCACATGTGCGAGGCCTTAGCGAGCCCGGTGGGCTCTGCCTCGCAGATCTGCAGACCTGTCCCCCCGTGTCCATCCCCAGCGCCAGCACCATGGTCAAGGCCAGCATCCTTTCTTGCCTGGACTCCTGCAGCAGCCCCTCAACTGTCTCTACTTTCATCCACTCCATCCCACTTCCACACAGCAGCCAGAATGCCCACTAAGAGACGTAATTTGGATTGTCATTTTCCAGTGCTTCCCATTTCTTTTTGAATAAATGCCAGATCCCTCACGCACTTGGGCTGGCCTCTCAGACCTTATCTTTTTCACCCTCCTCTTTGCTCCCTCGGGCCTGACCTTTGACTCCCTCTTCCTCTCCCTGGAGTGCTTTCTCCTTGGCTCGTCCTGTGGACGTCCCTGTAGCATCAGGTCCATTGTCACCTCCTCCGAGCAGCCTTCCCTGATAACCTGATCTAAAGATCACTCCTATCCTTTGTTTTCTACCCGTGCAACTTGGCTGATTTTTCTCAAGGACACCAACCGCTTTCTGGAGTGTATCTAACTTATTTGTTGTATGTGGTCTTTAAGCCACTCTGGAATCATAGCCCCAAAGATCCACCTTCCCAGCTCTGCCCAGCTACCCACAAGTCAGCCTCTGGGAAGAGCCCTGGGAAGGTTGGTGCCCTTGGGAAGGCTGGGACAGGCCAACACCCCAAGGAGTCCTTGGGCTTCTTTGCCACTCCTCTTCTGAGGAAATCAACATGCTTCACTCATGAAGGGGTCATGCTTCCCGGAGCCCGACTGGCCCTCAGTGAAGCCTCTGTGGTCTGGTTACAAGCTGCACCACGACCTACGTGCGTCTCGTGCTCCGAAACGCTTGTGGGGTCACGTGCTTAGAGGCACAGTGGTATTCAACGGGGTGGAAGAGAGAAAATTCTGGCAGTTTTCTCACCTTTCATCCTCAACTGCTGTTTATTCCTGAGAGCCAGCCCCACAGAGACTGCTGGAGGTTTGCACACAGGTAGCTCGAGACAGTCATCTGGGGAGTGAAAAGAAGGGGGGAGTCAAGGGAAGGCAGGGGCTGGCTGGAGGCAGTGTTTGGAGTCAAGAGGCTGTGGGAGTCCGCTCAAGGTCTAAGAAGGGCAGCAGGAGGACCAAAGCTGGGCCCCGGGTTGCCTCCCGCACCCTTGCCGGCTCCAAAGCTCACTCACTCCTTACCAGGAGGCTGGAGAAACTGAGGCCGAGGGGGTGGGAGCAGGAAGAGGGTGGGCCAGGCTGCCTGAGAGCACCTGGGCGTGGGCCGGCAGCTTTCTGCTTAGGAACCATTGGCTGGGTCTCCATATTCTTCCCCGAACTCTCCAGACCCCTTTTCTCAAGTTTATTCTATTTCTTTCCCTCAGATCTCAGGTTGGTTCTTGGGCCCAGGCCAAAGGATGCTGAAGGTTGGAAAGAAGGGCTTTTTCCACTAGTAAGCCAGCCCCTGCTGATTGGGGAGGGGGCTGCCTCCCCTTGGCTCTGCGCCTGGAGTCTGTCCTTGTACCTGTGTGTGGGGCACAGTGATGGGGGCCCGGAGTTAGAGTAGCATCCTGGCACAGGCCTCAAGGTGGGCCCCGGGGGGTATGGATCTGATCTTCCACTCACGACACCCTCCCTACCCTGCTCACCCTAGACGCTGATGGGTCTTACGTGCTTGTAGCCGGAATCGGTTCTAAAATGTCCACCCATCAAAGATAGATGTAGATCTCAGAAAGCGAAGCTCCAAACAGCATAAAAGTCCATGGTTTGCAAAAGGGAGAAAAAAATTATATATATACATTCGGAGATAGAACCCTTTAACTTCTGAATGTCATCTGAACATTGCTTACTTTCTTAAATAACTACGTTTTGTTTTGGAATAGTTTTAGATTTACAGAATAGTTTTAAATTTACAAAATGGCAGTGACTGCACAGAATTCCCATATATGGCCTTCACCCAGACTCCCCCCGTCATTATCACTATACATTACCTTAGTGTGCGTTTGTCAAAACTAAGAACACAGTGTTGGTGCATCACCGTTGACTAAATTCCAGACTCTCTTTGGATTTCACCGGTTTTTCCATTAGAAGCTTCTTTCAGTTCTAGGAGCCAATCCAGGATAGCACATTGTTCTTATTTACATACGAATTTGTTTCCTTTTTATTTTTGACAGTTGCTAAAATGGGCTTGAACAGTATTTTTTAAGTCTGCGTCTCATCTCTGTGTGAGTCATACAAATCCAATCTCATTCCTCTTTAACGGTAGACTAGTTAAGAGGGAAGCTTTCCTTGAGCCAGCTTAGCAGTGACTGAGCGAGGGGTGCCCATGGGCGCATGTAGAAGCACACGCAGAAGTCTTCAGCCTGCGCCCAGAAGTCGTGGTCCTTCCTAGTTTCTGGTGTGGAGGAAGGGCCTCTGCTCTCCTTCCCTTCCTGAGTTCAATCTCAACCCCCTGCAGCTCCAGAGCCTAGAGTGGGTGCTTCTCACATACGTTAACTTTGATTCTAACTCCTTTGAAGACCGACAGCTCGGGAGACACCTTCGTACGCTGACCTCAAACCATCTCATCTTCCTCTAGAGCGACGCTGTCCGGTAGAACTTTCGGGACGATAGCTTCGTTCTTTACTGCCCTACCCAACATGGTAGCCACCAACCACGCGTGGCCACGGAGCACTCGAATATGATGAGTGCGACGGGGAAGCCAAAATTTAGATTTCGTTTTACTGTAATGAATTTTCACATAAAGGGACATTCGGCCCTCGCTGTATGGGGCAGTGCAGATCTGGAGCCTGCCCTGGAGGGACCCCGTGCTCACAGCCGTGATGCTTGGGACACTCCCCTGGCCCCAGGAGCTCACAGGCTGCCGTGAGACTTGCCGAGAGCTGACAGCAAGCACCCTGATGGAAGGCAGCGTGGGGTCCCGGGGAGCAAGCTGGCAAACCCACCCTGGGACGTTGGAGAAGGACCAACTCCAGGGAGGGCTTCGCTCAGAGCCGGGAGCTGGGCTGAGCCAGGAAGGGCAGAGAGGGCAGGAGTGCTACCAGCAGAGCCCCTGAGGGCTGAGAGCACTGGGAAGTGCTTGCAAAGGGCTTGGCCTGGGAAGAGACTGAGGAGCTAAGGGTCAGGTCAGTTCATGGAAACCTTCGTGGAGGGGGATTTATCTGGAGACCAGCGCTGTGCCTGTGCGTGTGCAAGACGGAGAAAGAGAAAACTAGGATTGTTTTAGGGACACGAAAACCCCCGCTGGTGAGAAGGCTGGGTTCATCATGAGGACAGTGAAAGGTGAGGCCGTGCTGGGGTGGGAACCCGGGGCGCTGCGTGGAGGAGGGGCCCTTGGAGCAGGGTGCCTTCGCCCTCCCCAGATACCTAGAGTCACACACTGTGACTCTTTCCACCCTCCCCCGCCAGACCTTCCATGGGCTGAACATCACAGCTTCACGATCTGGCCGCAGCTGGGGGGGAAATGATTCCAGAGCCTGCTGCTGGCCTGAGGCCATTTTTTTTTCCCCTTCAGCAATTTCCCTGTTGGAAGTTGCTAGAGGAAGTGGTGAGCACTGGCTGAGATCCGTCCCAGCCATGAGAGGTGGGCGCTGCAGAGGCCAGGATTCCAGGGCCCAAGCCAGGGGCCACGGGCTCCCCTGAGGAAACTCCTGCTGGTGGCCTTTTCTAAACCGAAGATGCAGGCGAGTCCGGTAAGGGGTTTTTGTTAAGGTCCCAATGGGGCAAGTTTCTCTTTCCCTTTTCCTCTACTATCCTCATGTTCCCATGTTTGAAATCCGGCCTTCTCTTGGGGATGGGGAAGAGAGCTACCTGAGGTCTGCCGCCATCTTGGTTTCCCATTGGCTGGGAGTGGCGGTGGCCCCGTGTGGGCCCTGGTGGGTGGGCTGTGAGAAGCCAGAGGCTGTGGAAGAGTAAACCAGGAACGTGAGCTGGTGTTTGGCTCCCGGGTTCAGCTTTAATGCACATGAATTCTGCTATCCGTCTTCGTGTCATCCCCACCCTCTCCCCGGGGAGCCAGAGGCCCCACTGTTCAAGGGCCTTCCTCTTGGCAGCTGGTAGCCACCTCTGAACGCAGCACACACTCTCACTGGGCTGCGTGGGGGGACCCGGGGCAGCTTGGTAGCCCCAGTGGCCCAGGGCCGCTTGTGACTGAGGATTTGAGCCGTCAGGACCAGCCCAGCGGGATGAGGCGATGGAGGCCTGGGGTGGGGGTGGGGGGCGGCTGCTGTGCCCGTGTCACCCAACCGGTCAGAAGAAAAGCTGGAGGTAGGGTATGGAAGGAAGGCAGCATTTTGCGCATTTATCATTCTGTTTGATCCTTATACATGGGGGAGGAGGGGGAGGCCCCTTGGTCCCCATTCTGTGGCTGAGCAAACTGAGGTTCAGAGATGTCGAGTGACCTACCTGTCAGTGTCATACAGTGAGGTGATAGCTGGGTCAGGATTCAAACTCAGGTCCCTGTGATTCCAAAGCCAGTCTCCCTTCCTTGACTCAGCTTCTCACTTAGCCCAGCCTGGGGTTACTGTATGCCACTGTATGGCTGAACTGAACTCTTTCAGGGCGCCTGGGTGGCTCAGCTGGTTAAGCATCTGCCTTCAGCTCCGGTGATGATCCCAGGGTCCTGGGATCGAGCCCCTCATCGGGCTCCTTGGTCCGCAGGAAGCCTGCTTCTCCTCTGCCTGCCGCTCCTCCTGGTTGTGCTTTCTCTCTCTCTCTCTCTCAAATAAATAGATAAATAAAATCTTTAAAAAGAAAATGAATTGATCTCTTTCTGTCTCCCTCCTTCTTTCTCTCTCCCACTTCCTCCGTCACTCTGACCTTTTCTTCTCCGCCACTTTTTCCTTAATATCCATTCATTCTACATCCGTTGATCACTTACTCTGATTAATTACCACCGGGGATCAATTGATGCACAAAATACAGTCTTCCCTGGGGGCTTACTGGGTGGTGGGATGTACACATCTGTCGATGGCCACCATGGAAGTAGGCTGGGGGACCCCAAGGGAGGAGGGGCAGACATATAGAGTTGAGGGCCTTCCTCTGTTGTCTCCTCTCCACCCAGCTGTGCACTTGTTCAGTGTATAGTTAGCTCCTGTTATGTGCCAGGCCCTGTTCTAGGTGCGCCTGAGTTCCCGTCCTTACCGAGCTTACGTACATCCGTCCCTCTCTCCAATCAGATTTATTTTCTGAATCTGAGCCAGAATGCTCCATTTTGAGTGTGAGGTTGCCCCGATTTCTAGAAACCTGAAAAAAACAGAGCGTGACTGATCTGCTTAGCACCTCCGCCATACTGGTTGGCTTTTATGAATGGTGAGCCCGTCTCCTCAGTCCTATGGATTTCTGGGCTGCTGAGCCCAGTGAAAACGGACTAGACCGGGGCTCCCGTGCCATGCAGGCAGGAATCTGGCTGTTTGATTCGCTGCTCTGTCCCTGCTGCCTGGCACATTGAAGGTGTCCTTGTTGAATGAATGACTTTAGATCAGATCATCCAAAGAGTTTTGGTGCCTTAGGCTGAGGGGTCTCAGGAGCGTTCTCATCTGGGCTCATGCAGGTTGAGTTTCGGTGTTTGGTGAGGGGCCAGACTTGACACAGCTGTGTGCCTGTAGCCCTCCTGTGGGATGACTTTGACTTAGAGTGTGCCTGAGCCGCCTCTGGGGCCACCCAGCTCCTGGGCTGTCAGTTTCTGTTGGGTGTCCTCTTCTCCAGGACTGGCCTCAAAGGCAAGATTGCTCTAGAACACACCTAACCAGCCAGATACATCACTGAGAAATGCTTGTGTCAACACCACCCTGTTTTAATTATTATAAACAAAAGCCCCCTCTCTTACTACCCTTCTTTTAAAAGAAAATCAACATAAGCATTTTGGTGGCTCGGTTCTCATCCATATGTTTTCGGGCAGGTAGCAAGATTGGAAATAGGCAGCCCAGAACCTGGTGTTGGGAGGCAGACAGAAACTTGATTTTGCTACTTGTTCATGGACAAGTCTCTTACCTCTCAGCTTGTTTACTTGTTTGTTGGTTCTCTAGCTAGAAACTGAGCAGTCACTTCTCATTCCTTCTGCTTGCTTACCTCCACATTGGATTAATTAGCAAAGCCCGCTGGCTCTATTTTCAAATATATATCCCAAACCCACCTATATCTCTTTTTTACTACTGCCCGTCCCCACCCCCACCCTAGGCCTAGCTACTGCACGAACTTGTGCAGTAGCACCTGCATCACTCTATCCACTCTTGCCCTCTCCTTCATTTCATTTCATTTCATTTCATTTCATTTCATTTCATTTCATTTCATTTCATTTTT
>CM053619.1:13243201-13267110 GCA_028646535.1 Procyon lotor | reverse complement strand
AGGAGTCTCTTATGGTTTGTCTCCCTCCCCATCCCTTCCTGTTTCATTTCTCTCCCCCCCCCCCAAACTCCTGCCTTGCCTCTCAAATTCTTCATATCAGAGAGATCATGTGATACTTGTCTTTCTCTGACTGACTTATTTCGCTCAGCTGTGCTGTTAATTCTTTAGTGAGTATTCCCATCATTCTTGGGCCTGAGCTGTGAGCTTTACGTGGAGTGTCTCTCATTCAATCCTCCCAGAACCTTGTGAGATGATGTCTTAGTCCATCTGGACGGCTCTAACAAAATACCATAGACTGGGGGCTTATAAGTAACAGAAATTTATATCTCATAGTTCTGGAGGCTGGGAAGTCCAAGATCAAGGTGCTGGCAGGTTTAGTGTCTGGTGAGAACCCACTTCCTTATTCAGAGACTGTGGTCTTTCTGCTTTGTCCTCACATGGTGGGAGGGGCCATGGAGCTCTGGGAGGGGAGGTGTCTTTTTTTTTAAGATTTTATTTATTTATTTGACAGAGAGAGAGATCACAAGTAGGCAGAGAGAGACAGGCAGAGAGAGGGGGAAGCAGGCTCCCTGCTGAGCAGAGAGCCTGACTCGGGGCTCGATCCCAGGACCCTGGGATCATGACCTGAGCGGAAGGCAGAGGCTTTAACCCACTGAGCCACCCAGGTGCCCCTCTAGGAATCTCTTTTATAGAAGGGCACTGATCCCATCACGAGGGCTCCACCCTTGTAACCCGATCACTTCCCAAAGGCCCTTCTCCCCCATACCATCACCCTGGGGTTTAGGTTTTGAGGTTGGGGCATGAATATTTCGTCTATTGCAGGAGGTAATGCTTTTATGCCCAATATGCAACTAAACTGGAGAAATTGACAGTATTACTTACCTAAGGTCACCTAGATCATACATGCTGCGGCCAGAATTCATATCCAGGGTGTCCAGCTCCAAAGCAGGGGTCTTAAAATACACACACACACACACACCTTTTAAATTTTCATCTATAGAACCACGTGGTACATTCCCACTGTGATCCCTGAACATTTTTCCTTTTTCCAAATTTTATTTCAAAGCAACACTTTCTAAATCTAGAAATTACTAGAAATTCTAGAAATTAGAAATTCTAATTTAGAAATTGCTAAATCTAGTAATTACAAATGTTCATTACAAGAAAACTTGAAAATTAAAAAAATAGCTCAGAAAAGAAAACCAAGTCCCCCCATACACAACTCCACCAGCCACCACCGATAGGCAGCCCCTTAATTTCTTTTACATTTTTTTTTCACATGCAAGGAATTAAGTTCACTGTTCTCGGTGTATCGTTCTAAGAGCTTTGACAGCTGAACCTCATTTTTCATGGTTGTCTTGGGTACCATCTAGGGCATCCAAATCAGCCAGCCCCAAATGTCTGAGAGCCCCAGGAGGGTTGGGGTCATTGGGGTTCATGTGGGGGTGGGGGTTCCCCAGATGGCGATTCATTGTGGGGAAGGAGATGTCATGTTCCTTGTTGACTCAGGTCAAACTTTCTGGAGGTGACCAGTGAGGCGGAGAATACTTCTCTGTCCGTGGCCTGGTATCCTGGGTCCCCAGGTCCCCAGGCCCCTGCATGAGGCCCGCCAGGGCCTGAGTGTCTCACAACCAGCACCTGCTCCGGGAGGTATGTGCTGACTCCCCAGCTCCCAGGCACAAACTATTTTTGGCTACAGTGACTGTTCACTACAGTCATGAAAACAGAAACCCCTCTCCCTGCCTTGTCCTTCTCTGAGACGCGGCACCCAGGGCTGCGGCTGCCGGGGACTCTGGGCCTAGGCCCCTCACCATGCATTGCCTGTGGAGCTGGGTGATGGCCAAGGCTGCAAGGGGCACGGGGACCCCACCACCTGTGGTCCTGCAAGAAACAGGAAGCCTGGACCAGCCCAGGCTGGAGGGTTGCAAGGTAGGCACTGGGGTCCGGGATCAGGTGGCCCTTCTGTGGGTCCCCAGAGCAGGTACGTTTGGCTGGGCTCCGAGTTCTTGCGTCGCTGTCTATAGAATGTATCTAGAGAGATCTAGATTGTGATTTCCATTTCCTTGTTTCATTCCCTGACTCTCTTGCAGTATAGTGTCTGGAGAACCGTCAGGATCTTAACAGAATAGCTCTTCCTCATTCTTCTAGTGAATGAATGACTTTTGGCTTGCTCATGCTTTGAGTTTGAACAGGACGCGTCCTTGTTCTGAGCCCACTCCTTCGGGAAGGAGCTTAAGATACGGAACTCGTGCAGGCAGCCCCAGCCCTGCCCATCAGGGCTTCTGGTCACCCAAGCCAGCGAGGCCGAAGGGTGCGGAGGCTGTGAGAGCTAGCTTTGGAGTTGCCCGGATCAGGGTCCAGTCCCGGCTCCGGCGCTCCCTGGCCGTGTCTTCAGTGAGTCAACTTAACCTCCCTGGGCCTCCCTTTACTGAGCTACCAAGCAGCTGCACGGAGGCCCCCTTCTTGAGCAGCGACAGGAGCAGTAGTGGTTATTTTTATGACTAGACTGTTTGTGGAAAGAGGAAGCACGCAGAGAAGCTGAGTAAGAATCAGTGTGCCTCGACCCGGGGCAGGTCTTAGGCCGCGTCGCGGGCCCTGGGCGTTGGGGTGCAGCTGGCGATGTGGGGTTTGCTGCTGCTTATCAAAAAGAAGGATGGGCGTGGTTCGGGGTGGACGAGAACACAGAGCTGAGAATTTCTGCCTACTTGCTATCTTTTAAGCCACAAAGACGTGAGAGACTTGCCGGGCTCTGGGTGAGGCCAGGAGCCCCGAAGCCCGTAGCTTCTGGGTTCTGTAGGGCTCTGGGCCCACAAGGCAGGCAAATGGGTTGCCGTCCCTCAGGCTAGCGCCTTTGGAGGGGATTCTCAGGGCAGAGCTCCGCGTAGTCCTTACCCTTGGCTCACCTCTTGGAGCAGCTCAGAGACGCTGGCAGGAATGAAACCTTTACATCTGGGTGAGGAATGCCCATAATGAACAGCAGTGAGCTCTCTCCGAGGTCTGGGATGACCTGGTGCCAGACACTGGCAGAGGTGTTGGGAAATCTGGGCCCTGATCTTGGTGCTGTTGTTCAGGGTGACTCAGGCAGGTGTCCTCCCTTCTGCGGTCCTCCATTTTCTCCTCTATGAGTGTTGGACTAACCCGTCTCTAAGGTCCCTTTTAAACCCCTCCCTTTGACTGTGGCAGAGGAAGAATTTATCCTTCCATTCCATATGAGAATCCAACCTCATGAGTATCCGTTAGCCCCTTTCATGCCCTCACACCTTGGTGGCACCAGCGAGGGCCTCCTTGGCTTGAGTCTTGGCCGCCATCTTGGGCTCCACTGGGTTCCCCTAACCTGGAGGCCCTTTCTTGGTGTGGGGCAGGAGTTGTTTACAAGGTTTCTGGAAAACTACAGAGATCTCCTGAAGATCTCGGTCTCCTGGTTGGATTCCCATCGGGGGTGGCGTGAAAACAATGTGGCCTCTGTTTTCAGGTGGAACAGCCTGGTTCTCAGGTCTCCAGCCTGGGCGCCCTTTCCGTGGCCGTGCATATCCTCCACCCAGACAGACAGACAACCAGCCCCAAAGGACAGACTGCATAACTGCACGTCAGCACGTGCTGTGGAGGGGTCTGATTTGGCTCTTCGCCCCAAGCTGGGGCCAGGCCCGTGCTAGGTTTGGGTGCGCTTTGGTGCAGGGGGCCTCCTCGCTGGCTGAATTCAGCGGCCGCCCTGCAGGTATGGAGGAGGAGGAAGTAGGAGACTGGTAGAACCCTCTTTTTAATGGTGTGTTTGGATGGGGAGAGCGGCAGGGAGCTCCTACTAGTCAGGAGTAAAGATGGCCGCTGGCATGGCAGCACCCAGGAGCCCCTGTCTGTGCCTTTGCCCTCAGGAGAGCTGGGGTTTCCCATGGGGAGATCCATCTCAAAGCAGACCCCGCTCCCTTGGACCCTCTCTGTGGGATTAGCAGGCATCCCAGTTTGCCAGGTACCGTCCCAGTTTAGGGCTGTTGTCCCCGGGCAGTTAGAGCTCCCCTCTCACTCTGAGGTGTCCCTCTGGGGAGGGTCCCTCACACACACACCCAAGGCCTCTCATCATGCAGCCGCTGGCCTGGCGTGCATCCCCTGCTCTTCCTGCTCTCACCTGCTGTGTCAAGTGGGGACGCCAGGGACGGCCTGCAGCTCTGGGGAAGCTGTGCCCATCCCCCCCCCCCCCCGCCCTACTTGTGCAGGAAGGGACTTTCCTGTTTGCCAGTTCCCCAGAAATCAAGCCTCACTCCAGTGTTCGTGGAAGCCTCTGGCTGCTGGCAAGCCCTCCCCCTGTCCCACTCTGACCCCAATCTGATCTTTGAATGTGCTCGTTTTTGTTTGTTTGTTTTAGAGTATTCCATTTCTGACTTGAGGTTTACTCCGGAGTCTAGCGGACAATAGGGCTTTTTTTTCCCCCATAATCAGCGAACATCCTGGGTGTAGAGAACCGGCCTTGGAGAAGGCCACGTGTCTCCTGTCTCTGTTTTGGAAGTAGCCGTGTGGAGGGGTAAGCGTGCAGCCCTGACGCTGGTGTGTGTGTGTGTGTGTGTGTGTGTGTTGGGGGGTGGGGTGTCTCTAGCACAGAACGCATCTGTTTTCAAATCCAGGCAGGGGGGGCAGTTTTGGGAATGTGTGTCGATGACACAGAGGAAGGTGACAAAATGCTGGTGGCCTAGATACCAGGTAGGGGCCTCCCTGAGAGCCTCTCCTCTGTGTCCCCTCCTGCACATTGTGTGCTGGGGGGCTGGATGGGGAGACTGGTCAGCGCCGAGGGCGGCGGGAAGGAAGGAGCCCCGAGGTCCAGGGCCACGAGGAGGTGGGGCCCCGCAGAGTTGATGTGTGTTTGTTGAGTGGCTCAATGACTCCCCCGGGATCCGGGCTTGCCACGCTGTGCCCCATGGGCCCAGTCCAGCCCACCACTGTTTTCCGTACGGTTTTCACATTTTAAAGATTTTTTTTTATTATTATTTATTTATTTGACAGAGAGAGAGAGATCACAAGTAGGCAGAGAGGCAGGCAGAGAGAGAGGGGGAAGCAGACTCCCTGCCGAGCAGAGAGCCCGATGCGGGGCTCGATCCCAGGACCCTGAGATCATGACCTGAGCCGAAGGCAGAGGCTTTAACCCACTGAGCCACCCAGGCGCCCCCGGTTTTCACATTTTAAAGTGCCAGGAAAAAAGAGAAGAAGGCCGTTTCGTGACACGTGAGAACGATAGCACATTCAAGTGTCCATACTTTTATTGGATTGTGGCCTCACCCATTTGTTGACGTAGTGTCCGTGGTGCTTTGGGGATCTAATGGCAGGGTTGAACGGTTCTGACGGAGACGATAATTCCCTCTCTGTTCAGGAAGAGCTTGCCAGTCCCTGTTCTAGGTACCTCGGGGCTCACAGGACACACAAGGCAGGCTCTCCGGGAAGGTGGGGCTGGCCCCTGGGGTGACAGCCCACGTCACCAGAAACTAGAGATCTGGTCCTAGACGGTGTTAGGAAGCACGAGTGTCCTCCAGAGGGCATGAGGTGAACGTAGGGCCTTGGAAAGGAATGTGGGGGAGAAGACCCTGTGAGTCCGCCGGCAGGTGTTTTTAACTCGACTGAGCTCGGCACAGGGGCAGGGCTGGGTACAGAGCTAGGAAAGCCGGCTGCGACCTGTGATGCCGAATGAACTCTGCCCTGGGCGAGAGAGCTCACTCGATTGGGCAGATCAGAGGGCACTGGCGCCGGCAGGGCCAGCAGGCTGGGAATAGGAAGAGGCAGCCGTGCCCCAGCCTTCCCAGTCAGGCTGTGTGGTCTCGGGCAAGTTACCTGCCCTCTGAACCTTATCCCCCATCTCAGGATGCTTGGAGGACTCTAAGTGCTGCTCTCTGTAATTCATGTAGCTGAGCGCCTGGCCCCTAGGAAGTGCATACTAGATGCTCATCACTTATCCTTTCCCGCCTCCTCCTCGGCTCCTCTCCTTTGACCTGCATCCCTCCTCTTCCACTCCTTACCCACCGCTGCCCCAGCTTTCTGAGGCTTTTAAGCCCAGATGTACCAATGCATAGGCCAGAGACAGCCCCTCCGTGAGGATTCCAGCCTGGCTCCCCACTCTCTAAGCCTCCACCCTGCCTTGTAGGGGGAGACAGGCAGGCACAGACCTCTCCTGGGACATCTGGGAGCTTGGGCTAGGCTGGGGTTGAGCTGAAGGAGTGTGGGCCTCATGAGAAAAAGGCAAGGGTCAACACCAGGGCCCAGCCCTGCCCTCTCCCGGCCAGCCAGACCTGCCTTCTGGGCATTCTCAAGACACCTTCTTCCCTGGGCTACTTTAGCCAGACTTAAGGCCCTGCAGCCTGTCTTGTCTCATGGTCCTCACCCTGAGAAATTCTGATTTGATGAGTTTGAGGTGAAATGTGAGCATCAGGATCCTTTTTAAAAGCATCCCCCCAATGCCCCCCAGGCCCTCCCCACAAACCCCTCTCCCCCACCCCGCCGGTAATTCCAGGATGTGGCCACAGTTGAGAGCCACCGATCTAATTCAGCCAAACCCACTCATTGTACAAATGATGAAACCAGAGAGGGGTAGGGACTGGCCCAAGGTCATGGGGGTTCCAGTGAGCAGGTCTGGCTCTTCCTTCATTTTGTTGTCCAGCTGGGAGGTGGTGGAGAGAAGCCTTCCAGAAGGTGGCTGGCTTCTCCTGGGAGCAGGTATTTCTCATTTCCCAGCACCGAGATAGGAAGAGACTGGGCCCAGGACCAGTCTGTAGACTGAGCCAGTACCCAGTGACAAAGCTGTCTGTTGATTGCCATGGGAATCCCAGAAGGCTGCCCGATCCAGGCCCTCACTGTCTTGGCCCCACCTGCGCCTCCCAGAATTTCCAGCTGTCGTCCCCCAAGTCTCACTGTCCCTCTCCGTCAGCCCCAGCCGTGGACAGAAGGTACAGAGGAACATCTGGCAGGAGTTGCCCTGCCCACTGGAGGCACACAGGCTCCCCACCTGGGCTGCCAGAGCGACTCCCTTGCTCTCCCCCCCCCTTTCCCCAGCAGCCCCCCTGGCCTCAGAGGAGTGTGCAGGGGTCTGCTTCACCATCCACAGGGCCCTGGGGGGCCACCTCTGGCCTATCTGTTGTGACCGGTCCCAGGGGTGCATCTGCGGTGAAGGATCCTGGCCCTTTCACTAACCCGCAGCCAGGGAAATGGGGGGTGGAGGGGACACCCCTGTACCCACACACCAGAAATCTGGGTTCTGCAAATGGACCTGGGGACCTAGCAGCATGGACCCATCCTTCACTCCGGGACCGGAAGGCTAACTAGAAACACAAAGTGTGGGTTTGCCTCTTGGCCTTCCTTTAACCCCGGCCTTCACTGGAATTCTGCCTGGAGCTGCCCGGGTTCTTGTCCGTGGCCCACACACAGGCGTCAGAGCCCCTGGCATCCCCCTTCCTGATTGACCATGGCGAGTGTGGACAGCTCTCTGCGTCTGCCGGCACAGGTTTCTAAGTTTAGACCCCAGGCAGCCCGTGGCTGCTGGTAAGTCCCCGGATGCCATCTGATCCTCAGCCTGGCCCCTGATGTGACCCGAGGCCAGTTGCTGAGGGGAGAGAATAGTTGTGTTTGGCCCGACCCATCCCGGCCTCCTGCTCTAGAGAACAGAACCGGCAGAAGGATAACCATAGACGGGGAGTGACCTCAGTCCTCCACCAACCCTGCTGTCTGATGGTCATCAAGAAGAATAACCCCCTGTCACCGACCGGAGGCCATAAACTGGGACCTGAAGAAACAGCCCGGGGCTGGGACCCAGTGTTCTCCGGGGTTCTTCGCTCTGCCCCAGGTTCTTCCCACCCCACTGCTGTGCTCAGGTGTGAACCAGAGCCTTGCCAGAACTGGGGCTTGGGGTCCCCTGCACTGCCCGGGCAGCCCCGTCTTCCCTTCTTGGTTTCTAGTTCACGGTTTCTTTTTCGACAGAAGCTGGGATGGGCTGGGCAGGAATTCTCCTTAAAGCAATATGGACTCTCAGTCTTCACCCCCTCTCGAGAGCCCCAGGGTCCGGGTCCTTGGCTTTGAGACAACTTGGCCACCTTCCGTGTGCCTCCAGGCAGGCGGGAGGCCCTCCTGGGACCGTGGGGCCTGTCGGGCTTAAGGGGGGACTTCAGAGCAGCTTCGCCTGCCCGCTCGTCGGCGGGCGTGTGAGGTCACCCACAGCAGCTGGTGAGACTCATTCCCTAATGTGCTTTCCATGTGGAGATGCTCCAGAGAAGTTGCAGGTGGTCTGAAAGCACTTCCTAACTCTGCCTGGGCCGGGCCTGTCGCTGCGGGTGGCTAACGACATCCGTGTGTGAGGTTGGGGGGTGCCGAGTCGCATAGGGCCACGGCTGGAGGAGATAGCAGGCCTGGCCAGCCACTCACCCGGCTGGACCGTTGTCTAGCTGGAGGTTCCACTGAGAGGTGGCGGGCGGGATGCCTTTTCTTTGTATATGGGTTCCCCTGGGTCCAGCAGGCTTGTTAACCCTACCCCTCAGGTACTTGTAGGCGCTAAAGGGCCGGGGCACTTTGTTTTCGTGGTGGGGTCCCAGGGCTGGCATGGATGCCTCACTGAGAAGGCCTGACCACCCGGGCCGTGGTGCCCAGGGCATCTGCCGCTGGGCTGCCTCCCTTCCTCATTTGCCGATCGAAATGAAGCTTTAGAAGTTGCTAATCAGACAGAATCTAGGAAAATGTCTCATTCTTCATATAGGGTCTCCTGGCAGAGGGCTCTGTGGGGCTCACGGTTGTGATCGTTGGTCTGCACGGCTTTGCATTGGTTGCTGCTGTTTGAAAATCAACTATTTTATTTATTTACTTTACGATTTGATTTATTGACTTATTTGAGAGAGACTGAGCACGAGGAGGAGGAGGGAGACTCGCTGTTGATCAGGGAGCCCGATGTGGGGCTCGATCCTGGGGCCTGAAGATCATGACCTGAGCTAAAGTCTGACATTTAACTGACTGAGCCACCCAGGTGCCCCAAGTTAGCTATTTTAAAATAAAAATCCTGATTTTTTTTCTCATTTTTTTTTCTTCATTTTCTTTTCTCTAAAGAGGGGTGAGAGCAGTGGCAGAGGGGCGGGGGAGGGAGACACCCTTAAGCTGACTCCACGCCCAGCACAGAACCCAACGCAGGTCTCCGATCGCACAACCCTTGAGATCAAGACCTGAGCCAAAATCAAGAGCCGGGCGCCCCCAGATTTCCTTATAGCAAGATCTGGCAAGCCCTCCCATTGCCTCCCCTCAGACCCCAACGCTCTGTGAAGGTGGAGGGCGGGTTTCTGATTAGCATTGTCCTGGCTGCTGTTGACTTTCTTGTCCAGTAAAGGAGAGAAGTGCCTTTACTACTTCCGTCTCTAATAAATCTAGATGGGGAGGGCCATATCCCCAGGGGCCTCACTTTTTCCCACGGAGACCCTTACTCTACCCGGTAACTGGCCGACTGGTGGATTGCTTTTTTGGCGGCAGCTTTTAGGTAGAGTGGGGTGCTCCCTCTCCCCGGTGCAGCGATCCGACCCTGTGGTGGGGGTGGGGGGCGCGGTTAGGGAATGGAAGGAGCCGGCAGCAATGACGTAATGCAGCAATGACGTCATGAGCTAGCGCGCTCATTTCTCGGAAGGGCATGCGCAGTTCGCACCCCGGGAAGCTAGGCTTGTCCTGGTAGAGGCGGGAGCAGCTCCAACTTGAAGTGGGCCCCTGGATCGGCTCTTCTGGCCCAGTCCCATCCCCCCCCAGTTTTTGTCTTGCCGACCCCTGGTTTGAACTGGATCATAAAGAGAGCCGAGCTGAAGGAAGGTGGCCTCTGCTGCCTCATTCCTGTGTGAGGGGCTGATCCGCCAAGCCTCCAGGCAGTGGAAGGAACTTTCCAGCTATTTCGAAACTTGAAGGAAGTTACCTCCCCCCCCCCCTTTTTTCTTTAAGGAATGGATTTGAATGTGGTCTTTCTCCTTCCTAGGGGCTTACTTTACTTTGATAAAGAACAAAGAATTTCCATTTCCTAGTGTAGTTGGGGTTTCTCTCCCCCCGCCCCCCAAAGCAGATAGAAATCAATTCCTTTAATTTACTTCGAAAAAAATTATTTCCCCTCAGGTAGCTGTTGCCTCCCAAGGCTTTCACAAGTTGAGGAATGACGGGGGTGGGGTGGAGGGCGTAGTTGAAGGAGCCTGGGATGCCACACGGGTGGGACTGGAGCTCCTTAGGTTGCCCTGCCTGAGGTCCGTGCGACTGCGGCAGGTGCGCCTCCCTGCCTGTCCTTGGCCCAGTCGTGCTGAGCCGATAGTACGCAGGGCCCTGGGCACATTGTCCTGGCAGATGGTTTGTCATAATAAACGGACTATGTTTGAGAACTGAAAACTTGGTGTGGGTGGGGAGAAGAGGAATAGAAAGACAGACAGAAAGGAAGGAAGAAAATCCCTATTTGCATGGTAATTAGATGGGGGACTGGGCTTCTAGGCTTGTTTCTGCATCTGTGTCATCATCGTGGCCCCCAGGGGTGGAGGGGCAGGATATCTGTTTGGGGATCACGGAGGACACTCCAGGGCAGGGTGGTGGGCCGTTTGGTGCAGGTGTGTAAAGGGCAACGTCACCGCCATTGCCGTTCGTTCTCGTGACAATATCACCAAATTGGTTTTCACAGTAGAGGGAGGGGAAAAGATGTCAAAGTTGCATTTTGATGAAGAGCGGCTCAGAGGCCAATAAAGGGACACATGGATTGAACAGAGCTGCTTGCTGGGGACGTTTATCTGCCCGGCCTCCTGTCTGTGCTGTTACCAGCGGTTTCCTGTGACGCTCCTGTTTTATCATCTGGAAGGATTTCTGACAACCAGGGGTTTCTGCAGCCAATGATGAGCTTCTTGGTGCCTTTTTCACGTCTGTTTTCCAGATTTCAGTGTGAATCACTTAAAACAGCTATGAGATTCCTGTCCACAGCCCTGGAGACTGAAGAATATACAGACAAGACACAAAGAGGTGGGGGGTGCGGGTGGGATATGGCCAGACCCCAGGCCCCAGTGGGGGCCCCCACCGCCAGCATCGCAAAACCCCCCAGACTGTTGGCGCTAAGGACTCACAGCCAGTACCTCCGTCAGGTTCAGTGTCGACACCCGAGTCTACAATTTACAGCAGCATGAATGGACAATGACTCTTCTAAAAAGAAAATCACACCGCTTGCTGACATCAGTGAAAATGAACTTTAGATTCTGAAGAACTACAAGCTTTATATGAATCATTTGATGTGGGATGTGTGGCCTTCCCTGACATAGAAAATCTAGAAACTATAGAAGGGGGCTGAAAAAGAAGAAAAACCCACCTCCCCTTCCCCGTCCCCCATCAGGTAGCTCTTGGAGATTTCTCTGTGCTAGGCTGTATTATATTGCTTTGCAATGACTTGGTTTTTTATGTCAGTTACCTGCAAGCCACTGGAGGCCAGAGACCTGCGCCATCCGTGTGTCTGCTCGGGACTGGGTGGCCCTCGTGGCTCAGAGCAGTCAGAGCCGGAGGGGTTTCCTTCCTCCTTGACGAGAGAAGAAAGAGCACAGGCTTTGAAGTCAGGCCTTGATTCAAATATTCACTCTCTCTATTAGCTTTCTGTTGCTGGATAATAAATAACCACAAACACAGCAGCTTAAAACATCTCCCACTTCTTAGTTCACAGTTCTGTAGGAGGACGGGATAGAGGGGCTCAGGCTGGCCCAGCTAGCTTCCCAGCATAGGATCTCACTGTGCCCAAGAACTTAAGGTGTCAGCAAGGCTGGCGTTTTATCCGGAAGCTTTGGGAAGAAGCCGCGTCTAGGTGTGTTCAGGTTGTTCGCAGAAGCCAGTTCCTTCTGGCTGTAGGTCTGAGGCTCCCTTTCCCTTGCTGGCCAGCCAGGGGCCACTCTCTGTCCCGGAGGTTCCCTATGTCTCTTCTCATCTGGCCCCCCCCCATCCTCGGAGTCCACATGGAGTCCTTGTCACACCTCCGTCTCTCCCTCCCTCTGCTGCCTTGAATCCATGAAAGGTTTTGAAGGGAGTAATCGGTAAGGCGAGGCAGTAAGGTCCTGGACGGTGCTTGGTCAGGGGTCATTCTTGTTAATCCTTCTCTCATTAAGCCAGTTTTATTTGGAATCTATCTTGTCTAATTCAGATACAGCAAAATTGCAAAGGGCCGTCTTTATCTGAAGTTTCTTGTCATTTTCTAAAAAGTTGTCGTGATTTGTCATTTTTCTGTGCAGAGGCATAAAAAGAAACCAGCAGGCAACGTGCCCACATCGTAACTCGCCTTTTTTTGCCCCGTCCTTCGCCCACCCCAGCCCTGGAGCCCCAGCGTCTTGAGCTCAGCTGCTGTCTCTGGGAGCACTGGGGGTGGGGCGGAGCGCTGGCTGCCCGTGTCCTCCGGCGAGTGGTGGCTTCTGGTCTGCCGGCCTGCCAGCACCTGGTCCCTGCCACTCAGCGGGGGAGCCCTGCCCAGGCCACGGAGAGGCTGAGGAGGGCGCCAGGGCCGGCCTGAGTGCTCACGAGCTCTCCGCCTGTCCCTTCTGTGCTCCCTCAGGAGATCCTCAGCGAGCTCACGCTGGATGCCCTGCTGGACATGAACGAGGTCAAGGTGAAGGAGACGCTTCGGCGCTACGGGGCCAGTGCCGAAGAGTGTAGCCGTTTGCAGTATGCCCTCGCCTGCCTGCGGAAAGTGACAGGTCTGGGTAGGTAGGCCCGGCCTCCCCAGTGCGGGGAGGCCAGCCCCGTCGGCTCCCTGTCCCTCCACTGAGGCTGGAACACCAGCCTGCCCTCTCCAGGCCTGTCCTGCTTCCTGGGGCCACTGACGGTGGGCAGGGGGGTGGTTGGGGAGGGTGGGGGTGGCCCCGGGTTTCTAGGGCAGCTTGGAAAAGCCAGAGAGTGTGCGATTGGTCTGATCTGAGATAGAGGCTTTGCCTCCCGGCGGCTCTGGCTCAGATGGACCCAGGGAAGCTTTTTACCATCGTTAGAGACCCTAGTCCGGTCCACTGGGTGGGCCCTGTGTGATTTCCCCTCTTTTGAGCACATCTGTGGGGCTCTGAACCCTCTCTCGGCTCCCTGCATTCCAGCCCCCTCCCCCCCGGGCTCACCCCACCCCTAGCCTGCTCCCTACCTTCTTCTGTCTCCATTGGCCGCTGGGCTGTGTGCTCAGAAGGCAGAAGCATGAAGAGAGAAGCCCCGTGGTGTTTGAGCTGTGAGTGTGCACACGGCCGCCCCAGGCAAAGTGTGTCCTCCTGGCATTCCGAGGAGTTCCTTGGGAATTATTTCCAGGCTTTTTAACTCTCGCCTTGGAAACGGCTTTAACCGATTTCCCATTCCCACTACCACACTGGGAAGGCTTTACCGTGAGCCTATGGAATTAGTCCCATTTTTAATGATGAGCCACCTGTCTTATTTCTGGCTGCCTGAGGCTTACGGAAGCTACTGAGGTTTATATTCTGCTTGATTTTTTTTCCCCCCAGAGGGGATTGGACTTGAATTTGTTTTTTTTCCTGGACTCCATTGTCCCAAGTTCTTCTCTAAACACAGAGCCCAGTGTGGAGAGCTCCACTCAGTTCCAGAGACCTCAGCAGGCCAGGCCTCCCAGCAGGGGCCCAAGAATAAACATGAGATTCTCATGCCCACATTTTACAGAGGGGACACATTTTACAGAGCCCAGAGAGGGGGAAACGGCTTCGCAGAGGACACCCAGCAGTGGGTGGCTGGACTCCAGCCCCAGTCTTTGTGGGTGGCTAGCTTGTTTCCACGTTGAGGAAATTCAGAAATACTTGCCCCCCAAGCTGGGACCCGGGTGGGTGACTTGTCGGCCTTCCCCCCTGGCACCTGAGGGAGGGGTGGTGACCTTCGTGTGTGGGGAGGGTGACTGCCCCTCCTGGCGCCAAGCTAGGGGAATCACCAACTCCGGCCCTGGCGGAGGGGTGCTGACCTTCGTGTGTGGGGAGGGTGACTGCCCCTCCTGGCGCCAAGCTAGGGGGATCACCAACTCCTTAAGTGCTAATGTGTGAAGCCAGGCACTTGGCCTGTGTGTGGCCACACCTTTTTCAGTGGTGGTGGGGAACGCCTCTTGTGGCTAAAGCATCAGAGGCATTGGGTCCCACACCGGGCGCACCCCAGAGCTGGGTTTCTTCCTCAGAGGGAGCTTTTCTGCTCTGCCCTGGAGGAGACCTGTGGTGTGGAGAGGATAGGGTCTTTTCCACATCCTTCTCATCTGGTCTTAGCTGGTGGTACCCCTACATCCACAAGAGGGTCCTGGCCACACCCCACCCGAATGGGTCTGCCCAGCGGTGGCCTTCTGGGGACCAGCTGGGGGCCGCCATCGCTCTACCTCTCAGATCACGTGTCAAGAGAGTCTTTATTATAACTAACAGGGCTTGGTGAGGGTGGTCTAGTGGTGGTGGAAGATTGACTGTGGAATCCATGTGCCTGGGCCCAACGCTCTTTGCATCCATGGGACCTTGGTCTGTGACTTAACCCCCACCGTGCCTCAGTTTCCTCATCTGTACAGTGGAGGTCATAACAGCATTCTCTGATCGTGTTGTTGTGAGGATGAAATGAGAGAAGGTCAAGTGCTTCCAGCAGAGGTTGCATGTATTAGAGCTCTTTCCAGAATGAGGCTTGCGGGGTCATGGAAAATGTTGAACGCATTTCCCTTTTGTGGCCCCTGGTCTTCAGAAAGGCACATGAGGGATGGGTCTCTGTGCCGATGTCCGGTGAACGAGGGAGTTGAGCTCTGCTGATGCTTCGTGTCCCTCATCCGTAGCACACGTGTCTAGTCACCCCCCAGCCTTTCCTGCTGAGGGACTCCAGACTCCATCTCGAGAGCCACTGCCCATTAATTGGAGTTGGCATGTGTGTCGAGACCCATGTGCCATCCCTGGGCGGCTCGAGCAGCCCAGGAGATCAAATGGGCGATGGGGGAAGAGTTTGGGGCTCGTTCCCTTGGGGGGCAAACTTGCACATGGATGATGGAACTCACTCTTCCATGCCCTCAGCGAGAGCCAGGCCACAGCCTCCAGGAGGCCACTGTCTAAGTTGCGGCTGTGGGTGCGGGTTCTACAAGAGCAAACACAAGGAACACATAGACTGAGTCGTTCCCTCCATGGAGCTGATTCCTGAAGAGAAAGTCTTGAGGCAGTGAGGTCAGAAGAAGGGTCCTCGAGGAGGGAGGACGTGTACAGAGAGCCCCTGAGCATTGTGAAGGCCAGTGTCTCCCCGCCGTCCCTGATAAATGGTTCTCCCCGGACTGGAGCACCTCTGATGACAGAGCTCTTTAGCTCGCCAGACTGGGCTGTATTTAGGGGCTGTTCAGGATGGACAGCCTTGGGGGAGGAGGCCTAGTGCCGCAGTCGGGTCCGAGGGCACTGCTCCTGTCCCACCTCGCGCTCAGCCACCTGACCTCGTCAGCACTCCTGGCCTCCCTGACATGCTAGGAAGACTGAGTGAGACGGGAGAAAACACAAAGTGGAATAACTCCAGTGTGGAAGTCCGTTTTGTCTTGAGTCAACATCTACCTTCCCGTACTTTCCCCTCACTGGTAAAATAAAAAGGGAGGTGCCTTTTTATTCCCCACAAGGGGTCTCAGTAGACGGGCTCCTTTCTCCCTACCCGCAGCCCTTCGGTATCTCCCCATCATTCACAAGCTTCAACCTAAAGTCTTTCACGAGGCCCCCGAGACCCCTCCTGAGCTGGCCTCTTGCACCTCCCTGGCTCGTCCTGGCCTCTCCAGGCACGAGGAGCTCGTCGTAGTCACCAGAAGGTGCCGTGTGCTCCGTGCCTTTGCATGTGCTGTTCCCTCTGCCTGGTGGCGCCTGCTTCACCTTCTTCTCCAGGCGCTCAGGCCAGGTGCCGCCTCCTCTGGGGAGCCCCCGACCTCCAGGCTAGTTAGGGTCCCCCTCTTCCATGCTCCCTCAGGTCCTGAGTGTCTCAGGGTGCTGTTGTCCCCCTCTTTGGAGTGTTTGCGCACAGTGGATGCCTTTTTCATGGCCTGACACCTGGCATCCAGCATTAGCTTGAATGAATGGACAGACTAGGCCGTTCAATTGGAACTACCCAGAGCCCCAAGGTCTCGGGGGTCCACTGTGTGAGCAGCCAAAAGTCCTGGGCTCCTCTCAGAAGGAACTGGCTATTGATTGTCTTTGAACTGGATCTCTTTCCTAGAAAATTCCCAGGGCAGATTATTGCTGAAGGTTGGTACGCCCCTTTCCCGGTGTTTGAATTTTCTTGACACGGAGTTATCCTCTTTGAGCACCCCAGCTTCCCCTTCCTGACTCTCCAAGATCAGTTACCACTTCCCTCTCTGAGGTCACCCATTTCTGGGTTGGGTTCCCCAGCTTGCTCCCCACAGACCTGCCAGCAAGGACTCTGGATGAGCCATTCTCTCTCTGGGCCTCATTTCTCCTCTGTAAAATGGTGACAGTAGTATCCGAGCTGGTGGTCTCCCAGTCACAGATGACACGGGTGCTGACATGTGTGCACAAGAGGCCCGTATAAAGACTGAGAGTGGAAGCCCGCCGCAAAGGGACTGTGGCAGCCCTGGGCACGGTGTTACCGTCTCGGGGCCCTGGCCACCTCACCGCTAGCTAGTAAGTCTCTCTAGCTCTGACCCTCGGTGACTCGACTTCTTGGCCCACAGGAGGGGAGCACAAAGAGGACTCGGGCTGGAGTTCACTGGACGCCCGGCGGGAAAGTGGCTCAGGGCCTTCGGCGGATACCCTCTCTCTGGCCGGCCAGCCCTGGCCCCCAGGGGCCGCCCCGCCAGTCAGAATGGGCGGCAGCTCCCAGGGCCCACGATCCGTGTCCGTGTCTGCTTTGCCCACCTCGGACTCCCCGATCCCGGGCCCCTGTGAGGGCCTCTCGGACACCTGTGTCCTCCTGCATACCAGTGGCCGGCTGACCCCCCGGGCCCTGCACAGCTTCATCACCCCCCCGACCACACCCCAGCTGCGAAGGCACACCAAGCTGAAGCCGCCGCGGACGCCGCCGCCGCCCAGCCGCAAGGTCTTTCAGCTGCTGCCCAGCTTCCCCACGCTCACCCGGAGCAAGTCCCACGAGTCTCAGCTGGGGAACCGCATCGACGAGGTCTCCCCGATGAGGTGAGTGTTCCCGCCAGGCTGGTACTCAGTGTGCCATCCACCGAAAGTTCTGCCCATGATTTCCTCATCATAAAGGGAGTGTGGGCTTTATTTTCAAAGGACAAAAAAAAAAATCAATCGACCTAGAAGGGTGCAAAGTGAAAAGTGCCTCTGTATCTCAGCCCCACACCCCAGGCTTTGTTAGTAGTTTGGACTGAATCCTGTCTGGTAGGTTCTTTGTGCACACATGCGTGTGCACACACACAGAACACACACACACACACACACACACACACACACAATGGTACCATGCATCGGTCAGAACAGACTGGGTTATGCTGCAGTAACAAATAACCCCTAACTTTTTCTGGGTCTTAAAATGACAAAGATTTATTTCTTGCTCATGCAAATTGTCCACTGTGGGAGGGCCTCATACCAGGTCCCAGGCCGACAGAACAGCCACTCCGTGGTACACTGTCTGGAACATTCCATGAGGGCAGAGGAAAAAAGAATTTCAGATGTTACCCACTAGTAATTACACGCTCTTTCCTGCAAGTTCCACTCACCATTCACGGCCCCACCCAAACAAAGGAACCAAGAATTGTAATTTCTCCCATGTACCCAGATGGGGAGAACTGGAATATCTGGCTGGAACCTCTAATGATTATCAAATACCATGTACTCTGTTCTAGAACCTTCTTTTCCTCCGAAGATGTATTCATTTATTTGAGAGCGAGAGAGCGCACACGCAAACACAAACTAGGGGAGGGCCAAAGGGAGACGGAGAGAGAATCCCCAGCAGACTCCCCGCTGAGCGCAGAGTCTGACGTGGGGCTCGATCTCACGACCCTGAGATCATGACCTGAGCTGAAACCAAGAGTTGGACGCCCACCCGACTGAGCCACCGAGGCGTCCCTGACCAATTTTTTCCCTCTTATTTTGATATCTAAGAACTTCATGTCCCTACATCTTAAAATAGCTTACTCTTTTACATAAAAACTATTCTTAACCTCAGTACTTAAATAGGTACCAACGAGGACATGGTCCAAGACCCGGAAGCTTCACAGCTCCCGTAGCTTGGAGGGGCCGTCGGTGTGCAGCCCCCCCCCCCCCATTTTTCCTCAGTCACCACATTCCCCTTGCAGAGCCAACCAGGTTTGTATATATATCTATAATCACTCAGACTATCTCATTTTTTTAACTTCTTCATATCATTGCATCTGTAGTTTAACTATCTCGTCCCCTCCTGACAGACCTTTAGGTCACTGTTGGTTCTGCTATTACAAGAATTGCCCTCGTCAGTGTACTCTTGTGGGCAAGGCAGAGGGGAAGGAGGGAGTCCCTCCTCATCAGCCTGTCCCCCTGGGGCCCAGCCCCCCTCCCAACTCCCCAGAAGGGGCTGCAGCCTTCCTCCCCTCCTGGGTCCTCCTGTCCCAGGGAGCGCAGTGTAACTACTGTAGGCACACACGGACATGGGTCATCAGAGGGCATCTCAGTGGGTAAAGCCAGTGTGTCTGTTTCTCGTTCTCCCCTGAGAAGAGCATCAGAAGGGCTCTGGTCTCTCTCCAGCCTCTGAGCGGAGAACAGAGCCTCAGGCCAGTGACCCCACCTCCTCAGCTCCCACAGCTGGTGACTGGGCCTCACCCTGGGCTTCTGAGCCGGGTCCACACAGAGCCACTTGAGCTGGCACTGACACGGACACTCAGGCCACCTTGCCGCTCTCGGTGAGCCCAGAGGGCAGACCAGGTGCTCTGGGCATCCCCCAGTTTTCTTTGTCACCGGGGTAGCAATGGCTTGCTCGGGGTGTGTCCCTGTCTGGGCCTCCTTGAGGACCCCCTTGCTGTTCTCAGAACTGTTCTCTTCATCCTCCTGTTCCAGCCACGTCCCCTTCTCCTGCCTGGACCCTGAGCACCCCTCCCCTCCCCATGGCCCTCTGGGCAGGGTGTCCCTGCTCATGGGCGTATGACATCAGGAGACCATGAGGCTGTTTGCTCAGTTGCAAAGCAGAGGGACCCCTACCAGGCTGCGTGGCTGGCCAGGCTTGGACAAGCTAACGTAGGAAGCACGGAGCACAGGGGTAGTTCCAGTGCTCATGGCGGGGAACCTCTAGCCCTTTCCATTGAGGAACCATCCCCACAGTCATGCAGCCGGCCTGGCCCCATGTGCCAGGGGCTCGAAGCCCTTACCTGAGCACGTTGCCCACTCCCTCCCAAGGCAGGAGGTTCCAGGGAACATGCTGAGCCAGCATGGTGATGTCACGCCACTTTCTCTCTTGTCTCTTGCAGGTTTGGTAAGAGTGATTCATTTTCATCCCCTCTGCCACCTGGGAGTCGTGTTTGTGTCGCTGTCCCCATCAGGGTGGATTTCCTTGACCCTCTCTCAGCCCATTCGGCCTTTCTACCGCTGGGAACAGCCTCAGGAAATAGCTCTGGAACAGGTGGCCTCTGCCCAGCTGGGAGCTGCTCTCTGCAAAGCCAAGGACTGGAGAGCATCACGGGCCGTGGACAGTCCCCACTCAGGCCCTATCTGTGCCGGGCCGTCCCCACGGGTGACCTCTGGCTGGGAGCCTCATGTGCTGGGCTGCTGCGGTCACCCAGAGGCACACGGCCATCGGTCTGGTGAAGGTGGATGTTAGCTGATGTCTCGGGACCCCTCTTCTCAGGAGAGAGGCAGCCCGGAGGCAGGAATTTGGCTTGATTCCGCACAAGGCCACAAGAGATGGGAGGGTGTGAATGGGAAGGCCCCCTTGGGAGGGGTGGAGGGACCCCCGGTGGCCCCTGATCCCTTTCTCCACCTGTCCACCTCTGGGCTGGGGGCAGGGCTTGCACTGGGCTGCATCTTGGGCCTTCTCTCTCCTGAGTCAGAGCAGAGGGCAATGACCACACCTCTGGGGTCTGCTTTGGATCGTCTCTGTGGAAATGCAGAAATGTCTGGTTTGGGTCTGAGCAAAAGAGCCATTTATTTTTGTCCTACCCTGAGCTGGCTAAGCGGAGTGACGAAGCTGTCGGTGGGGGGTGGGGGGGGTGCAGGTTAGGAGGCTGGAGCTCCGCCAAAATGAAGCTGGCTGCCGGCCCCCAATGGGTGCATAGGGTGAGCAAGAAGGGAGGCTGCACTGCCCCTTCCCCGGGGCATGGGCACAAATTTCAGGACCCCCCTCAGGGTGTCGGGGGAGAATCCAGTGTCCACATCCCTAGGACAGCCCATCCTGTCCGCCTTCCTGTAATAGCAGGGACCGTAGCCGTGGGACTGTTTGCCTAGTGGCAAGACGAGGTCTTTAGGGCGGGGATTTGCTCTAGAGCCAGGGTACTTGATGTCTGGCCCATGTGCCATCTCCCTCCCCCAGTCCCGCACCCGCCGCAGACATTACAGGTCAACCGCAGGTGGTATAGATGCTTGAAATCTCATTGGTCCCTAGTCTGATTCTCTTAGACCGGCAGGCTGACTGACCCCTTCTGGACCCATGTGCTTCACTGGCCTTGGCTGCTCGCAGTGACGTGGGTCCCGGGAGGGAACTGGGACAGGGCAGCCCCAGGGCAGATGTGCCAGAGAGAGCTGGGGTGATACGCTGCTGGGCTCCTGAATCATCACTGCTTAGTGGGGGGCCCTTTGGTCCTGATCCGACTCCCCTTGGTTGGGGGGCAGTCAGCACCTCCAGCTGGCCCTTCTCTATGTGCTCACGTATAGGGCTCTTGGCATTAAGTGAACCAGCACTTAATGAGCACCGGATGTATGCCCGGCCAGCCATGGGGGCAGGGACGGGGTTGTTGCTGACTCCCAAGGGCCCGAGACAGCCGCAGATCCCTCAGGCACCATGTTCCTGTCTTTTCTGGGTTATGACTCCTTTCGATAACTGGATAAAAGTTTAGACCCTCCTTCCAGGGTCTGGAAGCCCACCAAAACTCAGCAATCAAGAGGATTTCCCAGAACCCTTGAAGCCCATCAGAACTCAGTTAAGAACCCCTCCTCTAGGGGGAGCTAGGCAGTGCTGAGTAGAGGCAGAAGCAGGATGGGGAGGGGAGGACAGAGCAGGAGGCAGTGGGACGTAGGGGCTGCCCCCAGCCGCTCCTCTCCTGCCTGACCTGTAAGGCCTGAACGCTGGGGGTGCTGTTCTTGTGGGGAACCGAGGATTAGGACAGGAAACGCCTAGGGTGCCCTCCAGGAAGGCAGACAGAATGCTCACTCCAAAGCTCGTGGCCTGAGTGAGACCCCTCCGGAAGCCAGTGGGACTGGCCCAGGTTGGGGTGTGGTAAAGCTTTACTTTGACCTTGCTCTCTGCCTGGCAAGATCTGGCACTGGAGGCTCTCAGAGCAAAGTTCTCAAGGTCCTTGCGGCTGTAAAGGTCCGGGATGGGCTAACCAGCCTCAAACCCTCCGCTGCCAAGGGCCAGAGACCTCTGGGCCACTGAACAAGAGACCTATCGGTGGGGACTAATGTCCTCATCATTGCTTTGCCCCTCTGCCTCTCAAGGCTGCCTGCCCCGGCGGCTCGGAGCCACCCAGGGATGGTTTCCGAACCATGTGTGGAGACCAGGCAGTGACGTTCCCAGGAGAAGCAGGGCCAGCCATGAGGGTGACTACACTGCCCCATTGGTCTGCCTGGCCTGTCCCGGGACACCTTTATCTACTGTTCATGCAGCCTGTGATCTGGGACCTAGAAGGCCACAGGCACAGGCCTCCTCAGCCTGCCCAACCTGGCCTCTTTCCCTGCAGATCTCCCACACGGATCCCCACAGATGGTACGAAGGGACATCGGGCTGTCGGTGACTCACAGGTAGGTCCAGCCAGGGCGGACGGGTAGGGGGCCCGGAGCTAGGCTGGGGCCTGCGTGGGCCAGGGCCCCCCCTAGCTGGGGGGGAGGTCTGTCCTGATCCCTGTTTCTTGGGGCTCTTTGTCTCTGGTCTGTCCATCGCCTCCATGAACACAGCCCCGCACCCACCTGGAGCCCCTGCCTGTCACCAGTGGGTGTGTGGGCTTGCTGGATCCTCCCCCACCCCGCCCCTGCTGAAGGAAAACACAGGTCTCGGGAGAAACTGTGTCCCAGTCTTGGGGAAAAGGACCTAGGAGCTTCCTGCGGGTCCCGTGTGAGATCACGTAGGGCGCCTGACTCCGGTGGCCCATCCCTGAAGTTCTCGGCTTGGCAGTCTGGATTTCCAGCAGCTTCTGGGGACTCTGGTGGCCAGTGCATGTTGGCATGGGCTGACGTGGGCCCATGACATGGACTGGCCTGAAGGCTGGGCCTCGGCACCTGTGAGCCTGGTGTGACCCACAAGCAGCAGGTCTGTGATTCTGGACAACCCACAGAATGGCCCCTTGGGACGCCTGTGTCGTGGCCGTCCCTGCTGGAGGCTGTCAGGAACACAACAGGGCACCGTTGTCCGTTGTCCGGAGCTTTGCGACTCCCCTGGGGCGTGAGCTGCAGCTGCAGGGAGCCTGGAGGCTGGCCTGGAATTCTTGCCCAGAGGTGGAGACCCGGCTAGGACTCTGGGGGCTTAAGGAATTTGCCTGAGGTCACACTGCCAGGAAGATAGTGATTGAGTTCTCTGGCCGGCACCCAGGCTCCTCGGCAGCCTCTTCAGGACTCATCCTCATCCCCCGGAGTCTGTGGCACCACCATGGGGACTGGCCCTTCATGGGAAGGTCCTGGGGGGGCCTCCCTCCTCCGTACACAACACCCCCAGTGGGATCTTCCTAGGGCGCAAGAGGGCTGCTGGGCACAGCATGGGAAGCGTCCCCCTCAGTCCTGTTCCTCCCGCGTGGGCTACCCACCTGCGGATAGGAATCCTATCTCAGGGCCTCTGTTTTCCCCTCTGCAAACGAGACTTCCTCCCCGGTCCAGTCCTGAGGATGAAAGGGGGTGCTGCGCAGCCGAGCTTCACCTG
The DNA here is from genome assembly GCA_028646535.1 of Procyon lotor. Classification (NCBI taxonomy): domain Eukaryota; kingdom Metazoa; phylum Chordata; class Mammalia; order Carnivora; family Procyonidae; genus Procyon; species Procyon lotor. The sequence goes on along the minus strand of CM053619.1, from coordinate 13,244,169 downwards.
TCCGGCCCTGGGGTGTGCTTGTGTGTAAGCACAGACTGCAGCCCGAGATCTGGTGTGTGAGGGACACCAGGATGGGCCGGCCGCTGTTTGTTCTGTCTCGGGTGCACCTGGTTTCACAGAGGCTGGGGGGCTGTGGCAGCCCACCCCCGCGCGCTTCCCAGACCGCTGCTCCCTTCCCGCTGCAGCAGCGAGGTCCAGAGGCTGCCCCCCAAGCAGAGCAGCGGCACCCCTTTTGTCCGATGTTTCCAGGCTGCCCTGTTTTGCCCCACCCAGGGCCCGGGCTCACAGTCACACCTGCTTCCTGGGTGCTGGGCTCACAGTCACACCTGCTGGGTTTTTTAAACCCGGGTTCCAGCCCCCCCCCTCCCCCCGATCCCAACAGGAAGGTCTAGCATTTTACTCCAATCATGGTCCTTCCCTGGCCTGGGATGGTTTTTACCCCACATCCCTGGCTGGCCCATCTCAGGCCCAGACCTGACTGCCCGTTTTGCCCTGTTCTCAAGATTTCCGAGGGGAGGTCATCTCACACACCTCGGCGCTGCTCCTCTTTTCCCCGCTGTTGGCACGAGAGGAGATGAAAGCCCAGAGAGAGTGAGTGGATCCCAGAGAGGCAGGATTAGGGCTTCTTTTTTTTTTTTTTTTTTTCATTTATTTATTCCTTTATTAGTATAAATATAATATTGAACATCTATTATGTGCCAGGCATTGTACTAGGTCCCAGGAATACAGCAGTGAACAAGACAGACACGGTTTCTGACTTCACAAGATATACTTCGTTTGAGGTAGAGCAATATAGTGTAGAAATTAAGGACTCTGCAGTCAGACTACTTGAGGTGTAAGGATTAGGGCTTCTTAAGAGGCACACTGGGGACACGGGTGCCTGTGGCCTAGTCCATGGAAGTACCCGTGTTGGCCGGGTGGAGACCGCACTGGTGTGCACTACATGTTCGCTCACGTGAGCTCCCCAG
>CM053619.1:13173749-13242701 GCA_028646535.1 Procyon lotor | reverse complement strand
TCTTCCAGTCCCATCCATGTTGATACAAAAGTTGGATATTCGTCCTTTCTAATGGAGGCATAATATTCCATTGTATATATGGACCATATCTTCTTTATCCATTCATCTGTTGAAGGGCATCTTGGTTCTTTCCACAGTTTGGCAATTGTGGCCATTGCTGCTATGAACATTGAGGTACATGTGGCCCTTCTTTGTAATGTATCTGCTTCTTTGGGGTAAATACCCAGTAGTGCGATGGCAGGGTCATAGGGTAGCTCTATTTTTAATTTACACTGTTGGTGGGATTGCAAGCTGGTGCAGCCACTGTGGAAAACAGTGGGGAGATTCCTCTATCTTAATAAACTTAACCACCGGCACAGCTCTGAAGTCCGGTGCCCCTGCTCCGCGGGGGACAGATGTGAAAACCAGACACGGGGCTTGATTCCCAGGAGCAGGGGCTCAGGTCCCCCGCCTTGGCCTGAGAGCCCTCTCCCAGAATGGGCCCGCATCTTGGCAGGTGACGGTGAACGGGAACCATTTTGTGCAGTACTCACACCGCGTGCCCTTCCACCGAGTGGACACCCTGTCCATCACCGGGGCTGTGCAGCTTTCCTTCATCAGCTTCCAGGTCAGACTGGCCCCCCGGCACCTGTCTCGGGGGCTGCGCGCGGGGCCCCACCTAGCTGCACCTGGGCCCTGTTGGGTGGGCCTGACGATAGCAGCCCATCTCCTCCCCAGGTATCTGGGGACACCCCGCCAGCTACCCTGTCCTGTCCTTCTGTGTTCCTGTCTTTGTCCAGAACGCTTGTCTCGGTTTCCCAGGCCACTCCTCCCTGTCACTCTACCTCCGCCACGCTCAGGAGGCCACGTGGCTCCAGAAAGAACTTGGGAATCAAACAGAATCTAGCTCAGCTCTGTGCATTGTCATCAGCTGTGGGATCTTAGATAAGCCACTTGGCCTCCCCCGGTCTCAGTATCCCCATCTGTGGAAGGGGCATAGTCACTGCTGCCCCGTGAGTTATGGGTGTGAATTCAAGGAGGTCACACACGTCGGAGGTCACGACACGGCCTGCGTGGGACCCCGCTGGGCTTTATTGGCCCCTCTGTGTGTTTTAATATTTTTGAATGTGTTGCCGGCCTCTAAAATGAAAGAAGTTAGGTGGTGGGGCTGGCTGTGCGGCCATGTGAATGTACCCCCATGCCGCCGAGCCACCCACTGAAAACCGGTTGAGATAGTAAATATTATCTTATAGTAAATATTCTTATAAATAAAAAATATTAATATGATTTTTACCACAACTTAAAAAAGGGTCAGGCGGTATCACATGGGAATCTGGATTTCTGGCTTTTTTGAGAACGGGGAGGACAGGGGTCTGCGTAAGTGGTAATGACCACTTCCTGTCTTTGTGCTCCCAGAGATGAGACAAGCACACAGCAGGCCCACAACAGATACAAGCTCCTCTCCCTTTTTTTGTCCTAATCTCTCATATTCCCTCCCGACCCAACTTTCTCCCCTGCAGACCCCGGGGGAGAGAGCGGGCAAGGGGGAGGAGCGGGTGGGGAAGGGGAGAGAGATGGAGGGGAGTAGGGGTGGATGGGGAGAGAGCTCGCTGGCCTGCCATCTGCCTGGTCCTCCGCTCTGTCCCTGCACGGAGTCCTGAACACCGTCCCCTCCCCTCCCCGCCTGGCTTCCTCCCTCTGGCCGAGGCCACCCCACCTTTCCGTGCTTCCTTAGCTTCATTAATGCCTCTCTTCACCCTGTGGCGCCTTTTGTTTTAACAGAGCACTCGAGTAAGCCTTACCCAGCCTGCCTTCTCCACCGTGCAGTTCTCCCAGACTGCCTGTTTCCCACCCAAGCCCAAGGGGCGAAAGCCAAAAGTGAGTTCGATGTGGAGGCCTCGGAGGCTGAGGACTCAGCAGGACGGACAGAGGGCCCTAGAGGCTGGTTCCAACAGGCAGGCCCCTCACACCCACCCACCCAAAGCTTCCCTGGCCTGAGCTGGGGGGGACCTGGGAGTCGGCCTTGGCTCTTCCTCCCCCTCCTTAGCCTCCCCGCAGCGCTCCCACACCTCTCCTTCCCGAAGCCACAGCCTTCCTTGGGCCAGGCCATCTGGCCCCTGACGACAACGACCATGGTCTAGTTCCCCGCTCACCCTGCCCACTGTGACCGTGACCCTCCTCTACCCAAATCTGATGGCATCCTCTCCCTGCTTCGGAATCCCAAAGGTTCCAAGTCCTTCTAAAAAAAAAAGCCCGGATTCCCCAGCAGGAGGTGCCGAAGCCCGCTTCGCACCCCCAGTCTTGCCCCAACCCACCTCCTGGCCACACCCCCTCACCCGGGACGCTCAGGCGGCCTCCACTGCTCACTTGAGGCTTTCTCGGGCCACCAGGCTTTTGGCACCTGCTTGCCCCGTGCTGACAGCACCCTGCACCGCCCCCCACCCCCCGCAGCCGACCTTTTACCAGTCCTTCAATGCTCCGCTTAAATGTCACTTTTGGGGGGCGTCTTCGCTGCTTGGAACATCACGTGATGCCCCCCGTGTCCCCGTGGGCTTCGTACATATCCTTGCTATCCTAGTCACCGTGTCCTTGTAACTGTACTTCCATGTGTGTCCCTGTCACACACACCCCCACCCTGTACCTGCAAGCCCCTCATGGGCGGGGATTGTGGCTTGTTCATTTGCGGACCCTCAGCACTTTGCATGGCACCTGAGTGAGCCCTAGGGGCTCCAGGAACATGGAGTGTGGCTTGCACGGCCCGCAGAATGGGAGACCGGCCAGGGCAAGAAGAGTCTGCTGCTTGGGGGCAGGAAGGGAAGGACGGGAAGGGAAGCAGGGCCTGGCCATTCCTTTGGCCACTAGAGCGGGGGTGGGAGGGAGGGGGCGCTAAAGGACTGGGTGCCTCTCTCCCCAGCATTTCTGTGGCCTCTTGAGGTCCCAACAGGGCCTGGACCTCCTGCCGTGCTGACATCGGGACAGGGCGAGGTCCGCGGAGTCTTTGCAGGGTGGACCGACTTTGGCTCTGGGCACCACAGGCTCTGGAAGGCTTGCTTGGGAGCAGGAAGCTGGCGGGGGGAGCGTGAGTCTGGGGAGGCTTTTCTTATGACAGTTTCTGCCCCTGTCTCCCCCGCATGTAACACTAACGTTAACTACTGTTTGGATCTTCTCATCCCCATCAGCCTACAGGCACTTGGCCAGTCAACTCGGCTCCCATTGTAAGTCTCTTGAGTTCTCCCGGGATCGTTTTCGTTTTGCTTCTTCCTGTGGGCTGGAAGGAGGAGGCAGGGGCACCGGGCCTCTCCCACGGGGGCTGCGGCCCAGGCCAACCCTGGCCATCTGCCTGGTGGTAGGGCTGGAGCGGGGGCGGCCATCATGGATTGGGAAACGTCTTGAATTGCCACTCTCTGCTCGAGCCTCCTGCCCTTCTGGGAGCAGCCACAGGAGACTGAGTCCCCACACTCACTCCTTCCTCCTGGAAAGCGAGGCTGTGCTAGACAAAGTCCCCTGAGAAGAAAGAGGGGCCGCAGGCCGCAAGGGCAGCCTGTTTCTTCTCCAAGCAGAAGAAACTTTTGCCCCTACCTCATTCCCTTGAGAGAAGAAACACTCTGCCCACCAGTTTTGGGGGGCCTGGTGGGGTCGGAGGTGGTTGGGCTGGTTACATGCTCCCCATGGCCACACCTCACGAGGGTGCCCTCTGGTGGCAGGCGGCGGTCTTTGCACGGGTGAGAACCGGTTCAAACCTGGGTTTCTTTCTTCCAGACTCAAACTGTCATCCACACGGTGCAGAGCACCCCTGGACAGCTGTTCCCTGTAAGTCTGAAAGCTCTGGTCAGATCACAGCGCGCCCTGCTCCCCCAACATTCCCCTTCACCAGGGACTGAACTCAGTAGTCCCAGACGAGGATGTGGGGGGCCCCTGTGGGTGTGCACTCCCAAACTGAACTCCCTGGTCTCTTTTCAACAGAATCCTATCATCCCACCTATGACGTACCCCACCACGACCTATGTAAGTGGTTTCCCTGGGAGGGGCGGAGGCCTCGTCTGTGTCGGGCAGGAGGGAGGTGGGGGGGTGGCTGACAACATCAGGGCAGTCCCTTAGTAAGCTGAAGTTCTGGAAACATGCAAGTGAATCAAAGGCTGTTGAAGGAAGCTGTCGCCATTAAAACTGTCCCCTCACCATGAGCCTATAAGGGGGCCTTCCCCTTCCCCTCTCAGCCCAGGTACCCTTCTGTGTCCGGCCCAAGTTCTTTTCACAACAGGGAAAGCCCGTTACTTCGAGGAACGCTGGAAAGTTTCCCTTTGGTGTTTACTGGACCGAGTAATGATATCGTGGAGTTCTCTCTTTTCTTTTTTTAAGATTTTATTTATTTATTTGAGAGAGAGCGCGCACAAGCAGGCAGAGAGGCAGGCAGAGGGAGAGGGAGATGCAGGCTCCCCACCAAGCAGAGAGCCCGACCTGGGGCTCGATCCCAGGACCCTGAGGTTGACCCGAGTGCTCAACCCACTAAGCCACCCTGAAACAAGAAGGAGGGCTTTCTTGAAAATATATTAGTTCAGGGGCGCCCAGGTGGCTCAGTAGTTAAAGCCTCTGCCTTCGGCTCAGGTCATGATCTCAGGGTCCTGGGATTGAGCCCCGCATCGGGCTCTCTGCTCAGTGGGGAGCCTGCTTCTCCCGCTCTTTCTCCCTGCCTCTCTGCCTACTTGTGATCTCTCCCTCTGTCAAGTAAATAAATAAAATCTTTAAATATATATATATACATATATATTAGTCCAAATTCATGGCAATTGGCACAAAGTTCCCCTCCACAGCTGACCTGCCCCTCTCCCCCCAACCCCCGACAGCCGATGCCTTTCTTCACCTCCATCCCGGGCGGGCTGTACCCCTCCAAGAGCATCTTCGTGTCGGGCACTGTCCTGCCCGCTGCCCAGAGGTAAGCCAGGGCGACAAGAAGGAGAGAAAACCCCAGGTCCTTCTGGTCATTCCCTCTAGCTCTGGGCAGGTTGGGAGGGATAGGGAGGGACTCAGAGATGAGGGGGCAGAGGGGGGTCCATGTGAGCTGCCCACCCCCCACCAGGTTCCACATTAACCTGCGCTCTGGGAGTGATATTGCCTTCCACCTGAACCCCCGTTTCGATGAGAATGTTGTGGTCCGCAACACACAGATCAACAGCTCTTGGGGGGCTGAGGAGCGAAGCCTGCCCCGAAAGATGCCTTTTGCCCGAGGCCGGAGCTTCTCGGTAAGGGGTTGTCGCCTGGACCTCAGAGGGACCCAAGGGGCAAACAGAGCGGGGTGAGCAGGGCTGGCGGAGGGCATCAGGGGGCCCCTCAAGCCACAGAGGAGCTGATGCCTCTGGGGCGAGGGCCAGGCTCCGAAGAGAAAGCACCCCCCGGATTGTAGCTGTCCTTGTCCTCATGACGTCTCACATAATGGAGCAGGTGTCCTCAACCCTGACTCCGCATGCAGATCAGCTGGGGAGCCGCAAAAAGAAAAAGCGATTATCTGGCCCCAATCCTGCCCGAACGTCCGTAGTTTTCCATATGCCTTTATACAGCCGACCCAGCACTGACAGCTCCTGATGGGGGTCCCCGAGAGCCATGAAGCGAAGTTTGGGTTTCAGGGCAGTGTTTTGGGGTGCTTCAAGCCAGAGAGGAGTAGACCTGGATCTAGAGAGAGCTGTGTGACTCTGAGCAAGTGACTTAACTGCTCTGTGCCTCAGTGTTCTCATCTAAAAAATGGGGCTAATAAGAATCTCCATCTCGTCGAGGTGTAAGGATGAAAGGAATTAATGTCTGTGACAGGCTGAGGAGAGGGCCCGGGCACAGTAAGTGTGCCGCAAGTGTTCTCGGTCATGTTTTAACTCCCGGAGCGCGCGTAGGGGGCGGTAAGGACAAGGCCAGAGGCCGCACGGCAGGAATGCTTGCGTGGAGCTCTGCTGTGCGCTGGCCACTGGGGACATGGTTGGCCTAGGCCGGTGTTCCTGCCCGAGGCTGGGGGTCAGTGGGAGAGTGAGGATCGGGCGGGGGGTCCCTGAGGAGGAGGGCTCGGGAGAGCAGGGGGAAGGCAGGGGAGGCTTGCTGAAGGGGAGGCTGAAGGGCGATCAGAGTTACCCAGGTGGGCAAGGGGTGCAGAATGGGGAGCACAGAGGAAGGGGGAACAGAGTCTGTAAGGGCTCAGGTGCCATGGGTGGGGGGCAACAACTCCCCCAGGGGGCCCGAGGGCAGGCGTGAGGCAGGTAAGCGGAGGGCGACGCGAGCCTGCATTCGGGCTGGAGGACTTCCTGAGGGGAGTGCAAATGCCGCGGCCTCTGTCCAGGTGTGGATCATGTGCGAAGGCTACGGCCTCAAGGTGGCCGTGGACGGTCAGCACCTGCTGGAATACAGCCACCGCCTGAAGAACTTGCCCGCCATCAACAACCTGGAAGTGGCGGGCGATGTCCAGCTGACCCACGTGCAGACATAGCTGGGCGCCCTGGCCGTGGGGCCGAGGGCGGGGCCGTGCTGCTGACCGCGGGGGCTCCTCCCCTCCCTAGTCCCCGTCCCTCTCCCTGCTCCTGCCCTGCTGGGGAGCTGGGGCTTTTCTGGAAAGAGAGTGTGTCGGGGGATGCCTGGGTGGCTCAGTCATTAAGTGTCTGCCTTCAGCTCAGGTCCCGATCCCAGGGTCCTGGGTTCGAGCCCCGCATCGGGCTCTCTGCTCAGCAGGAAGCCTGCTTCTCCCTCTCCCACTCCCCCTGTTTGTGTTCCCTCTCCGCTGTGTCTCTCTCTGTCAAATAAATAAAGTCTTTTTTTTTTTCCAAAAAAAAAAAAAGAAGGACAATAAAAGAAAAAGAAAGGAAAGCATGTTGGTCTGGCTCTGCTTCCAGCTGCGGCCAGCCTGGCGTGGAGGAGGCAGCTGGCGGGGGGCTGCCTTCCTCGGTCAGAGCGGCGTCTGGGGCTGCGGCTGCCCACATCCTCCCAGCTGAGGAGCGGCGAGTGGTCCCTGCAGGCTGAGCCCTACGTTCAGTCCCCTTGGCAGAAAGGGAGGGTCCTGGGCCTTCCCAAGCTCCCAAACCAGACCTGCACCCCCCGTCTGCCTCCCAGACATATGTGCCCACCCCACCAATCAACTCCATCTCCGCCCCACGCCACCGGCTGTTCGTTCCCGTGGAGTCGATCTCCCGGGCCTTCCCCTTTCTCCTACCTTCCACCTTTCTTTACATCTGGGTCCTACCCTCCCCGCTCCAGGGGAGTCAGCCCTATACTCCATGGGTCTCCACCAACTAATTGGAGCGTTCTCGACAGGGGGCTCTGCTCTGTCCTAAGGGTCTTTCAAAGAAAGAAAGGCAAGGGCTCGTTGGCAGGTAAGTTCGGGGTCATTGTGGTTATTGAACGTATTTGGAACATTTTGGAGCCTCTGGAATTGGAGAGGTTTTGGGTGAGGGCAGAGGGGCAGAGAGCATGGGCTCACTTTGATGGGGTGGGTCCTGACATCCACACCCGCTCCCAGGGGGTTCCCCACAAACCCCACATGGGTGGGAGAAAGCAGACTGGGCTCGGGCCTCCTGGGCGGGCATCTGTGATGCACGAATATTGGTAACAGGTGAGCCCAGCAAATAGCCTCACGCTTCTGGGCCGGGCCACGGGCTGGGCGGGAAGGTCAAATGGCAGCGCTGGCTTATCAGAACCTGTGTCCCAGTAGGAGGAGGTGGCAGGTGTGTGTCAGAAGTGACTCAAGTTGACCCCTGTTTGTGTTGTTCCACTGTGGGTCCTGGCGTTTGGGGTTCAGGTGTGGTGGGGGGAGTGACTCATGCGGGCTTCTACCAGCCCCTGGGCCAGCACAGGAGTGGGGGGCGGTCCTGCGTCCACATGATGCCAACCCGTCCTGTTACCTCCACCAAGGATCCAGCACCTCGGGAACCAGGCTGGGGCTCCCAGCATCGTCCTCGGGCCAGCAGCCCCGTGAGCCTGTCAGGAAGGCAGAATCCCAGGCCTGCCTCGGCCTCCAGAATCAGTCTGCCTTATAGAGAGATCCCAGGGGGCTTGTGCGCATCTCAGAGGGGAGAGGCGCTGGCCTAGGTGACCGTGATCTTGACTACATTATTCAATGCAGAGCTAGGGCACTGGTGGCCTGCATTCCTCTTTCTGTGCCGTCACCCCATAGGGGAGAAGTGGGCCAGGGAGCCAGTGAAATAGAGGCCAAACCTAAGCTGGGAGCCCGATTTTTCCAGAATCCCACTTAGCCTCTGGCTGAGTTCCTTCCTTATTCTAAGAGAAGGAAACATAGCTCAGCCCCTTAAGAAGTCTTCCCAATGGAAGATGCGTGTCCTTCACTCACTGCCAAGACTTTGACACACAGTCCGGCCTCACCTGCTTTGAAACCCAGCTGCCAATTATTATTGGCCCAATAATAATGATTCTCAGGAAACAGGAAGCCCCAAACTTTCCTGTTTCTCAGGAAACAGGAAGCCCCAGAGCCAAACATGGCGACTTTCTATGAGGAGATTGTTGGTCAAGGCCTTCGTAGGGGAGCTGGCGTCACAGGCGTATAAGGTGAGTCCCCTGTGATGTGAGCCCCTTGTATGGTGCACCCCGTGTGAGGTGAGTTCCATTTGAGGTGAGCCATGAGGGAGGTGTGCCCTGTGTGAGGTGAGCCCCCTGTGAGATGAGACCTCGTAGGTGAGCCCCGTGTAAGATGTGCTTCCTGTGAGCTGAGCCCCGTGTAAGGTGAGCCCCAAGTGAGGTGAGCCCTTGTAAGGTGACCCTGTGTGAGGTGTGCCCCATCTGTGTGAGGTGTGCCCCGTACGAGGTGAGACCTTGTAGGTTGCCCCCTGTGAGGTGAGCCCAGGGTGAGGTGAGCCCTGTGTGAGATGCACACTGTGTGAGTTGAGCCCCATCATGAGTGTGCCCCGTGTGAGGTGAGCCCCCTGTGAGGTGAGTCTTGTGCAAGGTGAGACCTTGTAGGTCGCCCACTATGAGGTGTGCCCCCTTTGTGGTGAGCCCCGTGTGAGGTGAGCCCTGTGGGAGGTGAGCCCCATGTGAGGCGTGCCCGTGTGAGCTGAGCCCCCTTTTAGGTGAGCCCAGTGTTAGGTGAACCCCATGTTAGCAGAGCTCATGGGTGGTGAGCCCTTGTAGGTACTCCCTGTGTGGTGAGCCCATTTGAGGTGCACCCCGTGTGAGGCGAGCCCTATGTGAGGTGCGTGCCATGTGAAGCAAGCCCCATGTCAGGTGTGCCCCGTGTGAGGTGAGCCCCGAGTCAGTTAAGACCTTGTAGGGCCCCCCATGTGAGGTGAGCCCCATGTGAGGTGAGACCTTGTAGGTGAGCCCTGTGTGAGGTGAGCCCCATGTGAGATCTTATAGGTGAGCCCAGTGTGTGTGAGCCCCATGTTATGTGAGCCAGGGTGAGGTGAGCCCTGAGTGAGGTGAGCCTAGAGTGAGGTGAGCCCCATGTGAGGTGAGCCTTTGTAGGTGCTCCCAATGTTTGGTGAGCCCTGCGTGAGGTGAATCCTTGTAGATGCTCCCCATGTGTTGTGAGCCCGTGTGTCATGAGCCTGTGTTGGTGAACCTGTGTGAAGTGAGCCCTGTGTGAGTTGTGCCCTTGTAATTGGCCACGTGTGAGGTGCGCCTTGTGCGAGGTGCACCCCGTGCGAGGTGAGCCACCTGTGAGCTGTCCCTGTGTAGACTGAGCCCCATGTGAACTGAGCCCCGTATGAGGTGTGACCCATGTGAGGTGTGCCCCGTGTGGGGTGCACCCCCTTTGAGGTGAGCCCTTGTAGGTAAACCCCTTGTGAGGTGAGCCCCCTTTTAGGTGAGCTCATTGTTAGGTGAACCCCGTGTTAGCAAAGCTCGTGGGTGGTGAGTCCTTGTAGGTACTCCCCATGTGTGGTGAGCCCGTTTGAGGTGCGCCCTGTGTGAAGTGAACCCCATGTGAGGTGTCCTTGTGTGAATTGAGCCCCATATAAATTGGGCCCCGTGTGAATTGAGCCCCATTGAGGTAGCCCCATGTGAGGTGAACCCCATCTGAGAGGAACCCCGTATAAGGGGGACCCCGTGTGAGGGGAGCCTTTGTAGGTATCCTGATATGTGGTGAGTCCCGTGTGAGGTGAATCCTTGCAGGTGTTCCCCATGTTTTGAGCCCGTGTGAGGTTTGCCCCATGTGAAGTGCGCCCTGTACAAGGTGAGCCCTGTGTGTGTGTGCCCCATGTGAGGTGAGTCCCGTGTGTGTGCGCCCCATCAGGTGAGTCCCATGTGAGGGGAGCCCCGAGTGAGGTGAGCCCCATGTGAGTTGAGCCCCATGTGAGGTGAGCCCTTGTAGGTGGCCCCATGTTTGGTGATCCCATGCGAGGTGCACCCCGTGTGAGGTGAGCCCCGTGCAAGGTGCGCCTTGAGCAAGGTGTGCCCAGTTTGAAGTGAGCCTAGTCTGAAGTGAGCCCCCTGTGAGGTGTGCCCCATGTGGGGTGAACCCGAGTGCAGTGAGCCCCTTGTGAAGTGAACCCCATGTGAAGTGTGTCACGTTAAATAACCCTGTGTGAGGTGAGCCCCGTGTGAGGTGTGCCCAGTCTGAGGTGAGTCCCGTGTGAGGTGACTGCGTGTGAGGTGTGCCCCATTTGAGGTGAGTCCCCCAGTGCAGTGTGCCCCATTTGAGGTATGCCCTTGTAGGTGCATTTCACGTGAGGTGAACCCTTGTAGGTGTGCCCATGTATGCTGCGCCCCATGTGAGGTGAGCCCCCTTTTAGGTGAGCCTAGTGTCAGGTGAACCCCATGTTAGGTAAGCCCTTGTAGGTGCTCTGCATGGTGTGGTGAACCCTTTTGAGGTGTGCTCGTGTGTGGTGAGCCCCATGTGAGGTGAGCCTATGTGAGGTAGGCACCATGTGAGGTAAGCCTCGAGTGAGGTGAGCCCCGATTGAGGTGAGGTTCATTTGAGTGGAGCCCGTATGACTCGAGCCCCATGTGAAATGCGCCTCGTCTGAGGTGAGCCCCATGTCAGGTGCACACCGTGCGAGGTGAGCGCCATGCGAGGTGAGCCCCATGTGAGGTGCTCCCCAAGTGATGTGCACCCCATCTGAGGTGAGACCTGTCTGACTTGAGCCCTGAGATGAGCCCACTGTGAGGTGAACCCTCGTAGGTGGCTCTAACATGTGTGGTGATCCCATTCAAGGTGAGCCCCTTTGAGGTATTCCCCTTCTGTGGTGAGCCCCCTGTGAGGTGTCCCCATATGGGGTGAGCCCCATGTGAGGAGAGCCCCTTGAGAGGTGAGCCTCGTGCCTGGTGAGCCACATGTGAGGTGCGCCCTGTGTGAGGTGTGCATCGTGTGAGGTGAGCCCCGTGTTAGGTGAGGCCTTATGGGTGAACCTCGTGTCTGTGAGCCCCATGTGTGTGACCTTGTAGGTGAGCCCAGTGTGTGGGAGCCCTGGGTGAGGTGAGGCCTGAGTGAGGTGCGTCCCATGTGAGGTATGTCCCATGTGAGGTGCACCCTCTGTGAGGTGAGCCCCTTGTGGGGTGACCCCATGTGTGGTGATCCCGTTCAAGGTGCACCCCATGCAGGTGAGACTCGTGTGAGGTGAGACCCATGTGAGGTGTGCCTGTTTGAAGTGCGCCCCATGTGAGGCAAGCACCGTGTGACATGAGCCCCCTGTGACGTGAGGCCCTTGTGAGGTGAGCCCTTGTAGGTGGCCCCACCACGTGTGGTGATCCTGTGCAAGGTAAACCCTGTGTGAGGTGCGGTGCACCCCTTGTGAGGTGCACCCCTGTGAGGTATGCCCCTTGTGAGATGAGCTTGCTTGCAGTGAGCCCCTTGCAAGGTGAGCCTCATTTGAAGTGTGCCCTATGTGAAGTGCACCATGTGTTAAGACCCTGTGTGAGGTGAGCCCCATGTGAGGTGAACCCCATGTGAGGTAAGCCCCCTGTGAGGTGTTCCCCAATTGAGGTGTGCCCTTGTAGGTGCTCCCCATGTGTAGTGAGCCCATGTGTTGTTAGCCCGTGTGTCATGAGCCCATGTATGGTTAACCCATGTGACGTGAGCATGTGTGAGGTGAGCCCCGTGCGAGGTGCACCCTTGTAGATGGCCCCGTGTGAGGCGAGCCCCGTTTGAGGTGAGCCGCGAATGAGGTGAGCCCCCTGTGAGGTGAGCCCTTGTAAGTGGCCCCACCGTGTGTGGTGATCCTGTGCGAGGTGAACCCTGTGTGTGAGGTGAGCCCCCTATGAGGTGAGGAGCTTCCTGACAGAGGTGCACCCTTGTAGGTGAGCCCCATGTGAGTTGAGCCCCATGTGAAGTGAGCCCCGTGTGAGGTGAGCCCTCTGTGAGGCAGGCCCTGACTGAGATGTGCCCTTGTAGGTGAGCCCCCTATGAGGTGAGCCCCCGTGAGGTGCTTCCTGGCAGAGGTACGCCCTTGTAGGTGCTCCTGATGTGTGGTGAGCCCATGTATTGTTAGGCTATTTGTCATGAGACTGTGTGTGGTGAACCTGTGTGACATGAGCCTGTGTGAGGTGAGCCCCGTGTGAGGTGAGCTCCGTGTGAGGTGCGCCCTGTATGAGGTGAGTCCTGAGTGAGGTGAGTCCTGAGTGAGGTGAGCCCTGAGTGAGTCGAGCCCCAAGTGAGTTGCACCCCGTGTGAGAGGTCCCTGTGAGGTGAGCCCTTGTAGGTGGTCCCTCCATGTGTGGTGATCCATGTGAGGTGAGTCCCGTATGAGGTGCACCCCGTGCGAGGTGCACCCTGAGTGAGGTGAGCCCCTTTAGGTAGCCCTACCATGTGTGGTGATCCCATGGGAGGTGAGCCCCATATGAGGTGCGCCCAGTTTGAGGTGAGCCCCATGTAAGGTGAGCCCCCTGTGAGGTAAGAACCCTAGGGTGAGACACATGTGAGGTGTGTCCTGGGTGAGGTGAACCCCCTTTTAGTGTTAGGTGAATTCCTAACACTAAACGCCCAGTGTTAGGTGAACTCCGTGTTAGCAGAGCTTGTGGGTGCTGAGCACTTGAAGGTGCGCCCCGTGTGAGGTGAGCCCTTGTAGGTGGCCCATGTGTGATGAGCCCATTTGAGGTATGCCTCGTCTGACTTGAGCCCCTGTGGGGTACACCCCATGTAAGGTGTGCACCAAGTGAGGTGAGCCCCTAGTAAGGTGAGACTTTGTAGGTTGCCTGAGGTGAGCCCCCTGTGAGGTGTGCCCTTGTGGATGGCCCATGTGAAGTGAGCCCTGTGTTAGCAGAGCTCATGGGAGGTGAGCCCTTGTAGGTGCTCCACATGTGTGGTGAGCCCCGTGTGGTGAGCCCTTGTAGGTGGCCCCGTTTGAGGTAAGCCTCGTGTGAGGTGCACCCCCTTTGGTGAGCCATGTGTGATTTGAGCCTCCTGTGAGGTAATCCCCATGTGAGGTGATCCTCGTGTGACAGGAGTTCCATGTGAGGTCGCCCCTTGTGAGGTGAGCCCCCTGTGAGGCAGCCAGGGCCCCACAGGCAAGCCTGGTTTCCTTAACCCCCATTACAGGTCAGCAGCTGTGCACAAAACTCCACTTCTGGTGGCCATTTTAGAGAAGCAGTGTGGCCAAGCTAGTATGTCCCTCTGTGGGGGATTTGGGTCCAGGTTGTGCCACCCACCCGTCCCCAACTCTGTAGAACAGAGTTGCTTTATCTATGAAACACCCTCACACACATAACAATGTGGTTAAAATAAAATGCATTTCATATAAATATCTCCATCAAAGAGTCATACAGGGAAGGCCCAAGTGGCCCTTGAGAGAAGACCAGGGTTTGTTTTCTTTAAATACAGAGTAATAAATAACTGTACACAGGGCGGCTAAATACAGGGTAGCACGCCTGCGCCTCCTGCTGGTCACTCAGAGTGGTGCAGTCAGAAGAAGGTTCCATCCTTCTCACCCACCAGCTGGGAGACCTGGGAAAGCCCAACTCTCCATTATCCGGGAAGGGTGGGCTCAAGGGAGACAAGAGGTTCCACTCAGTCCAGGCTGCTATTCGGTAGCAGGTCAAGTATCAGGTTTGGTGGGGAAGGAGATGTGAGGCTCTACGATATAATTTCCTTCCATCTCCCCAGGCCGTGTGACCTCGGATAATCGAGAGTTGGCTCCATCAGTAAGTTCTGTGGCAGCAGCTTCAACTTCTCCCGTGCGCTGTTGGAACTCTGGGATCGCTGGGCTGCCTTCCTGCCCCATCTTTTTTCACCTCTTGGATAAACGGAGCACCAAAGATATCTTCATGATAGCGCTTCTGGCTCTTTAAGGGAAAACAGAACCAGGGTGTCAGCTCTGCTGGTCCAGACACCTCTCATTCATCAGGTCCAGGCCAGGACGAGCCCCTGGGGCTCCCCCAGCTTCCTCGTCCCACGTACACTCATGAGCCATCTGCCTTGACAACTGTCATGCTGAGTGTATAACTGAAGCCCATTAGACTAACTCCCATCGGCACCCAGGCTGCCGTGAACCGCCCCAACAGCTCCCCAGGCCTGCCTCGTACCTGTCCCCCAAGACGCTCCAGGCCACGGGGGCTCTGAGGGAAATACGTTTGGCAAATGCCGCATACTTTCTCCCCGTCTTGGGGAGTCACGTCGCACAGTAGCGTGTTAGAGGCTCTGGGGATCAAGCACCGCATTGCCGTTGTGTAACCGAGCAATCAGACCAGAAGGGACGGGCAGGCCTTCTAAGAGCCCACCGAGCTCAGACTTCCAGGGTTCCTTTGAGTTCCGGACTCACTCTCCTGAGCCTGACTCCCCGGGGCCCGACTATCCTGAGCCTGGTGCCCCCGCCCGTGTCCTTGAGCTGTATCCCTAGCCCACCCACCAGCTGCCCTACCTTAAGCTGGAAGAAATAGTCCTCCACCTGCTCCTCACTCAGGCTCAGCTTGGCAGCCACCAGGCCCTTCAGGGTACGGGCCACATCCCGGGCCATACGCACGTCCCCACAGACATAAAGGTGGCCGTGCTCCTCATGGAGCACACGGAGCACCTCGCTGGCCAGCTGCTGCTGCAGGAGGTCTTGAACATAGACCTGAAACCAGAGGAGATGGGGAGATGGGGAGATGGTGGGTCCAGGCCTCTGCTGCCGGGGGTGAAGCCTGAAGTCAGGCCTGCTGGCCAGGAGGAGGCAGTGAGGGGCACGACGGGTTGCAGGCCCAGGACCCTCCCAGCCAGGACCTTGCCCTGGGATCAGCTCAGGATAAGGAGGGGCATTGGCATCCCGCCCAGCTCAGGCCCAGGGTCGGGGCTCCAGGGATGAATGCTGGCTGCTGCCCCGCCCTCAAGGAGGGGACCATGCAGTGAGGCCCCTGCGTCCATGTCGAATTCATGGCGCTTCAAAGAGGCATCAATCGAGCCACTTCCCCTGCCCGGGGCTCTGAGGCCCACCTGCGGACACCCCAGAACGGGAGCCTCCCTGTGCAGACTGTCCGTGGAACCCCCAGTGTAATTCACAGCAGGGCACAGAGCACCGGGCTCCCCAGCTACACAGAAGTCTAGGAGCTCCTACTCTCGTTACCCATGAGATGCCCCACGACCCCAGCACTGGACGCAAAACACTGGGTGTGGGAGGAGCCCAGATGGAACAAATTCACGAGGGCTGAGGCGAGAGTCTGTCCCGATGCCCCACGTTCATGGGGCTAAGTGCCCCCGAGGGCAGCAGGGACTGTCAGCAGGGCGTGGTGTTTGAGCATAAAGCCAGCCTGGCCCACGTCGTCCCGGGCAGATGTGTATCCCAGGGGGAGGGCTTTCAGCCAGCTGGGCATGGGGACTAACTGACCCTGGTTAGTCCTCGGCGTCCGGGGGCCCGTCTCTTCTCCCGGTAGAGTGACTACATCACAGATGAAGGCTCAGAGCGCAAGCGGCTTGTGGGGAGCCGGGCCGCCCCCAGTCTGCGCTGTAATGCCCCACCCACGGCACGGGCAGCTGCTGCATTTACCTTGGGCTGGCCAGGCAGGCGAGAATAGGCCGTGTGCACCTCGTGCAGCACCCCGTTCTGGGCCATCTCCAGCATCTCCTCCCGGTACAGGTGGTCCTCATCCGGGCGGCGGCACCCGAACACCAGGGTCATGCGGCCGGCCTGGAGCCCTGCAAGACCCAGTGGGCTGCAGTCACCAGAGTGGCCACTAGAGGGCGGGCCATGGCTCAAGGCCCGTCCAGCCTGGCAGCCAACTTGAATCCTCATTGCATGCCTGGAAGTCTCCTGTCCCCACTTTACAGATGAGGAAACTGAGGCCCAGCGCATTCAGATCACTTGTCTACACAGGCTGAGGCAAATGGGAGAGTGGGCAGCGGCACAACCCCAGGGAGGTCCCAGGGAGATGCCAGGACACCCGGTGCCCCCCTAACTGTACCTTTGTGCTTGGTGTCATGGAGCCGCTGCTGCCAGAAACCACGGAAAGGAGCGATGCCCGTGCCAGGTCCGATGAGGATGCAAGGATGGGAGGGGTCCTCGGGGAGCTGGAAGTTGCCGGCACTGAAGGGGACAGATGGAGAGGCTCAGTCCTCAGACACCCAGGGATGGGTGCACCGGCGGGACAGGGGCTGGGGGTGTGGTGGGGATGGAGAGGACAACGAGCTCAAATTTGATTTTCCAAGTCCTGGAGGCTGGCTCATTACCCCTGTGCAGGCACACCCTCCCCGCGCCCTGGGCTCCTTCTGAAAAAAGGCTGAACCTCCTTCTACTCTAGGCTCCCCTCTACCTGCTGTCCTGTCACGAGAGGCCGAGTGTGACCCCAACACCTTCGTCGAGGGCCCAGATCGCTCTCTTTCAAACCAGAGCTCACAGGGGCCAGTGGCGCCACAATGGACAGTGTGGAAGGGGTGCTTACCTTCTCACGAAGCAGGGTACTGGGTCTTGGGGCTTCAGGCTGCTGAGCCACGTGCTGCAGACACCATGGTGCAAGGGACCTTGGCCATCTGCAAGGACAACACAGACTTGACCAACATCGCCCCCCAACCCCCGAGGGGTCCCAGAGGCTGCCCCCAGACCCAAGCGCCTCCTGGGAGCATCCGCTCGGGCACTCCGTGGGCTGTAGGGAGGGGGCCGTTCTCCCCCTGGTTCTGCGGTCCGCCCTCTGTGCAGCCCGAGCTGGGGAAAGCTGAAAGGCACGTCGAGAGCCTGCCAGCCTCTCTGGCCCCTCCAGGAACAGTCTCAGAAGGATCGTGTATAAGGTCACTCGTTTAGCAGTAAAATTAGATGACAGTCCAGTTTCCCTGACTCTTACTCCAATGCTCCTTCCAAGAGTCTCCCCAGGGGACCCTCCCGGCCCACCACTCAGCTCTGACAGCAGCAGCCCAAAGTGGCCCTGCAGGGTGGCCACGGTCACTGCGTCACCATCTTCACGAGGTAAAGCCCTTGCTGATAGGAATTCTGGGTGACGGCCAGCCTCCTGAGCTTTCGGGTCTGCTCTGACACCTCGGCCTCCCTAGTAGGCCCTCGCGGGCCTGTGGGAACCTCCACTTTCTCCGGGTTACCTCCCCCTCCCAAAGGTCCAGCATTTAAAGCTATCCCAACCAACCTGAGAAGAAGTCCCTTTGTCCCTCTGAATGGGATCTGGCTCTCACAAGATGTGCCCACCTCCCCCTCCCCGTCTGAGCACTGAGACTTGACCCAGCACAGCGGACAGAGTCGCTGCCCAGCGTCTAGAAACTGCGGGAGCGTGCTGTTCGCCCAGCTTTGCCAACCCACGCAATGCTCGGTTACAGAGGGCAGGGCAAGGGCACAGCTCATCCGGTGCAGGAGTCAAGTCCAAGGAGACAAGGTTTTGGACCTCACAGTCTGCGTTAGCCCATCCCCTACTCCTGCCCTCAGAGCACCCGCATCATGACAACTGTCTATTTCGATGAGTCTCCCTTCACTGCCCCCTCTAGATGGGAAACTCCATGAGGGCAGAAGCTACGTCCACCGTGTTTCCACGCTTGCCATCGTGGCAATAGAGAGATGTGAAATAAATCATCACCGAGCGAGCGAGGGAGCAATCAAGGCACCCTCACCCCTGAGCCCAGGGCAGACGATCAGGAATCCTAAGAATCACTGGGCTCCCACTCAGTACTGGGTACTTTCTCCATGGGGTCTCATTGCACTGTCCCAGCAGCAGCGAGAGCGCAGAGCAAAGCAGGGTGGACCCAGCAGTCACGCTGCGTGGCTGTGAATCCCAGTTCTCTACTCGCCCACAGTGCCACCCTGGGGCTTAACCTCTTTGTGCCTCGGTTTCCTCACCTGTAAAATGCAAACAGTACCCGTCTCACGCGGTCCCTGCTAATCCCTACGTGCGGAGGGTTTGCTCAGCACCCAGTTCCTAGCCATCTCTGCCGCACGCCTGCTGCGGCTCTGGGAGGTGAGTTTTTCACTGACGAGCAGACCACAGCTCAGAGACGCCGAACCGCCGCCCAGTCAGGAGCGGAGCCGGACTCTGCCCAGCCTTACCTCGGGTGCGGTACGTGAGCACAGCCACGGTGAGGTGCACCTCCGAGGGCGTGCGGTCCCTGGAGGAGCTGATGGAGTAGTACCGGGGCTTCAGAATCGGGAGCTGGGAGAGCAGGAAGCCAGCAGACACCCGCAGGGACGGGACCTCCCGCAGCACCTCCAGGAACGTGGGGCTGTTGGCGAACTTCCACTTGTTGTATTCTGAGGGCTGAAAGCCAAGGGCAATGTGAGTGAGTCAGGGCCCGTGCTCACACGGAGGCAGGAGGCTGTCACTTCACTCACTCCTTCATTCCCTCAAGGGACGCGGCCAAGCGCCAGGCGCTGTCCAGGGTGCTGGAGAGAAAATAGTGCTTTTCCTGGAAGCGCTCAGGCCAGTGAGTAGCATTTCTCTAATTCGTGTGCTTAGAACCCCACCGTCAGCCACTGGTGAGGAGTCAAATCTTTATTATAATCTGATTTCGGACAGGGCTTTGGAGTCATAAAGACCTGGGTTCGACTCCTGACTGGGCGCCCGTACTAGCTGTGGGATCTTGTCCCAATCACTTAACCTTTGTGACATAAGGAGAGCGTCACCTCTCAGAGGAACGTCGTGAGAACGAAATGAGAACGTGTGCTGAGTTAGTACACAGGCAGCCACGGGATAATGGCTGGAATCAAGATAATTAGTGAGAAAGACGATGGCAATAGCGCCACCCTGTGCCAGCTGCAAAGGCATGGGCCTAGAAAGTTGCTGGTGAGTTAAGGCAACCTCTCAAGCCCACTTCTCCATTCATCCTCCCCTCCCACCCTCCAACGCTTCCAAAGTTCCAGGCTGATGCCGGGTTTGGGGAATATACAAAGACAAGACACAGTGGCTCTCCTTTTCTAGCTAATTTCCAATAAAGTATGCTTTGGTAGCTTCCTGCAGATACCCAGAAAAGTTCGGTTTACCCGACATAACTGTGCCCTAGTGATGGGATGTGAGAGGATACTGACAAGTCTCACTTTGGGAAGCTGGGTCGGATTCCCCCGTGGCGGTTGAAGACCAGCTCTGGGTTCCGGCTCCCCCTGTTCCCTCACCCACTGGCCCAACCCTCACCTGGCACAGCATCTCCAGCCTCTGCCTCTCGGCCTCTTCCGTGGCCAGCTGTGCCAGCTTTCGGAGCAGCAGCTGGGTTGGGGGGGTAGTGATGTCCAGGAAGTAGGTGAGGGCCTGGCTGAGTGAGCACGGGGGCAGCCGCTTGTCTCTGACCCAGTAGCTTCCTGGACAGGGAAAAGAAGGAGTCAGCATGGCAGAAGGGCCCCAGTTAGGTTTCCTGGAGGTCGAGGCCTTCGGGAAAGACACCCTCCATCCTACAGCTACAGGGGAGAGACACTGAATTTCTGGTCCCAGGAACCGCAAGAGTGTTCATGTGCCCAATTCACACATAGGAATGTGGAGCCCAGAATCAGGGCTGCCAGGGAAGGCTGACCAACAGCCCTCCAAAGGGCACCCAAGCTGTCGTGATCCTGAAAAGTCAACTCAGCGCCAGAGTTCTGTCCCTCTCTGGTTCAGACCTGAATTTTAGCAAAACACCCATAGGTGAACTACAGACTCACAGTGACTAAATTCACCAAAGACTGATGTACACCCCAGAGGCCACTTATATTCATTTAGAGGAAAGCCCATGACTGTAGTCCCCCAGGGCTATACCAAGAAGTACTGGGTGAGCAGCAAATCAGCCCAAAGTGTCAAGTCCCAAGGAGTCACAAGAGGCAGTAGGCAGGGTGGTCACAGTGGGGACCCTGGAGCCAGCAGACATGGGTTTGAACTCTAGCTCCTCACTTATCAGCTAGGTGATTAAACCCTCTGAACCTTGGGTTCTATCTCCATAAAATGGATAACAAAACCTGTCTCCCTGGGTTTGTATGAGCGCCGAATGGAATGGTGTGTGTATAATGACCTGGCACACACATGCTCAATAAATATTAGGTAAAAATATTAGTATTATGTTATTTCATTCAGACCCAAGGCCTGAATGCACCACCTCAGTTTCCCTACAGTCACAAGGACATCTCTGTCTCCTCGCTCATATTTCTCCTGCACAGTGGGAGACAATGCCACCCTTTGCTCCTCTGACCCCCATTTCCTACTGTGGCCGCTCTTTAGGGGTACACATTCTTTGGAGGCAAGACTATCGCTAAGGCCAGAGAGCTATTCCTATGGGCTGGAAGGCTCGTGATGGTCGATTTTGTTAGCTTATCTCTCCTAGTACCTGTCTCCCCCACGCTGTGCTCCCCACATAGACTGGGCCTCACCGTAGCATGGGAAGGGGGTGCTCCATGCCCTCCCTAGGACAGCGTCTTCTCCTAGGTGAGAATGGCCAGGAGGAGTCCCACTCTCCTGGTCACCCACAGTCTGCCCCTGCCCACAGGCCAAGTGAGGTGGGGATAAATGAGCCCTCGGTGGGTGAGCAGTAGGAGATTAGTATGCCATGGGCATGCAAGGGGGTTACACACTTTGGGATCCAAGGAGACTCTTGGGGCATATTAAACCCCTTCTCTGAGCTTCTGGACAAATGTTCATTAGCCTGTAGGTAACGGACATTCCTCCATTCCTGTGTTTATGTGGTGCCAGGAACTGCGGTGAAGATTGCCTGTGCCTCTACTCTTTTGGTCTTTACTACAACCTTACAAGGAAGGCTCTCTTATCTCCATTACAGAGACAAAGAAAGAAAGCCTTGAGAGGTTGACTCAAAGGCCCAAAGTCACGCAGCTAATAACTGATGGCTCAGGGACGCGAACCTCCAAAACTCAGCATTTTTACAATGTTCCCACAGTTCTCCACTATGTCATCAGGCAAACTGCACATACATGTTTATTGTGGGGCCTGAAGACTCAAGGCATAGAAAATGCTGGCTTCTAGTAATTTACCCAAATAATTCCAGCTGCTACTACACTGATGGTGATGATGATGATGAAGAGTATTCTCGCCTATCTGCCTCCTGTATTAGGCTGTGAGCTTTCTGAGTGTGGACGCTGAGTCTCATTCCTTTTTGGAGCCCAGGACCTGCCTAGTACATGGATGCGACCAACTGGTTAAAATTTTGATGCAAAAATAAATGAACCCATCCATTAACAAGAAAAGTGGCTGGGTGAGCAAAAACATGAAGGGAAAGAGACTCCCCGCCTCTGGCGTTGGGCAGAGAGCCCCAAAGAAGCATCCCTTCTGTTCCAAAGCTGACCCCCCCCCCAGCACAGGTGTGGGACCAGCCCATCAGCGGAGTCGGGGGGCTCCCGGGGGGAGCGGGGTGGGATGCTGGGGCCACCGTGCAGAGGTCTCACCGCTCTCGCTGAGGGTCTCCAGGCGCACGGGCTGGTGGGGCGACGGCCCGTCTACCACTCGCTCCAAGATGCCTTGCACCAGGGCCGGCTGGTTGCCCGGGCAAACCCCGAGGTGCTCTCCGGGCAGGTAGCTCAGCTCGCGGCTGTCCTCACAGGAGAGCTCCACCAGGAGGGTGGTGCGGCTGGAGAAGGGAAAAAGAAGCCTCTGGTGACGCCACCGGGATTTCCTCCAGAGCTCCCTGACGGGCGGGCGGGCTTCCCCAGGAAATGGGCCCTCTTTCATTTTCCTGCTCAGTTCAGTGAGCACGGGTCGGGTTGGGTCACTGGCGCCCCCTGGAGCTGGGGTGCTCGAGGGGGCCTGGGGTCCACCGGGCTTGACCACACCCTCCACCTAAAGAAAGCACCCCCAGCCGGGAGGACAAATCCATCCTTGTCCCCAGCACAAATCTGGCTCTTATGGGAACAAAGCCCAGTTTTCCTAACCAATGGGGGAGGATAGCGCAGATGAACAAAAGCTGCAGGGAATCCGTAACACTCGTTTCTCCTGACAGGGAAATATCCTTCCCGGCAAAAGTATTCCTGAAAGTTCTTAAGACAGAGCCAATGGTTTGAGTTCCTCTTGCCCTCCACCTTTGGGGAAAGGGTTTAGTGACAAAGGCCCAGTGGTAAAACAGGTGCCTAGTTCTCAAGCTGGGAAACAGGCTCACGGTTAATGGAGACCAGAGCCAAAAGCACCGGAGACCACGGGGATCACTGGCCAAGCTGGTCCTACCCATGGCATTGTGGCTAATGCCAGGGCACACTTCTCTCCTTTCAAAGACGGACTCGCTCTGGTCTTTCTTCTGTTATATTAAACCTACGGGATGTCACCCGAGCAGCCCCACAGTCTGCCCTACCTGGACTGGGGACTCTGTAGATTCCGCTGTGATTTGAGCCGCAGGGTGAACACGTTCTTGGCGTGCATACTGCTGAGGGCTGTGGGGGACAGAGAGGATGAGTGGCAGAGTGGCTCTTAAGCATCGACGAGGGGGCGGGGGGCGGCCTCCCTGGGTCTGAGTCAGGCATGCTGGACACTATCCCTGGGGTGTCCCGCTGTGATGGGGGCGGGGTTCCTTTTTCTGTTTCCCTGCTGTGTTCTTGAATCACAAAGATGCTTGGTGGGACAGGGGTGTTTGTGCTGTTGCTAGGTATGGGGGAGGGGACGCATGGGGTGCCCAAATAGGGGCATTTCTAGGCCATCCCCATCGCTTGGCATCTGTGGGAGAGCATAGTTGAACTTGGGGCTTCCCTAAACATGCAGAAACCTACAGGACCACTGCATTTGTGGTACAAGAAAAGAGGAATCATGGCGGCCCAGCGTCCAGAACCTACCATCGAGTGTTGGTGGCCAGCAGCCTGCTCAAATCCCAGCCTGGCCACATGCTAGCAACCTGCTTCACCTCCCTGAACTTTAATTTCTTTGCGTCCCCCCCTCCTTTTTTTTTTAAAGTAATCTCTGTACCCAACATGGGGCTCGAATGCACGAGCTGGATGCCCTCATCAACTGAGCCAGCCAGGCTCCCTGGACCTTGGGCCCTTCTTGCAAGATGAATGTCAGGCTCACTTAGCGTGGGCGGGTGAGGAGCCCAGCACAGTGCCTGGCACACAGGAGGCCCTGGGTCGGGGCTGGGCTCCCCTTTTCTCTCTACCACTCGCCGGGGCTTCCTCCTGAAACAGCCTCCCTCAGAGATGAGCCTCTGTCTCCAGCCTGGCCCCCCAGCAGGCTCTCAGATCCAATAAGAGAGAGCAAGGCCTGGCAGCCTGAGGCCAGCGGCCTCTGTTCAGAGGGTCCCCGTGGTCTCCTCGACCACCGACTCTGGGCGCAGAGCCCCCCACCCTGGCAGGCAGGGTAACGAGCCCCATGCAGTGTGCACAGCAGGTACCTTTGTTGAGGTCCAGAGGCCGCGAGTCCTGCGCGAGCCGGTAGTGCTGCGGGTCCCAGGTCACACTGCAGGTGTAGCGCTTGGGGATCTGAATCTCTTGTTTGCCTGGCACATCGAACGTCTCGCAGGCCGCCTGCAAGAAGGTGGAGCGGACCGTTGTTAGCCACAGTCACCGGCATCTTCAAGGACGTCATCACCAACAACAGGGTCACCATTCTGTTCTTACGAATCGGTTAAGTGCTTCCGATCATTACTAAGCACGTGGATCAGGTCGGGCTGCTGGGAGGACCCGGAGAGGTGGCCGGGCTCGGCACATGGTTGCTACCGCTGTCTGCGTGGATGCAACCACTGTACTAGTTAGTATCTCACTTTACCCGTGTGCCCACCCAGAGACTGGATGACTCCCGCGTTCCTGGTGTGGAGTCACATGGATGCGGTGCAGGCCTGGGAACCAGGTCTGCCCCGACTCAAGCTGGTGCTCTAAATAACATTGCTGGGTGAAAGGCTCTGCTTACACAGAGCCTTTCAGATTTGTGCTTTTAGATTTATTTGTGCTTTTAAGATTTATTTATTTAGGGGTGCCTGGGTGGCTCAGTGGGTTAAGGTCTCTGCCTTTGGCTCAGGTCATGATCTAGGGTCCTGGGATTGAGCCCCGCATCAGGCTCTCTGCTCAGCAGGGAGCCTGCCTGCCCCTCTGCCTACTTGTGATCTCTCTCCTCTCTGTCAAATGAATTAAAAAAAAGAGAGAGAGAGAGAGAGAGAGAGAGAGAGAGAGCAAGTGCAGGGAGGGGGAGAGGGAGGGATAGAGAGAATCCCAGGCAGATTCTCTGCTGAGCATGGAGTCCAACGCGGGGCTTGATCTCATGACCCTGAGATCATGACGCGAGCTGATACCCAGAGTTGGACCCTTAACCAACTGAGTAACCCAGGTGCCCCAGTGAGGAGTTCTTTAAATCAGGGGCATCAGGCCACAGGCAGCAAAGCCTTGCTAAGATTCTGACACAGGTCCAAAGGACTCTGCTGCACTGTCCCTGTCCCCCGGCTCTCTGTGGCTGGGAGACTGGAACAAGGCTAATTCATTAAGAGGTGATCTGGGTAATTAGAGGGGGAAAGATCTCAAACCGAAGCTCCCCGAGGAAGGGACGTGCCTCAGCCCTCTTCTCCTACCCAGGGACACATGCTTCAAGTGGAGTTCCTGGGGGGCGCAGGGAGGACAGCAGTGACCTGAGCCCTCAGGCCACACCTGTGGGACCAGGCGGGGGCCATGCCACCCAGGCAGCCTGGCACAGATGTCCTGGGCAGGAGTGGGCTGTGGCCTCCCCGTCCGCTCCTGTGGGGGCAGTTCCACTAAGAACTGACCTTGAAGGTTTGCACGGCCCAGCTGCGGAAGGCTTCCTCCTGTCCACTGAGCTCATCCCCTTCCCCTGTCGGGACGAGCTGGGAGGCCCCCAGATGGGACAGCTTCTGGTCGATGTCATGAGCAAAGGCACAGAACTGAGGGTACATGCTGGAGCCGAGGCCGAACACAGCATACCTGCCCGGGGAGGACACACACACGGAGACTGGGTGAGCCCACCCACGCGAGCATCACGTGGCGTGACCGGCTGGTAAGCCGGCCTCAGACCCTCCCTCTCCAGCTGGGCGCAGGACCGGCCAGTGCACGCCACCTTCGGGCCCTCTCCAGCGCCCAAGCCTTGTCACCAACTCCCGTGACCAGTCCCAGGCTCCCCTGTGAGAGGGAACTGATTTCCCGGGCTTGACCCTTGACACGCTCTCTCTGCCTGGACATCTCGGACGAGACCCCCTGAGACACAACCAGTCCCCTCCCTGGAACCTGGGTCCCAGAACCTTCAGGTCCCCGGGGCAGGGCTTGGACAAACGGGAGTGGGGAAAAGCCGTACCTGAATTTGTGGGTAAGCTCTTTCAGCACGAAGAGAGATTTTTTCAGTTTCTAGAAAGAGAGAACCACGGAGTTCTAAGGACAAGGTTCATAAAAACACTTTTTACTCTTCTTCTGGTGGCCCGCTTCAAAACTGGTCACGTTTGGCAGGAAAAGGTTCAAGATGCACAAATGGAAGTCGGTTTATGTGCGGGGCCAATTGGCTGGGACTCGAGGACAAGTTCGGCCTTAGCAACTCGTGCGGGCCTGAGCCTTGGTGTAGCCCCAAATAGCCCAGCCCCATCCAGGTCTGGTAGAAAGAGGGCCTGGCATCTCTCGTGGGGCCTGAGCCTCTTTTCCTGTTTGGAGCCTGGTAAGAATGACAACTGGTCCCATACTCTCTAAGACAACCTTCCTTTCCAAGGAACTCAAGATAATTTTAGGTGCAATGTGAAATATCGTCAAATCACACGGTAAGAGTATTCTCTTTTCTGTAACTTTTTTTTTAGTTATTCCTGTTTCTATTATTATCGTCTTTACAAAAACTAGGGAGAGTCTAGCTTGGAGCTATGGAGCCCAAAGACCTCTAATACGTGGCCATTGTGTAATCATTTATTCATTTGTTTATTTATTTATTGTCCTTGCTCATTAAAAAAAAAACAAAAACAAAAAGCAAGCCATGGTCAGGCAATAGTATCTAGCAGAAAGTTAAGAACTTTGTCGGTTTTCTTGTTGGCTTTCCATCTGTGGAAGTGAAGTTTCCTTTATACATGAATTTTTGAGTTTAAAAAGGTAGGTCAATTTACTTTTAAGTAAATTATATATAATTATATATATATATATATAATTATATATAAAGCGTGTCCTAGGAAAGGGCTCACCTACATATGGTGACAATTACAAAGAAGGCAGGCAAATGGTTGTGCCAGGGCAGCCCAGAGTGATCTGAGCACTCACTTCCAAATGTCCTCCACAGGGCATGCTGGATCGCCCAGATCCTTTCCTTGGCCCCCTTGGGTCCTGGCACCACCACCCCCTGGAACCCTGGGACCCAGGCTACCCACCTCTCCGTTGCCGGGGGAGTCTCCGTTCCCAAATGTGCTGGTCACCACCAGCAGCAACTCCTCCTCCTCCAGGTGGCTCAGCCTGTACTCGTCCATGCACAGGACCTGCAGAGGGTGGACATCAGCCCTCCACGACGTCCCCTGACACCCTGTGCTTCCCTGCCCACCCCCGTCGTCTTTCCCCCAGGCCCCGCCCACACTGAGCCCAAGTGGGCACAGAGGCAGGTGCTCCCCAAATCCCCGTCAAATAAACCCACGTGAACACTCCGCACCCCATCCTCTGCCCCAAGCAAGCCCCGCTGCCAATCGTCCCGCAAGCCCGGGAGGACTCGCCTCCAAAACACTGTGGGCCCCAAATCAAAACGCTCCCACTGCCATTTTGAATTCTGAGTGTGAGGACGTGGTTTCCACAAAAATGAGGTGAGCGGGTTACAAAAATGACCATCCTTTCACCCCTCAGGAACCCGAACGCTTTGCCTGAAGCTAATCTCAGGTGATACCTGTCACCGCCTCCCTGTTTGAGCCA
This sequence comes from Procyon lotor, assembly GCA_028646535.1. NCBI lineage: Eukaryota > Metazoa > Chordata > Mammalia > Carnivora > Procyonidae > Procyon > Procyon lotor. Next base: position 13,215,669 of record CM053619.1, on the reverse strand, counting down.
CGCCCACGTCACGTGGGAGGTCCCCAAAGTAGGCAGTCCCCAACACTGACGCTTTGTTTTATTTCCTATTCAATCCCTTGCCCCCTTCACTTTTAGCACAGAGCCTTGTAGTGAAGGTGTTGAGTAAATAGGAACAAAACTCATCTACAGGAGCTCACGGATATTGAGGCTTGGATTAGGAAAGCATTTCTCAAATGCTTTCTGTGACCCAAATCTGTCACAGATTTACAATGTACACATCCGCACACCCAAGGCTCTGGGACATTCAGGAGCATGGCAACCATTTCTTGTCTGTACACAGGCAGGGGAAAGGGCCCGTATCCCGCTGAGCTCCTTACCTTGGGGTTGAAGGCACAGCTGAACAAGGCCCCCAGGTCCCGGGCCAGTGTCTCTGACTTTCCCGTCTCCGTCGCAAAGAGGATGGTGGCTCTGACTCGGGAGGCCGTGGCCTTGCGCATCAGCATGGAGGCGAAGAGCACGGCCCTGTGTGGAAAGATAGACACCGGGCTGACTCAGCCTTCCGGAGGAACACGGGGGGCCCAGCACAATGGGAGAGGGGCCCTGTTTAAAGTGTGGCAGGACGAGGGAAAGGAACGCATGATTCTTACCAGCTACTGACCCTGACCCATGGCCCTTCTCCTCCCTCCTTACCTGCTCAACCCGGCTACTCAGACCCCGGAGAAAATGGGGGACAGGGAGGGTTGGGCCAATGGCGGCAGGTGACCCCCTCCCCCCAGCATCTGGAGCCCTGTGAGCCAATCTCCATTAAGATCATCGTGTCTCTGTATTCCCTGCCTGTCGAGGCCGAGAAGGGCAGCCGCCTAGAAGGAAGGGCTGCGGTTCGGGTCTCAGCACCGGCCGCTTGCACTTACTTAATCAAGACTCTGAATGGAATCTTTCTTCTCCGGGGTCTCCGCTTCTCGTCCTGCCAGGCGTGGGTTTTCCAGGCCTCCACCTTCAGAAAGGAGGGTACTCGTGAGGGCGGGTGGGCTCTGGCTCGGTGCCGGGGTGGGGACGTAAGGGTGACAGAGGACGTGTCGTGCCCTTTGTGAGGCCGGGGTCCCCGCAGGCCCCACTGGGGAGGACAGGGGTTCTGTCTCCCTCAGAGCCGCAGCTCCTGCCCACACTGGGGGGGGTCCTCTGGCTTATTCTCCATTAGTGTCTCCCCAGATGGAAGAGGCCCTACTTCGCTATCATCTTTAGTGTCTAATCACTAGGCAGGTCCTGCGATGTAGAGTCCAAACCGGGTACCTCCTTTGAGAGTAAAGGGAGGTATTAGGACAGCAGATACAAACTGTCCCCAGCCATCAGTCACCCTGATTTGCTACTTAGCATCTTCAAGTACGGAAGGGCTTCCTCAAATCTAACCAAAGTGCTTTTGGACAACAAACGAACTGGTTTCAACAGGTTGCAGTGACAGAGTGCGTTCTGGGCTGGCCATCCACCAGCTCCTTTGCGGGGCTAATGCCCATCGTTTTTGGAGATGAGAACAGCAGGGCTCACGTGGCTGCAAAGACCTGCTCAAGATCCTACAGCCGGGAGGCGGCAGAGTCGCCTGCAGGCACGTCTGACCCGGGAGCCAAGCTCTTTACCATCACAGGCTACGACTGTCTATGTGCGGGGGAGAACAGGGTCAGCCCCAGAAGCGTACGCCCCAGCGGAGCAATGGGTCCCTGAAGGTAGAATAAAAGGTATTTCCTGAAGTCTCACTCTCTATGGAAAAGGAAAAACGCTGCTCAGCCTCTGTGAGGGCAGCCTGCAAAGCACAGAGCTCTGTGTCGCCGACCCTCCCCCGGACGTCCTGCATGAGTGAGCACGTGCACACACACTCTCTCCACCTGAGCTCCCAAGACAGAGAGGAGAGGAAAGCCCTCCCTTACCTGGTAGTAGTAGAAAGGGGACAAGACATAGTTTAACATCTCCTGGTGGAACACAGGCGTGATGCTCCCGGAAATCGGGGGAACCAGCCAAATCCAGTCGGCAGGGCAGCCCCCTCGGGAGCGGTACTCGCTCTGCATGTACTTCATGAAGGACTCGGCAGCCGAGTGGTGGTCCATGATGGTCACATTCTGCTTCTGAATTAGAAAGAGGCAAAGAGGGGGCATTGAGGCAAGGGACGGGGGAATCAGGAGTGTGGGCTGTCGGCTGCGGGGCTCCCAAGATGGACTGTGGAAAGGTCGGGCAATCAGTAAAATGGGACAGCCACTGCCCCTGGCCACCTCCTTGCTGCTAAAAAATAAATACCCAAGTGGAAGGCACTTTTGGAGGCCCCAGAGGAGCCCCAGAAGTCACCAGAGCCATGGCGGGCCCACAGGTCACGGGGCGGCCCCCCACCCTGGCCCTCCAGGAGCAGTATCCTGTTCTCAGGCCACCACTATAAGTCTCCCCCGACTCCCAACAAATGGCTCTCTCTCGATGCTGATAAATCCACCCACGGAGCCTTCCTGCCACTGGTTAGCAGAGAGTTCCAGGAGTTCCTTCCGCCAAGAAGGAACTAGACATCTCTGGAGAGGACTGAGTGTTGGGGGGAACCGCGGTGCACGGAAGACAGGTCACCACAATGTCCCACATCCTGAAATTAGAAGCCAAGGGGTCTGAGCCATCCTGGAATGATCCAACAGAGGCAGCCACACCCCTCACTGTCTGGGGCAACTCACCAAGCCAAGGGACGTTTGTTTAATGTCGCGATTCAAACCGTGGCCTCTTACTGGCCACGTGACCTTGACTTATCAGCTGCCGAAACTCACTAAGCCTTTGAGGCACAGAACATGCGCAATAAGCATTTGCTGCCGTCCTTGTGTCTGCTGGGCAGCGCGTCAGGCACAGGCATTACAGAGCTGAACACGAGGCCCCTTCTCTGCGTTAGATTATATCCTACGGCAGGGATGCAAAGGAAGTTGGCCACCCGTGTGGTCTGCTATGAGATATAATGGAGGAGAGTGCAGGGGCTGCTGGGGGACACGGGGAGCTGAACTCAGACACAGGCCTGGAGGAGAAGGAGGGGATTCCAGAAGCTGCTTCTAAATGGAAGTATTTTTTTTTTTTTTAATTTTATTTGACAGAGAGCAAGCGAGCATAAGCAGGCAGGGGGGCAGGCAGAGGGAGAGAGAGAGAAGTGGGCTCCCCTCTGAGCTGAGAGCCCAACATGGGGCTCGATCTCAGGACCCCGGGATCATGACCTGAGCTAAAGGCAGATGCTTAACTGACTGAGCCACCCGGGGTCCCATAAGCAGAGGCAAGTCCTAAGAGATGGGCACAAGTTAGGCAGGGCATGGGCCTTCCTGGAGAGGACACTGCCTGAGTCAAGGTCACAAGTACCAGAGCAGCCTGCTAATGGAGGGCTCAGCAGGTTTTTTGCAATCTTACACTTACACGAGCAGTTCCCGGGTGCCGGGCCGGGCACTGATGATGGTGATAATAAATAACAGAAACAATAAAACTAAGGCCTACTGAGGGTTCACCAGGGGCCAGACAGCACGGTTAAGTGTTTCGCATACATTTTCACTTAATTCCTGCAATGACCTAGCAAGGGAGGTCCTACGATTTATTCCCGTTTTAGAGATGAGGAAGTTTATCCCGAAGGAGGGTGACAAGGAAGTCCTGGAGATGCTCTAGCCGTGGGGGGATGCGGTCAGCAATGATCAAGAGATAACTGAAGATCAGCAGATTTTCTGGGGCATATCTGCATCCTGCAGTGACGGAGCCGGTGCACAGAGCCCCCAGGAGTCAGGATGTGTGGCCCACTGGCAGTGGGGTCCTTCTGAGCTGGCCCAGCCCCAGGGGGCTCTTCCTGTTCTGCCTTGGACCCTCCCCACCCGGAACAATCGAGGACAGGCTTGAGCTGCCTATGGGGTGAGCAGCCGTGGGAAACTGTGCGATTGTAAATATTTACTGGATGTTTGTTTCGCGTCAGCTCCCCGCTCTACTCTGCAAGGAAAGCGTTTTTGTCTATTTTGTTCACCACTCACATCCTCGGCCAAGCCTAGTGCCCAGCACATGCAAAATGTTCAATGTATTTTGCTGAATGTATAAAGGCCTGTCTTCCTAGCGGTCTGGCCTCCAGGGCCTCTGCCGGCTTTGGGGAGATGGTTTCAGCCTCTAAAGTAATATTTTCACACATTCTCCTCCCTCCTTCCCAAAAGGAAGGGGGCATTCACACGAGTAAGGGCAGCTCACACACAAGCCCTAACCCGTGTGTGGACCCACGGGGTGGGTCCATTTGCTCAGCAGAGGGAAGCAAAGAGCAGCCCTGCTCGTGGAGACATGGACTGTCATTCATTCTTTATGGATGGACGTTCTTCTATCCTCCAGAGTAATGAATGAGAGAGACAAGGCCCGGCCCTAACAGAAAGGCAAGAAGTAGATGTACTATGTGATGTCAGGAGCTAGTAAGAACTACGAAGAAAAATAAAGACAGAGTTAAAGGAAGAAGAGAGAGGGATGGTGGGATGGAGGTGGGGTAAGGGTGCCATCTTCCATGGTGTGGTCGGGAGGACGACTCTAAGGAGGTGACAGTAGAGATCTGGATGAAGGGAAGGAGGGGGTCATGGGATGACTTGTGGGAAGGGTGTTCTAGGTAGAGGGGGAAGCAAGTGCAAAGGCCCTGAGGTGGGAACCACCTAGGTGAGTCTGGAAAACTGCAAGAATTCTGGAAGTGACCCAAAGAGCGGCAGAGGACAGAAGTCAGACTGGAGTGGCTGGAGGACAAGGAGGTGTATGAAATCTTGCAGTGGGTTAGCTGCAAAGGGAAACAGGAAAACAAGGTAGTAGCTGCGGGACTTATTTGGCTAGCCGGTTGTTTATTTCTCGGAAATGGGAAATGGTACAGCCTATTGGTCACTGCTGAAAATGATCCAGCAGCAAGGAAGACGCTGATGAGACAGAAGAAGTGGAGGAGGAATTTTCAGGAATAAAGTCCTTGAGAAATGGAGAGGGAACAGGATTCAGTGCTCAAGCTTGGGGATGGACAAGTCTTGAAAGGTAACGAGTTGCCTGTTGCTAGAAGCATTCAAGTTTACACCAGAAGCCCAGTGTGAGTAGGAGGGCTTATCTGGGTGCACCCCCAGCGCCTAGCACAGACCAGATGCTCAGTATTGGTGTGATGCATGAAAAAATGGACAACACTATCAAGGAGAACCAAGCATGACAAGTGCTTGCACCAGATAACCTTATGACCAGAAAGTCTCCAGACCTGCAGAACACAATGTACCTGGAAACTGTGGAGCACAGCGACATTGATCTCAATGACAGCCCGGTCTTTCCAGAGTGAGGCCAGCTTGTGCGTTTCCAGGCCCATCCTTCTGCCCACTTCCTGCAGAGGCAGAGTGATGGGGTGAGTTGGTCCTCGGGAACCCCCCCCCCCGAAAGACCCACATCTGCAGCCGGCCTCGCAGGACAGACCCTGTTACCTCCAGAATGTTGTAGCGCTGAACGTCACAGAAGTCCCGGACCCCAATCTCCGTGCCCATGTACCAGCCGTTGAAGGGGCACCCCGGGAACTCGAGGCCACCCACCTCCAGCAGCATGTTGGCCACTGCGGGCAGGGCGTACCACTTCAGCTGCAGCTCACGGAACCACTCATACCTGGCAGGGAGGCAGAGGCACGGGTCACTGGGGCCTGCGCTATTGCCCATCCTCACCCCCCACCCCCACCGACAAAAAAGGCTTTGGAAAAAGAGTCAACCAAAAAAACTCCTTTCCAAGTGTTGTTCTCTAAATGGGCACAGAAGGTACCATTCATTAATTATGTATTCATGTACTCGCTTGTTCATGCAAACATATGTTAAGCAACAAGTATGTGACAGGCACCTTGCCAAATGCAGAGAACCCAACACAACATAAGGACTCTAGTGTCAGAAAGGCCAGGTTCAAGTTCTGCCTTACCGCCTACCAGCTGTGTGACCTTGGGATGTGAGTTAGCCTCTTTGGGCCTTAGTAATCCCACCAGTAAAAGAGAGATCCTACCACCAAACTCACGGGTTTACTAATAAAGATGACGGTGTCACTCGTTCGTGAATTCATTTATTCCAGAAATACTTATAATTGAGCACCTACTGTATGCCAGGTACCCTTCAGGCATCAGGGATATATAGCTGAACAAGAAAAGCAAGATCCCTATTCTCAAGGAGCTTATGGACTAAAGTCTAGACTCTAAACAAGTACACAGATGAACAGAAAAATAAGGTGATGTGGCAGACAGAAGGTGAGATTATCTGCTCTAGATTGAGCATTCAGGATATGCTTCTCAGAGGGGGTGACATTCAGGAAATACCTCATTGTTGAGAAGAAATGGATCCTTTAAATTTCTGAGGAAAAGGCATGTCAGGCAGAGGGAACGGCAAGTGCAAAGGCCCTGTGGTGGGACTGAGTTCAGTGTGTGCAAGGGACAAAAAGAAGTCCAGCTCAATGCCTGCTACACAGTGAGTCTCCATATACAGAAGTATTTTTGTGGTGATGATTGCTGCCCAGAGCAGGGCCCGAACCAGGTGAACTCCATGGCCCTATACTTCCACCCCGGTCAGAAGGGGGCAGCTGAGAGTTGGCAGGAAGAGGCCTGGGCTGCTCAGTCAGTATGAGAATGACAGAGCCACTTGAGGGTTCCTCCCCCAAGGTCACTGTTTCCCAGGTTCCTAGGGCCCCATCTGTTGAAGCCTCTGCTTCCCCCTCATCATCAACACGTCCTTCTAAGTCTGAGGCCCAAGACCCAAGTCTGGGGTTGCTCTACAAGTGTTGACAAGGCAAGACTCGAGAGCCAGCCCTTCTGCACACTGCCTGCTGCTGGCCTGGCTTTGGGGGCAAGGAGGGGCCTGAGGCCCAAGATCTCCCCAAGGAAGGGATGGAGCATGCACAGCCCAGCAGCCCTGCCTGCTTACTTGGGATGTTCCATGGGCACCTCGAGCACAAGATCAGGCGGGATTTCGAAGAACTCAGGGTCACGGCCATCCGCCTGCAGCACCAGAGGCACCACGTCGAAGCGGCCGAACTTGGGCTTCCAGCCCAGGTCGATGCACAGCTGGGGGCAAGATAGGCCCAGGTGAGTCCAGCGACCCAGGCCCCTTGTCCCCTCTGGCCCCACTCTGTCGGCCACCAAGGCCGGATCCCGTACCTGGGTGAACTCCACGCTGGCGGGGTCCCCCAGGATGGTGCCGTCAGGCATCTGGTAGCCCGCGTACCGGATGAGCTGAGCATTCCAGACCCGGAAGTCATGCTTCCCATCGCTCCGCTGGGGGAACACGGTGATGGCCGACCTTCCCCAAGACAAAGACGGTGCTGTTTACTCCTCGGCTTCGGTGGGGGCTCCCAGCCAGCCTCCCCAGGTCCCCCCTGCCTCCTGTCTTCCCGCGCCCCATCCCTCCGCACCTGAGCTAACTGAACCAAACTCCTGTAGCCACACAACCGGCCAGGCTCTCGCTGGCCTCCGTGTAACCTGTCCCCCCCCCTTCCTGACATGCCCTCCCTCTCTCCTTCTCCTTCCGGCGCCTCCCCTTCCTTTAAGACCAATACAGGGGCCACCCCCTCCAGGATAGTCCCCATCCTCGGGTGGGGTCAGCTGTCCCAGCCTTTTCCCTCACTGCACCTTTCTCTCGAGCAGTCCAGTTAGTGTGATGCTTGTCTAGCGCCGGGCGTAGGAGCACAGTGGGCTGGAGGAGGGTCCTAGTTCTCAGTCACCTCTGCATTGCCCCCACCCCACTGCCATGCCGAGTCACAGGTTAGGTTCCCCTTATAGGGGCGCTGTTTGCTGAACAGAAACATGAGTGACCGACCCAATGGGCCGTTCAGTCCTATCAGCCTGGACCTCTTTGGTTGAGGGTAGAAGGTAAGGGTAGGAGGGGGTGGTGCATACCGATGAGCAGTGACTCTCCCAGTTCTACGAAAAATGACACATTGCAGCCTTGAGCTGCAAAACCAACCTCTCATCCCTTCTAAAAAGCGAGGAGCCTGACTTTGAGCAGTGATGATGTTGCTTCTTAAAGATCCCCTGCCCCTCCAAATGGTTCCAAGTCAGAAGGAAGTCAAGGACAGGGGCTAGGAAGAGGGGCTAAACTCATGGAGGCCTGCCCAAGAAGCCTGAGTCTTTCTCCTTTCTCTCTCCCTGGCTTCTCCTGGAGAAGCCTCCCCTAAACCTGTCTGCATCCTTTGGCTCCGACTCTGGGGCAGGGTGGGCCCCAGCTGCAGCCCCAGGAAAGGCGCACTCACCTGATGTTGCCGTTGTTGGTGGCATAACGCAGGTGTCTGCAGATGTGCTCGAACATTTCCTTGGCAGTGGAACAACTCCGGGCGTCGAAGACCTGCGCACAGCCCACCCAGCCCAGACCATCAAGGACCATGAGGACAGGGGTCCCGGGGTTGATCAGAAGCTAAGTTATGAGGGTCCCCCACCACCCAAACACCAAGCAGAGAAGAACGTTCTCTTCTCTTCTCTGCATTGACACTTCCCGTCTCAGGGCTGCCCCGTCCCGCCTTTCTCCTGCTCTCCTGGGGGAGCCCAGGCAACCCCTCTTGGAAGACCCTATCAAAACCCAAATCCCAAGAAAACCTTGACTTTCGAGCACGTGAGTGGGGATTCCCACAGCCCCAGCCTAGTGGCTTCACAACATCAGCAGCTGGACTCCCAGCACATTTCCTTTCGACCTGTGTTAGTTTCACTGGCATTTCTCATCAATTTCCCTGTCCAAGCGATTTCCATATTATCCAGCAATGAAGGATCCCCAGGGTAAAGCCGTGGAGGAGGCTAGGATAAAGACAGTGTTTCCTGGGAGCCAAGGATTCAAACGGTCCTCTCCTGCAGTACCAGGGTCTCAACGGCTCATTCGGTTTTATATCTGGCTTTAATGGGAGACCAAAGACCCCCTAGAAATCCTGTTCTGCAATCAGATTCTAGACTTCCTGGGGGGGGGAGCCCTATGAGTCCCCAGCTCACGTTCACCAATGTAGAGAGAGAACTGGGGAGCCCCGCCCGGCTGCTCAGAGCCATGTGCTCAGGCCCTGCTCGCCTCTCCGTTTCCGCCCCCGCCCGGGTCTAAGGAAGCCCACCTGCAGGTTGGACCACTGGATCCTCCCAATGCAGCGGGGAGCATTGCGCCAGGCCTGCTTGGCGGCGAAGATGAGCTCATCCCCCGTCAGCTGATAGGTTCCTGTTGTTTCTATCTCCTTTGTTACCGCTTCCACCCTGGCCAGATGTTCCTCTATTTTTGCCCTGGGGAACAGGAAGACAGCAGGAAGAGTGACAATGAGATGGCCTTAGATGGGGGTTCATTCAATCCACAGAAGCAGGAACTGAGCTCGGCTACCAGCCGGGCAAGATGCCCCTCAGAGAGACCATCCCCCTCCGGGGCCAGCTTCACAGGGGTGGGACCCCGGAACCCAAGCTTAGAAGGGCTGCAGGCTTGGCTTAAGGCTTGAGATTCTTCCTCATTTTCATCTCTGATACCGGCTCCTGCCAGCTGACTGCTCCTGATCCTGCCGGCACCCTTGTTTCCAGGCGCTTTTTCTCCAAGCCCATTCATCCCAGCTTAGCAAGCGTCAGCAAGGAGTGCAACCCTCAGACCCTTGCAAGACTGGAGAAGGACTCATTAAGTCAAAGTCACAGCCACATCCTGCCTCCTGGCCACCATCCCACGGTCCAGAGATCAGCTGTCCCTCCCACGTTGGCTCCCGTGTACTGAGTACTCATTCTGAGCCAGGTCCTGGGCGACGCCACTCACAGTCGGGGTCTTACGGAGTCTTCGAGGGAGGCGTTTTTGTGTCCATTTTATATTCGGGGGTGTGAAGGCTCTGGCAGGTGAAGGACTGGCCCAGGAAAGGAAGTGTGATAAAGAGCAGGGAAGGCTGATTCATGGTGCCCTCATGCCAAGTCCCAGCCCTTAACCTCCCACCCTCCACCCTCGGGGGGGATTGCGAGCGCCAAGATGTTGAGGGTCTGTCCACGCTTCTCTGAACTGGAATGGGCGCTCAGGACCCAGCTTGCAGGGCCCCAGGGCCTACTCAGGCAGGAGTCCTCTGTGGCATGGTCCAACCTCGAAGGCCCCCCTTGAGTGTACTGTTTCCCCACCCCTGCCCTGCTCAGCCGGCACTCCCAGGGGCAGTTTCTAAACTGTTCCCTCTCACCCCTCCCAGGTTGCAAAAATATCCCTCAGAGGGATTCAGTCAGAAAGGCTTTGAAACACACACACACACACACACACACACACACACACACACACACACACACACACATCCCAACCCTGAGATTTCCAATCGACACTGAAGACAACTTGAAATGGCAACAAACAAAACTATTTAAGGAATGAACTCCTGATTGAGGAGAATGGACAACTCCAAACAGGATGGCCTTTCTGTGGATGGAGAGCGCCTTGACAGCTCTTCCTTGATTAAAGAAAAAAGCTCAGAGATGAAACATTTGGGGCTCTTTATCGGCCAGGACGCTCCTGGCATCAGGACCTGCTGGGCAAGGTTGAGGCTGCCACACGGGGAGCCCTCCCTCCCCACACAAAGCTTCTAGCAAGACTCCCTGCTGGGTGACCCAGCTCGAGAGTGAAGCAATCACCAGATCACCGATACCTTGAGCCTACTCCCGGGTGTTAATATGTGACTATGTAAGAAAGGGGTCTTGTTTACATTTCCCCCCAATCCCTTTGGAGTTTTGTATTTTTACCCCTGTTTTCATACAGTCGCATTTCCAAGGCACTATACAGATGCTATGATGCCTATGAGTTCTGGGGGGGAAAAAGGGTGTAGCTTTCGGCATCAGTGAACGGATCTGAGCAGAACATTCAGCAGGTTACCATTTCTAACTGTATGATCCTTCGTTCGCTAAAGACCGAACCCGCTGGCCACCTGCGGCTCTGGCAGCTAGCATGACCGTGGGGACGGACTGCTATTTGTCACTCACAACCCCCAGGACCTCTGGACAGGTTCAAGGTGTGGACTTGGGACCGAGAAATGGACCCTCTGTCTGTGAGAAACAAGTGGGTTTGAACACCTCCAAGAGCAACCTGGTTGCTTCCCCGGGCTAATGCTCACCCAGTGCCTTCCAAACGCCTCCAGGTCCCCACCTCCAGGACCTCCAGGTCCAGCATGAGCTTGGAACCTTCAAGGTCAAAGAGCTGGATGCCAGAACACAGGCTAAAAGCAGGGGCTCTGGTGCAAAACTGCCCGGGTTCGAATCCCAGCTGTGGGACTCCCAAATACCTGCCTTCAGGCCAATTATTTCACCCGTGGGCTTTAGTTCCTATAAAATGGGGAGTTCCTACAGGTGTCTATAAAGTGGGGGGATCCTAATGATACTCCTTTCAGAGAGTTGTGGTGAGCATTGCTTATAAAACTCGTATGCAGGGCCGGGAACACACTTAGTGCCCAGTGAATGTCAGGGTTGACACGGTGGCCCAGTGAGGCCTATCACGAGACCTCCTAGACCCTGAATGGCTCACTGGTCATTGGCAGAGCTGACAGCCCAAGGATCTTGAACCTTCTAGCCATGAACCACTCTTCTACAGCCTGTGGCTTCTCGGCACACATGGCCGCCAACCCCCAAAGGGTTACTCAACCCCCCAACGGGTTACTCAAGTGGTATGAGAGCCGCCGGACGAGCTTTTAGAAAACACAGAGCTCCGCTCTCTCCACGCTTCCTGAGATCTCGGTGCCCTTGGCCCGGGGTAACCAGGCACGAGCATTTTTGCAAAGTCCTCAGGTGACTCTAGGCACGGCCAAGGTTGAAATCAGCGGCCCTGGCAGATAAGGGCCCTTTTCAGAGCCTCAAGGCCCCTTTCCTGCTCAGACATCACAAGGTCATAGCAGAGGGGATGTGGTATCACCAGATCACCAGGAACCACTCTTCCCGCTGTGGGGAGGGGGTGGTCCCAGGTGCATTTCTGTGATTCATTTCATGCAGCAAAGAGCTGTGTGGCCCACACGGCAAAAACCATACTCCCCTTGGAGCCCATAAAACAGCAAACGCATTCCTTCTGCCATTCTGTCTTACAGTCCCCTTGTGCATTTTTATGTTAAAGTTTTAAGTGGGCTTACATTAATAGTCACGGATTCGGTGAGACCCGGGAACACAGAACCCCACAGAGTTCAGTGCAAAGACTGAACCAGCCCAGTCCAGGTCAGACGGCCTGGGTTCTGGCTGGGACTGGGCTTCCCTGTTCACCCCTGGTGGAGGAGGGCTTGACCAAGTCCTTTCCCTCTCCAACATTTCATAATAAAAGGGTGCGGATCAGCTCACTGTCAAAGTTACTCGGGGCCAAGACCCTGTTCTAAGCCGGGTTCTATTCTCACCCCATTTTAACGGATGAGGAAGTTCACGTGCGGAGAGGGTGAACGGATTCCCCGAGGGTCTAGGGCTGGTTACTGGCGCAGCCGGGATTCAAGGGCAGACAGCTGCACTCCTGGCCCACACTTTTAACCATCATTGCTTATGATTATGAGAACCGACTCTGGGGTCCTTCCCCTTGGAAAACTGTGCTCGAGCCCCGGCTCCCCTGTGAACTTGGGAAGGGAAAAGGCCTGGGGTCAGAGGGAAATGGCCGGACACAGGAGAGCTTGGGGAACGGCGACCGTAGCAATCCAGCCCAGGTGGGACTTACTCTTTGAAGGAGCCGTAATACTGGTTGACAAATTCAATAGCTTGAGGTAGAAGCTCGTCTGGGGGGGTAGGCTTGTCCCTGGGTCCTCTGGTTAAACTTTTGGGGTTCATGATGGCTCCCAGACAAGACTTGGACTTGCAAGCGAGCTCCTGGGAAGAGAGAGGCAGGTGATGAGAGGGCTGCTTGGCCCCTCAGGACAGGGGTCCTCCTTCCGGGCCAGCCTCTCTGGCTCCCTGCTGCCCTTCTCCACCCCTGTGGCACCTCCTCCTTGGGGCCCACCAAGCTTTCTCGCCACACACATGTCCTTTCCTCTACTGGCTGACCCAAGTGGGTGTGAGCCGGTGTGATTCCCACCACCTTGGGCTCAGTCTCTGGCCCTGCTCCCCCGCCAGGCTCAGACCCAGAGCCAAGTCAACAACTTGATCCCTGGGAACATCTCGACTCTCTTCTCATTTAGTGAGGCTGCTGTGGCTCCTGGGCACACACTTGGTATGCAGCCAAAATGAACCGAAAGGAGAGGATACAAATCCTAAAGTCAGAGGATGGCACAGAAAAAAAGCTGGAAGGAAGTACACCCAAATGTTAACTGTGGTAATTTCTGGAAGGTAGGGGAAATCTCTCTGCTCTCATCTTGAAGTTTTCAATGCCTTTCTACTTTACAATCAGAATGTATTCTATAGTTAGAATAAGACACTTAGGAGAAGGAGCCTTGAAGGAAACTTACTCCAACTACTCACTAGCTGCTTGACCTCTTCTCCAACCTCCCTATCAAATAGCACTTGAATCCTTCTAAGTGACAGGGAGCTCACTATCTCCTGATATAGCTCAGTCCAGCTTTGGGCAGTTCTATTAGAAAATTCTCCCTGGGGGGGCGCCCAGGTGGCTCAGTCGGTTAGACATCTGCCTTCAGCTCAGGTCATGATCCCCAGGTCCTGGGATGGAGCCCAGCACGGGGCTCCCTGCTCAGTGGGGTGTCTGCTTCTCCCTCTCCCTCTGCTGCTCCTCCTGCCTGTGCACTTGCTCTTTCTCTCTCTTTCAAATGAATATAGAAAATCTTAGAAAGAACGAACGAAAGAACAAAAGAAAGAATTCTCCCTGTTACTATGCGGTCTCTCTACAAAAGACTGAATTTCTTCCTGTAACCCTTTATCTCATCTCCTGGACAATCCAACATCCATCAGGGGACTACCAGGGGGCTGGCATCACCTATGTCCTTCTGATATTTGTGCGGACCACTGGCCTCCGTTCCCAGCACCCTGTGGTCAAGCAGATAGTGGTCTGGTTTGCCCAGGGGGACATCCATTTGATCTACTAAAGGCCCGAATGGCTTCCCCAGCTTGGGACAAAGGTGGTTCTCCCTGAGCCCCAGACTTCTTACCCCTTTGGCCTTGTGGTGAAGTGTGTCTTGGAAGGTCATCCCACTGCCCCAGTTTTTGATCCTCACGTGCCGTGGGCAGGCTGACGGGGGCCCATTCAGCTTGACCAGGGATTCTGGAGACGTCTAAGAGGGGATAAAAAAACCAATGAATTACAAATGCCTCCACCCCGGGGCCCCACAGGTCTCCCTTGGGCCCTACTTTGGCTTGGGGTGGGGGGGCTATGGGTAGGGACCTAGGTCAGGATGTGGGTCTGTGTCCCTCCCTCCTTTCCCAGCAGCCTGGCCACCTGGGCCAGTGTCTGCTAAGAGCTCCAGGTGCCTGGGCCGTGGGCCAAGCTTCTCTCCTCACCAGAGACCCTGCCAAATGCTCCCTCAGTGGAATTGCAACAGGAGGGACTGAGGTTAGATGCAAGGGAGACTACTGTCACAGCCAGTACTGTGGGGAACAGAAATCGAGACAAGGAAGAATATACCAGTTTTCACTGGAGTTATTTAAGAATATGGATAACATCTTCTCTCCCACCTCCCACCATTTCTCTGCCCACGTCTCTGGAACACTAAGGTCCAAAGCTCTTCGGAAAGATGGAACCTGTGGGCTGGAGGCTGGGGGCTGGGACTGGGGTTCAGGATGAGTCTGAGATTACGTTGGGGTGTCCCACCGCGGGCTCCATGAATGGCTGCCTTTCATCTGGGCCTGTCGGCCCACACCAGCAAGCGATCCAGGGGCCAGAGCACCATGGGGGCGGCTATTCCTGCTCATTGTGGATCATCCCACCCTCCCAAGGCCCTTCCTCACCCCTACCCATGCCCCTGGGGGTCCCCACTCACTGCCCAGACCCTAGCCTCCACCAGGCTGCTCAGCCTGCATTTGCCTGGGTGTGGGAGGAAGGGGCTTCCCACACCCATGTGACTCACTGACCTTTACCATCCCCGTGAGGGACTGGGGGGACTCATTCCGGTGCTTGCCGAGACTGTGACACTTGGGGTCATCCTGTGTCACGAGACTGTAAAAGGAAACAGCCAGCATGAGATAGAGTATCTAAGGGCAGAGAGGGATCTTGGAGCCCCCCACTGCTAAGCCCTCATTTGTTGGATGGGGGAACCGAGGCTCAGGGGGTGTGACTGAATTTCTCAGCTGCTGATCAGGAGGAGGAGTAAACATGGTGGGGGAGGCAGCCAGTCAGACCCAGTCTCCCCACCATCATCATCCTCTGTCCTCCTCCTCTTCTCTTGCCTTCCCCCTACAAAGCGGGGAGCTAAGCCAAAGCTAGCTTCCCAAATGGTGACCCACAGAGGCTCTGGGAAGATGCCCCCCTCAAAAGTCAAATACAAATGTGGAATGAGACTGAGTGCCCAGGGAATGGCTCCTTCCCACCCTGCCCTCCCAGGCCAGCAGCCCTGCCACTACCCACTTGTCTGGGAGGAGGCGGGCTTTTTTATGTAAAGCCTCAATTTATCTGGGTTTATTTATTTATTCTAAGTCATTATTTATGGTAAATGTTAAGCATATGCGAGTAGAAAGAATATTGTAATAAATCCCCCATGGACCCTTCACCCGGATTCAACCCCATCCAATTGCCAATCTCATTTGAGCTCTACTCTCCCAGCGTCTGCTATCATTTCAAAGCAAATCCGAGAAGTCATGTCATCCAAAAATTTCTCAGTAAGGCTATCTGGAAGTCAAGGACTGTTTTAAAAAAATATGTTGCTTATATTTATTTTACTTTCTTCTTTCAAGATTTTATTTATTTGAAGAGAACACAAGCAGGGGGAGCTGCAGAGGGAGAGGGAGAAGCAGGCTCCCCACTGAGGAGCCGGACGTGGGGCTCAATCTTGGGGATCCTGATCTGGGCCAAAGGCAGACACTTAACTGATTGGGCCACCCAGGTGCCCTTTAAAATGACAGATGTAAAGAACTTTGGCTCTCCTTGGAAGATAGAAAGTCCTCAGTAGTCTGAAATCACTCAGAAACCACGGCCTCTGGTTTGGAATTCCAGGTTTGTTCTCCTGACAAATGCTACAGAGAACAGAAGGCGTGTGACCTCTCCAGGCCCCCTACACGTGAGCACCCCCCAACAGTCGCACCCCACACATGCCTCCTCCTGGGGTGAATCACACTCTGGGGGCACTTCAGTATGAAATCTCGTTGTGTTCTGTGTCCTTTTGGCTATTTTCTGGGGTGGGCATGTGCGTGTGCACACTTCCAAGGGGTAAGGAAGTCAGAAAGTATTATAAGGATCTCTCATTTTCCACTTTTAAAAATTATTATTTTTCAGAAAAAGAGAGAGAGAGTTCACACGGGCAGGGGGGAGCAGCAGGCAGAGGGAGAAGGAGGCTCCTTGTCCAGCAAGGAGTCCGAAGCGGGACTTGAGCCCAGGACTCTGGGATCAAAACCTGAGCGGAAGGCAGACGCTTAACCCACTGAGCCATCCGGGTGCCTACTCATTTTCCACTTTATACATATTTGTAATGTGTTGGAATGTGAAGAATGAATATGTATTACTTTAATTAGTGGGAAAAGTAATGACTATATATTTCAACTAACATTATATAATTACATATATTAGATAGTAGCACCACGTGACTTACAACTACGAAGAGACAGTGTCTCTTTAAGAGAACGTAGGCATGTATCAGAAAGCAACTTCTACCTGAATGGATTCAACAGCCTTGTAAAGGGCCTTCCATGCCACCCGCTACCATCACCCTGCTGGTCTGAACTGGGGGCCCCACCAGAAAAAAAGCCAAAATAGGGTCATCTGTACAGTCAGAACAGGTAAGCCACGGCTGAGCGATCAGCACAGCGCTCCTTAAATTGGAAGACGCTTTGAGGCTGGGGTCCTCAATGAGGCAATGCCTCTCTGCTGTTCTAGATCTTTTGCCATCACCCCTCCCCCACCTCCCCCTGCTCGTTCTTGCTTCCTTTTACTTACTTGTGGCCACAGGACTGGAGAATTTGAGAAGCGCACTGGTCCACAGTAACGTTTAGATGGAAAAAAAATGCTATCTTTCTACACATCACATAACCACTGCTCCCAAATAGTGAAAAGCTACCTGAAAATCCATTCTTCAGAGGGTCCATAGTCTGCCTGATCCCATTGCCTATGGCTGCAAATTTAGGTTGTGTACGGTTTCTCCACTGTTATAAATAATACCTCAACCTGTGTACACGGTCTGATGCCCTGTGTGTGCGCGCGAATGTGCGCACGCGAGCATAAAAAACACCTGGAGGAGAGGCCAGTGACTATTAATTAACAGTGATTAGCATTAAATGATGACAGCATGGGCGATCTGAATCTTCCTTTATAGGTTTCTGCATTTTCCAACTTTAACTACGACCATGCATTCCTTCATAACTAGGAATCTTTTTTTTTTTTATTTGAAAAACGAATAAACAAAACTACATACATTCACCGTGCTCCCCCCCAGGGAGCTAATTTCTTTGGGCTAGCTGTTGGGAGACCAGGGAGCTGGAAACCAGGTGAGCGTACTAAAGATCTGGGTACTTGTCGCTCAATTATGGCGCAATCTATCCAGATGCTCCTGCAATTTGGTTAAACCCACAGCTGTGCTCAGCCCTGTTTGGTCCTTAAGAAGCTGCTATCAGGAGTCCTGGAGCGTGGTGCTTAGACCCAGCAACTATCCGCAAGCCTCAGAGTGACTGAGGATGGCTAAAGTCAGAGCTGCCTTTTGTGGCTCGTTTGGGGTTACGGGGGTCCTGACTTCCCTTGCAGTTCCCACTCCAGACCGCCGCCACTGCATACACGGGGTGGGGGGTGGGGGCGCTCTACGAAATGGGTCTAATTCGTAAAACAAGAACCTCTTTGCTCTCTTCATCCTATCTGTCCTAAAGCGTGCAGCCGCTCCAGTGCTGAAAACATCCCCAATTCCTACTCCTGCCGGTGTAGACGCCTCTCCTGGGAACACGCGGGGCTTCTCTGGGTCGTTTGTGGCTACTGAACTGATGCGTTTTAAAAGAGGAACAACACTTGATTTAAGTAAATCCGCATGGGAATGTTACGGGGTGAGCATTCCAACCCTCATACTTTGACGGAAACCCGAGGCTCGAAGCGGGTCAGTGCAGCGCGCCGGGGTTCCCGCCCGGTCCAGGCGCGGAGCCGCCCGCCACCCTCCCTGGGCGGACCCGGCCCGGCGGGAGTACCTGGCTCGGCGGGGCCCGCAGGCGGGCTGCGGCCACAGGATCCTGCGGAGGAGCCGGCAGAGCCGGGGCCGGGCGGCCTCGCACGCCGCGCCCAGCCCCTCGCGCATGGCCCTGGCGCTGGCGCAGCTCCCAGGGCGCCCCGTCTCGCGCCGTCCGGGCCCTTTTATTGCCGCTGGACCCCGAAGCCCCGCCCCGGGGCGGAGCGAGCCGGAGAGCGGCCACCCCCGGCTTCACGCTGCGCGTGGCCGGGCCCCGCCAGTCCGCCCGCGCCTCCGCTTTCCGGGCTGTGTCCCCCCGCCCGCTACACCCCCTCGGCGTCCTCAAGGAGGTCGGCGTTCTGGACGCCCCTGGCCTCTCTCCCCGCCAAGATCACGGGTCTGCGCGGCCGGCCTCAGCTTTCTTTATTCCTCTGTGAAACAACAGCAAGGTTTATCATAATGATTCCCATTCTACAGCGCTTCGAGTTTAGAAAGCAAACTTTCCTGTTATCTCATCCATCCCTTACGAATTCCAGTCCAAGAGGCAGTTCTGTATTGTTTCCTCGTGATTGAGAAGGCAGCGTGGGGCCCAGAGAGGTTAAGGATCTTGCCCGAGATCACACAGCAGTCCCGCAGGCCACAGCTCAAGCTCTCTTATCTAACAGGGCTGCCCCAAGACGCGCTATTTCTCTTCTGCGTGTTCTCTGTGATTCCAGGAAGGAAGCCAAAGGAAGCGCAAGGTTGGGGGTGATGTTTAGTGGGAGGCATGGTGGAGAAGCCCTTTGCTACCTGAAAGGCACCGTGACTTCTGACTTGGCTCCGTCTGTGAGGTGCTCCTAAAACTGGAAGCAGGATAACTTCTAGGGTCCAGGCAGGGACAGAACAGCAGCCCTCAACCTCCAAGTACAGGGGCCCTCCTGTATGTACTCCACTATATTTAATCCCAAACAGCCCAGCTAGCAACACTTAGCTCAACTTTGTTCAGAATGCCATAATCTTCACCTGGATGTTCCCACAGTTGCCTTTGTCTCTAAAACACACACACACACACACACCCACACCCCGTGCTCACTTCCTAATCATTTGTTTACATAAAATAGCGAATCGTGAATCTCGTATAATAGGTTCTTGATCTTATTACATCTGAACAGAGTTGAAAATTCCTTTTTAAGATCAAAATATATTAATTGGCTCCATTGCCTTCAGGATAAAATCCCCTTTGTACGGCTACTTCCTCTTCCAGGAACATCCTCCCACCCCACCCCACCCCCTCACTGTAGGATCACAGTCCAGCTGGGCCTCCCTCCTCCCCAAAGCCTTCTCCCACCCCACTCCTCCCCACCCTACCGCCAGGCCAGCCCTCGCCGCCGCCCCCGCGGTCTCCGCAGAAGAGATTCCGGTGCACCCACACTGTCCTCTAACCTCGTGTCTATCTCTCTGCCTGGATATAGAAAGTTCTTTTAACATCCCGTGCTGGAGGCAGAGGAAGGCAGCGTTTCCCCCATCCATCCCCTCCCTGACAGCAGGAACTCTCTCTTTTCTTGGTTCCCTTCCTCAGCCCATAGTAGGCCCTCAGGGAGAGCCCGCTGAGCGTGGAGGTTATGATTTTGGACTTGCTTCAAACCTCAGCTCTACCACTTCCCAGATGCCGACCTTGAGTAAGTCGGTCACTCAGCCTTGTAAAGTAAGGGTAATAATAGTTCCTGCCTCAACATCGACACCATAATAAGGACTTTATAAGCCTTGTTATTTTTAGCTGCTGTGTATGCTGTTAGTAAATGACTCAACTTATTGTTTGTTTAATTGCTAAACAGAAGGCTCACGGCCATCTCCGAAAGCCCCAGCACTTTGCTAGGTAAGTAGCCCTCAGCGATTGATCTTGATCGTTCATGGACCGGGACACGCCCAGGACCACCAAATGGCAGCGAGGTGTAGTGGTTATGAGCCGGACTGCTGCGTTTGCCTCCTGGCTCTGTCATTTGCCAACTATGAGATTTTTTTTTTTAAGATTTTATTTAATTATTTGACAGAGAGAGAGGGATCACAAGTAGGCAGAGAGGCAGGCAGAGAGAGAGAGAGAGGGGGAAGCAGGCTCCCTGCTGAGCAGAGACCCCCCGATGCGGGACTCGATCCCAGGACCCTGAGATCATGACCTGAGCCGAAGGCAGAGGCTTTAACCCACTGAGCCACTCAGGTGCCCCCCAGCTATGAGATCTTAAAAGTTACTTAAATCTGGGGCACCTGGGTGGCTCAGTTGTTGAGCATCTGCCTTTGGCTTGGGTCATGATTCCAGGGTCCTGGGATCGAGCCCCACATCACGCTCCCTGCTGGGCAGGGATCCTGCTTCTCCCTCTCCCACTCCCCGTGCTTGTATTCCCTCTCTCGCTATGTCTCTCTCTGTCAAATAAATAAATAAATAAAATGTTTTTGTTTTTTTTTTAAATAAATAAAAATTACTTAAATCTTCTAGGCTCCAGTGTCCTCATGGCTACCGTAAGAGGATAACAAAAAACTCCTTCCTCACGAACTGTTTGGAGGGATAAATAAATTAACATGCACTATTTTTCTCTCCATCGCCTCTAATACCCGGTTGAGTCCTCCCCCCAGCTCCCCCCAGCTTAAGAAGATGAGTCAGCTAGTTTCCCTCAAGTCAACCTATAGCTCAGGTTTTCTGAATGGTCCAAAACTACAAGTCAGGAATATAAGTCAGCGCTATCAGAAGTGTGGAATTCAGGGCCAAAGGCTGTAGGCCGCACTGCAGGGGCTAGGAGAGGAGGGCGATTCAGGGTGATCTCAATAGATGAGGGGTGGGGTGGGTTGAGGGGTGAGTGGAGGGAGAAACGTGCTGTGTACGGGCACTGGGCAACTGGGCCGGTGGGATGGGCTCCCCCTCTGGGAGGGGTGATCCTACAGAAGGCCACAGTCAAGCTTCAGTGTGGTGACAGGCCACAGGGAGCCACTGCGGACTCTAGAGCAGGAGCATGGCTAGCTAGAAGTCAAGCTGGAGTGAGAGAGGTCAGAGCCAGCATGAAGGGCTGCAGCCGGGAGGTGAAGAGAAGGAAAGGACGCATGATTTGGTGACCTCCTGAGCCCCTGGGACTAGTGATAAAGCTGCCGTGAGTCTGCGGCATTTGTCTGGGGTGCCAGGAGGACACCCAGAGGCTCTCCAACCCTGCGCTCTCACCTCTCGGGCTCTTGGCCACCACAGCTCAGAATGCCTGGTTTCCAACACGCCCTCCTCCAGTTCCAGCCATACCCCGCACGGGGACTGCCTCGCTCAAGAATCTGCAGTGGCTCCCTGCCTCGCCTCTTCCACGGAGGTCCCCCAAGCACAGGCATGCTTGCTTCTGTCTCTGAGTCTTTGCCCTGCCCCCTTCCTGGAATGTCTTTGCTACTTGTCTTCACGCCCCACCCCACATTCTACCCTCTCTTCAAGTCCACTGAGCCCACCTCACTTCTGAGAAGCCCTTAGAGGGGGCCCTGCTTAACATTGCTCAGCCTCACTCTAGCTGTCCTCGGCGAGATCAGTGACAGCTGCGACCAATGCCATTTATTGAGCATTTCCTCTCTGCCGGGCACTGTGCGAAGTTGTTTACATGTGAAAATTCATTTAATTCTTACCATGACCCCAGGAAAGAGGCATTCCTACCGGCTTCTTACAGATGAGAAAACCAAGGCTTGGCGGCTAGGGGGACTTGACAAAGGTCACGGGGCTAATAAGTGGCAAAGCCACCTGCTTATCTCCAAGCCCGTGCTTGCAACCTTGCCGCTCTTCTGGTAGGTGGACCTTCACGGTGGCCCTACTGCCCACCGGAGTCCACGGGAGAGCTTCTCTGGGGCTGGGGGGCTGGGGGGCTTGGGGGCAGCCCTGTGCAGACCTCGGCTTTGTTCTGATTCATAGGATCATGTTATTGCAGACTGATTGGGGGTGGGTTGGGGACATGGGGGGGGAATCAATGACCAGTCATGTGACCCGGGGGAGTCACCCCCCTCTTAGAGCTTCTATTTCCTCATCTGTAAAATGAGACAATAACTCACACAGAGCCGCTGTGGGCATCAGGTGAGGTGCAATGCAGGTCAGGTGCCCCGTATAACCTTGGCACGGAGTTACTCCGTAACTCGGGGCGACCGGTCAATGATAAGAGACCCTATTAATTGAGTTATGCTATGTGTGAGCGACTCTGCTAAGAACGCTCTATGCGTACTCTCGTTTCATCCTCAACATGCTATGAGGAGGGTCCCATGGGTGTCCTCATACTACATCTGAGCATCAGGGGGGTTATCTTGTCCTAGGTCACACAGCTGGTGAGAGACAGCCCAGGGCCAGCTCGTGCAGCCCGGCACAAGCCTTGCCTAACATCCTGCTACTCTACGCCAGGTTGATATTCGAAATATCGCACCATTCCTGAGGCATACACACCAGTGAATCAGAATGAACGTCAGCCAGGCCTCCTGGTTCTAACTACCAAGCTCCACTACCTCCCGTTCTCAAGTCAGATATCCGGTATTCCTTTCCTATCTTCTCCTCCCCCCTCCAATCCCTTCCCCGAGACTCCAGGATCCTTGAGGGGCAGGCCCCTGCCACGTCCCTTCCTTCTCCACATAGTGTCAGGCACAACGAGGTGTCCACGAAACAGTGACGGCGCTAAATTCCAACGGGGACATCCAAGAAGCCAGAGAAGAGATCTCCAGTGAGAAGCCAGAGGCAGGGAGAGGAATTCTGAGTGGGCGGCGCACAGCAGGGAAAGGGGGGGCAAGCAGCAGGTGGTGAGAGGTCAAAGCTTACCTGGAGGGGGCCCAGCTGGCTTTCCCCACATTGTTGTTGATGTCTGTTTCCTCCGTCAAGTCGACCCGGTAGGATTTGGCCTTGAACAGAAACTGCCAGGGACAGGCCATCGCTATGGGCTTTGCAAAGAGGGCCGCGTGTCTGGATTTAAACTCTGAGTTTCTTCGCTGTGGGGTCGACGAAGGGGAAGGAGATGGATCAGGAGGTTAGGAAGAGTTTGCAGAACTGAGCCTCGCCAATATGTTCGTTTACTACGGAAGCAGTACAAAAGCCGATAATAGACAGTCCTAAACACCCACTTCATCCCTTCTTGCAACCGTCTTCCTATTTGGAAGTTGGATTTGGGGATCCATGGACAGAGATTTTAATTCTACAAAGCCAAATAACGATCTAAAGGAAAGACACTGAACCTCATAGCTGAATGAGGACTAAGCACGTACCCTTTGAGCCTCCTTAATGGGACCTGCTGGGCCCCCCCAACCCCGGGCAACTGCGGGGTAGCCCACTTGTGTTGAAATGTGGATGTCTGCCTGGTCCTCCAAGGTCATTCTTAGCAGTCTAATTAGCAACTGTCTTGTTACACCTGTCAAGTTGTAGCTGCCTTTCTTTTAAGATTTTACAACTGTTGTCCGCCCTACCGTCTGCTCCCTTTTTAACCCAGGGTGTGGGTGGGAAGAACGATATTTGTTTGTGAGATTGTTTATGGAAAAAATGCACTCAACTCTCAACATTTGAGACCACCTTCTTTTAAAAAGGCAAAAAGGGGACATCAAAGTAGAGGCCCGGGTCTGGTCTGGGCTCGCCCCCAGCAGGCCTTCTCAATGGCAAAATCCTCTGCCCTGGGAGGCGGTGTGTGATGTGGCCCATGGAAGAATCTCAGAGGCCCCCAAACCTGGGTTCAAGTCCCGACTCTACTAGTTACATGACCTGGATCAACTTACTTATCCGAGACTCATTTCTTCATCTGTAAAATGGACTTAATAATATTCATCTTCACAGAATTTGTTTGCTAGGGGAGAGGCCCCCCAAGAGGACCGGAGAGGATAATCTGGATAAAAATTCTTAATGGATTCCTCCCCGCTCTCCAATCTGAATTTTCCAAAAAGGTTTCCTTTGCAATGTAGCAAACTTTACAGGAAAAATAACTGAGCCAGTATTTTTCAAATGGCCCAACCTCCTTCCCATGGGCATTTCTTAGACTTTCCACCAGTTTATCTCTGTAGGCAGAAAATTCCCACAGTTTTCAGGGCCTTCCCAAACAGGAAGAAGCAAAACCCTCTCGAAACAGTAGCTCCCCCAGAAATGAAGACAACTTACCCCGCAGTTGACTGCTCTGTGTCCACCAGAGGATGGACAAGCACAAGGGGAAGACTTGGACCTTGACACCTCGGAATCACCCCTAAGCCGGTGCTCTCACCAGCAGTGGCTGAGAGGTCTGAGACCAGCGACGATGAGTCCTCTGGGGCCAGAGTGTCAGGTTCAACTGACCGCAGTTATGAGCACACCGGTAGCTAAGATGTATTTATACCCACCCCGTGTCATTCGGGGAGCCGTTTTTGCATGAAGGTCTCTTTTTGTTGTTTCCAAAGGGCGTGTCCCCGGCTGGGTATACAGTTAGCTAATTTATGACTGGGGCTCCTGGCCTGTGGGTGACCTAACCCCTCGGTTACATCACTCCATGCGGGGCATCCTCGGTAAACCCACTACTTCCTGGTCTCGGGTTCATGGTGGCAGCTCGTTCGGGGTTGGGAGGGGGTTGTGCAGGGGTCTGATAAAGGAGTCATATCGTGGAGCCAGGTTTCATTTAGCTAAGCCACATTCGCCTAGCTTTCAGCATCTGGGTCCTTTTTTCCCTCAGCAGGGAGTTCTCTGGTTAATTCCTGTCCAGCCTCTTAGTTTTCCAGTTGGTGGCAGGAGTCCAGGAAGCTGGGGAGTATTGACAGCATGGAACATGCTGGAAAATGCCCAGGTTACAGAAGTCCGGTGAGGCTGGGTGATGCCAGTGTTCCAATCAGGTCACTGAAATATTCAGCTTGCGGTTTGGGCGGGGGGTTGGGGGGGGTGGGGGGGAGAAGGAAAGCTGCTGGCACAGGGACACCGCTCAGATGTTTTGTCACCAGTATCTCCCCCTTCAGCTACGGTGCAGGTAGAATCAATTCTTTTATAATTTATTCTATGGAAAATTATCATTCCTTATAATTGCACTTATTATAGTACTTCAAATACAATATTGCTGCATGGTATGAATTGTTCACCATGATCTCGCCCATCCTAACTGTCCATCCACTGTCACCATCCACCCAGCTCCTCCCCACGCATCCCAACTTAAATGCAGCATTATAGTGGATCGAATCTGTATAAGATAAACTGAGTCACAAAAAAGACATGAAGAGAAGCTCAAAGATCTTTGTCGAACGAATGAATGGATGAATGGAAAACAGGAGTAGACTGCAGTGAGTTTCAGCATATCAAAGCCATCCTTCTTTCAGGTTTTACCCGGTTCAGTTCAGCGAAACCAGTCTGCTTGAGAAAAGACCCTGAGTCCTTGGGCTCAAGGAATGCAAAGCTTAGAGAAAAGAACGATGGATAATTCTGGTACAGTGTGATGCTTGGGACCATAGAAGGATGGCATGGTTGAAGTAGCTGAATCTACATTGTTCAGAGAAAGTTTGCAGGGGAGAGGACACCAGGACAGGGTTTTGAGGGATGATTAGGAGTTTGCCTCACGCTAACCCCTATTCCCTCTAACTGCTTCCACAGATTCTGGCTATTCTTGCAGGAAGTCTCTCTATTAACTCCTTTAACTCCTCCTCACTAAATCATGAGCCCTTGGGGGTAGGAACCAGGCCAGCCTCTCCACCCAACATCCCAAACACCTACTGATCAGCTGAGAGTGGGCGCTCGGGAAGCATTAGATGAACGCTGAGTGGTACCGAGCAAAGGGCCTCTGGAGGCCCTGGTGCAGGGGGAGAGTGCGACCCATTTGTGCCCCTGTTCCTTTGCGTCCTGCTCCTATTACCAGCCTGAGCATCAAGGCTACCATGTCACCTCGGGCCTGCTCTTGCCCGGCAGGTGCCAACCCACAACGTCCTTGGCCCATGGCAGTGAGGGGATGAGAACCAAGAAAATGCTCTGAGCTAGGGAGCAAAAGGCAGCCAAGCAAGAATCTGTGGGTCAGAGAGCAACAATGTGCCTTTTGACAAAGAGCAAGCAGGTGACCTGACCTCTCCTCCAGAGCGCCCTTCCTCGGAGGGTCAGCACCCGCCCCCAACATAAATTCCCAGTTCTCTTTCTCTCATAACATTGTATTCACTTATTTTTTTTTTTATTGGGATAAAACTCAGCCTGGGGGATAAAAAAAACCACCCTTTCCACTATTTTCAAGTGTACATGTCAGCGGTTTGTAATATATTCATGATGCTTCGTATATGCACAATCGCCACTATTCCAATACTCTCTTAGTCCAACAGTGAGGAGGGGAGTCAAAATAGCAGTCAGGCTGGTGACGCACAGAGAGGTTAAGAGATTTCCCCAGGGTCACACAGCAGGGAGTGTCTGAGCTGGACCGCACGTGGGCCCCGATGCCCACCCCAGAGCTCCCGTCTGCATGTGGGGTCCCCATCCTGGAGATAGCATGGATTTCCCTCTCTGCACATCGAGTGGTTTTCGGGGCCTGCCCTTGGCCCCGCTCACCCATCAGGCCGCATTCCTGGGCCTCTTCTGATGATGGATGATGCAGGTGAAGGCTGCCGAGGGGGAATCAAAGAACACCTGAAGGGCGGGTGGGGCCGGGGGGGTGCCCGAGGAGGGCGGGGGTGGAGGTCCTGAGGCCCCTTTGGAGAAATACCCACCTCTTCTTATTACTGGCACGTCATCTCGGGCACCAGGCCCAACCAGCACTGGAATTTCTCGGTCTCTTCATCCTGGGACTGAGTCCCCACCCACAAAAGTCTGGCCCCGGGCCAGGCTGTGGGGCTGGGTCAGCTTCAGCTGGGCCCTGAGAGGCAGCCAGCTTGAAGCACTTTCTACAAGAATAATATTCAGAGAGCACCCTTCCTAGGCAAGGTGCTTCCGCGTGTCAGCCGTTTTAATCCAGACCACAGCCTGTAGAGGTGGCTCTGATGACTAGCCCCGTTTTACAGATGGGGAAACCGAGGCTCGGCAAAGTTGAGTGATCACACAGGTAGGCAAGTGGTGAGGCTAAAACTCCGGGAGTTCCAGCGTGCAGGCCGGGGTCCCCCTCTGCACCTCCTCCGACTGTGAGCCCCTGCAAAGGGCAGAACCAGGAAAGACAGAGCTCCAAGGGAGCAAGGCTCCTGCACCACACCCCACTGCCTTTCTTGGCGTCTTTCCTCCCCCACACCCACAAGCGCTCCCAGGATAAGCATTATGGCTCCTCGGACTATAGAACTATAGCCGGGCCCCGAGCCTTCCACGCGTCATCGTCTCAGTCAACAGCTCCAGCAGCGCCCCCGTGAAGAAGGTACTCTTATTTCGCCAACTTGACAAGGAAGGAAACAGAAGCACAGAAAGGTTGAGCCACCCGCCCAATGTCACTCAGCTCGTACGAGGCAGAGCTGAACCTGGGCCTAGGTCTGAGACCAAGGTCTCGCTGAATCCGGACGCCTCCCCACCTTGTGTGCCCCTCTCCGCTTGCCCTTGTGGCTGCCTGTGGGCCCACCCCAGGGGGCGAGGAGAGCACGTAGCAGGAAGGGAGTGGGAAACTGAGGTCAAGGTAAGAACTGAGGATTACCTGGGGTTCAGCTCTCCCCGCCCCCTGCAGCTGGTGTCTGTTTCCAGTTCTATGCAATACAAGGCAGGTGCAGGGGCCCCCAGATGGGGCGGAGGAGTCCCTGCCGCATGTCCCTGCTTCACAGAAGCCCCAGGGAATCCTCTCAACAGATCTTTGAGGGAGCTATTTGTTTCTCTAATTTACAAAGGAAGAATCTGTTTAGTTTAATGAGGGAGAGTGACTAGCCTGAGTTACCCTCGGAGGAAGGGGCAGAGCTGGGCTTTGAACCCGGAACTGTCAGACTCCAAAGGCAAATTCTTCCTATGCCATGTGTTTACAGGGTGCCTTTAGGTAGGACTCAGCATGATGGTGGGCAAAGCCGTGATCCCAAAGACAGGGCCCTTGTCCTCCCCACTCCTAAAATATGTGTAATAATAAGGGAAGGACCACCCCCCCCATTCTCTGTACCCTAAGCACTACAGGGACAGGAGGACTCTGTCACACTTATCTCTGAATTTCTGTGGTCTATAGTAGGTGGTCCAACATTGACTGCATGGAGGATTTGTGTACTGTGTCCTCCCTGCGCTGAAGCCAGGGAGCCGTCCCCTGGGGTCGCTGTGCTGACCCCAGTACCGCACAGAGCGCTGGGCTGTGCTGCTCAGATGCCGAGGGCACGGGGCCTCCAGGGGCCGTGGGGGCTCAACAGGGCTGTCATCCTTCAGGCAGGAAGGTGCTGGAAGGACAGAAGGACTGCGATGGGGTGAGGGGACAGAGGAGGGCATCCCAGGCCAGAGGAAAAGCCTCAACCTCCATCGCTTCTAAGCAAGGGTGATGATGTCCGTTGTCCCAGTAGAGATGCCTCTCCAGACCCGGGCGATTCCCACCGTGTCCAGGAAGCTCCAACGCACTGGGACATCAGTAGGAATTAAGCAAGTAGCAGGGTGTCAGCACGTGGTTGACATGGTGAGCGGAGTGCTTGAAAGGGAGGTCGTGTCACCTGCCGTCCAGGCAGCCAGGACGATTTGGAAGCAGCCCCCCAGCTTCAGCGGGGCCAGGCGACCTCCGACAAGCGCTGCCGTGGCTGACGGCCGGGGAATGGCGTTTCTGCAGCCTTGCGACAGTCGGGCTTCCTGTCCCTGCGCTGTGCACGTGTGGCTGTGAGGCCAGGCTGGACTCGGTTCCGATCCCGGCTCAGCCAGGTGAACTTGGCCAAGCCCCCAGCCTCAGGTTCTTTGGCTGCAGTGAGAGCTTCCTTGTACGGTTTTCCCGAGGATAAAATGAGACCCTGTCTTCAAAGTGCCAGGCACCCTTCCTAGCAGATGGAGAAGCTGAAGCCAAGAATATCTCATTCCTGAGTCTCACCGCAATCTTCTAGTCCAGAAGGCCCCCAAACTCCCTTGCTCTCCTCTGGGTCCTTCTCCTCCTCCTCCTCCTCCTCCTCCCCAGGTTCGCTGGTACCACCCCCCTTTGAGATGGTGACGTGGCTCCCTTGAGTGTCTTACAACCTCAGCATTCTGTACACAGTAGGCGCTCAGTAGATTCCTTACCGATGATGTTAGAGGCCAGGTTCACATCTGGGTAGACTGGGGTCAAATGACAGGTCTCCCAAACTGTGGTGAAGGTACATAAGGCAATCTAGAGGGTGTTTGGGGTGGTACCTGAATAATGCTTTTTTTTCTGTTAACAGTTTTTATTGATGCGATTACCGTCTGCGACCATGTACTGGTTTTCCGCTTGTGGAATATGATAACAAGTTATTTTAGAAATACATTTCTTTAAGTTAAAAAAGGAATCTTTCTAAGAGAAAATATTTAAGCAAAGAATAGTGTAGGTGGTATGCAGGTGTGACAAGAATGATGAAGGTAGAACAGGACTATAAGGAAAATATACTAGAAGGCATGCAAGTTTGACTTCTTAGCAGTTGTGTGGGTGTGTGTTGCACGCACGCATGCGTACGGGACTCAGGGCAAGTCACGTGTCCTAGTATGGCTCCCCGCCCCTCACCCGGATACCCTAAGGCAACTAGCCTCAAACGGCCCCCAGCCCCACAGCCCCACGCCATTTGTCGACTGACCACTGGAGGGCGTGAGTCACACAAATTCCAGACTCTGACAAGGGCTCCGTGGCTGTGTACCACCTTGCATGACTTGGAGATGACAGAAACAGAGGGAATTTTGTTGGAAATGCCCAGGTGGTCACCTGGGGTGGACAGACCTAAGGTGGTCCAGACTATGGACGAGTTTTCTCGCTGAGTCCCTGGAATGTGACTCATTTTTTTTTTTTTAATATTTAACTTTTTGAGGACCTGCCAGACTGTTTGGCAAAGCAGCTGCTCCATTGTATATCCCCACGGGCAGTGTGCGAGCGTTCTGATTTCTCCAAATCTTTGCCAACACTAGCTATTGCCTTGCCTGCCTTTTTTATCATAGCTTCCAAGTGGGTGTGTGGTCACCAATAGCTTTTGGGTGGATGGATGGATGGATGGATGGACGGTCGGACAGACGGATGGACTGATGGATGGATGGACAGACATGTAGACGTGAATGCCAGTCTCTGGGCTCTGAATACTGCTTCTCCAGTTGCTGGGCCCTGCACCGAGACGCAGCAATCCACAGCCCGCCCTACACTGTGGTTCCAGACGCCCACTCTGCCTCAGTCCTGGGTGGTTCCAAGCCTACAGGGGGCTTGGACTCCCCGAGGCCCGTGGAGAGGCTCCAGATGGGGCAATCTCTGGCACCTCTCTAGGCCTCAGTTTCCTCTTCTGTGAAGTGGAAATAATGAGCCCAGCCGGTGGGAAAGCACATAAATGGCCCAAACAGGGCACAGCACACGGTGGGTGTTTCCTGTTTCCAGGCTGTTTTCTCAGAGGTCTCTCCAATATGTGCGTCGATGTTGCTTCATTCAGTGACTACTGGAAAAGAGCTGGAGAAGGGGGGGCAGTGGAAGTGGGGGAGGGAGAAAGCCAGCGAGCTGTTCATCTATGGCTAGAAACTGCAGCAGGGGCCGGCCGGTCACTGAGGGGGTGGGAGTCGCAGACATTCCGGGGAGGATTAAGCACTGGCCTCAGGAGGGGATTTCTTCCCAGCCACTTGTAACCTCAAGCCTTCCTATTTTCCAGTTCCCTGAACCTCCTGTTTAGGGACTCCCTGGGAGAGAGTGGGGAGACTGGAGGAGGGGCGGAACCCGAGAAATGCTGGATCAAACTCAACCAGGGCTCCACGGGCAAACCTCACAGAAGAGTTTTCCAGATTCCAGGACCAACCTTAATAGAGAAGTAATGGCTACCCGGAGCCCCCACAGCGTGGAGGATTTTAAGGCTCAGCAGGAAAAAGTAGCTGCATCCGGCCCAGGGCTCAGGAGTTATAAGAGCAATAAGAGTTATAAGGCGTTATAAGAGCAATGACCTATATTCACTATTGTATCCTACTGCAGGGCCAGTTCTTTGTGGATGGTTTCTGGGTCTCCCAAGTAACTTGTTGGTTGATAGCAGGGTAGATGTCCAAAAGATCTCCAGAGGGAAGAGAGGTCAGGGAGGGCCAAGGGCCAAAGCCACAGTGAGCAGTGCTCAGAGGTGGTGGAATGGGGGGCGCATGGCCCCAACCAGAGAGTGTGGAGAGAGCCCAGGTCCCGGGGCAGATGAGCTTGGGGTGTGGAACTAACCCCCGCTGGCTGCCTGACATCAGGCCCTGCGGTCCATCGCCCAGCTTCCTCATTGCCCAGAGAATTCTACAATAAACTCTTATTCCCAGAACCTGTGGGAAGGGCCCGCTCTCTTCTGGCTCCCTAACACAGCCCCGCGGGGATACTGCTGCTAGTTTATTGAGGAAGTCTCCTGTTACGGGGTAAAAACGAGAGCAATCCTCTCACCTGTGATTGAGGAAGAAGGGGAGCTACCCCGGGAAAGTACGCCGATACTGTATTTTCCCCGGTGCTGGGGAAGCAGAACTTGGATGAAATCCCCGTCGAAGGATGGAGATGAAGGAGGGCACTTGTTGCTGTGAGCACTGGGTGTGTTGTAGGTAAGGGATGAATCATCGAACCCTACTCCTGAAACCAACATTGCTCTGTACGAGGGCACCTGGGTGGCTCAGTCAGTTAAGTATCTGCCTTCGGCTCAGGTCATGGTCTCCAGGTCCTGGGATCCAACCCCACGTATGGGCTCCCCGCTCAGCGGGGAGTCTGCTTCTCCCTCTGCGCCACCCCCCACCCCAACTCGTGCTCTTTCTCTCCTCTCTCAAATGAATAAATAAAAATCTTTAAAAAAAAAAGTGGTACTGTCTGTTAATTACCTAGAATTTAAATAAAAATGTGAAAAGATAAATATATACATATATACATACATAAAACGTATAATACTAGTTCAGTTTTTCTTGGTTTATAGAAATATCTATGTTGGGGCTCAGTGGGTTAAAGCCTCTGGCTTTGGCTCAGGTCATGATCTCAGGGTCCTAGGATGGAGCCCTGCGTTAGGCTCTCTGCTCAGCAGGGAGCCTGCTTCCCCCTCTCTCTCTGCCTGCCTCTCTGCCTCCTTGTGATCTCTCTCCTCTCTGTCAAATAAAGAAAATCTTTAAAAAAAAAGAAAAGAAAAGATCTATGTTAATGTGAAAACAAGTAATTTAGAATTAGGATTAAAGTGAGCATTGACTTATTAAAAAAAAGAAAGAAAGAAAGAAAATGAAAAGGCAATCCACCTTTCACAGCCCCGCAGGGACTGGAGCAAACAGCCTATTTTCTGGTGCACGCATCTGAATTCCAGAACTCGAGCTTTCTCACCCCGCAGCTGGAAAGGTCGCACAGAGCTTGAAGTTACCTGGCACTTACCACCTGACCTGTTGGAAGTGTCAGCAAGTTTCTCCGCTTACGCTCCATTTTCTGCACATAGGCTGTATGAAAATGCCCCTCCTATGGTCATTCAGGGTGATGAGTCCAGGGGTCAGGAGGGTGGGACAGGATTCCCAAGGGCAGGTAATTCCCCAACACGGTTGGATTTTGTTTCACTTTTTAGATTAGCATTGACCTTTTTCTCTTTGGGGTTACAGGTCTATGAGTTGGCTTTTAAGTTTTTTTACTTACTCACTCGAGAGAATGCAAGAGAGAGAGCATGAGTACCGGGGAGGGGCAGAGGGAGAGAGAGAAGCAGGCTCCCCGCTGAACAGGGAGCCTGATGGGGGGGTTGATCCCAGGACCCCGAGATCGTGACCCAAGCCAAAAGAAGATGCTTAACTGACTGAGCTACCCAGGTGCCCCACAGTTATACTTAATGTTTGTGTAGATTCCCATAACCACCACCACCATAACCCCTGGTAACCAATGATATATTCTCTGTCCCTAGAGTTTTGCTTTTTCTATACTGTCATATAAATGGAATCGTGCGCGTGTAACATTTTGGGATTGATTTCTTTCACCCAGCATAATGCCTTTGAGAACCATCCATGTAGTTAAGTATGGATAGTTTGTTGTTTTGTTGCTGAAGAATAATCCAAGTGGATGAATCACAGTCTATTCACCCACTGAAAGACATTCGAGTGGATTCCAGTTTTTGACAATTATGAGAAGGGCTGCTTTAAACATTGGTGTGCAGGTTTTTGGGTGAACATGAGTTTCATCTCTCTGGATTGAATACCTAGGAGTGAAATTGCTAGGTCACCTGGTAAGTGTCTAAGAAACCTCTAAACTGTTTTCCAGAATGGGTGTAATATATCACATTCCCGCCAACAACATAAGAGCACTGTGGTCACATCACATGCTGGTCAGCACTGGGTATTGTCAGGTTTTTGGTTTTTGTAACCATTCT
This sequence comes from Procyon lotor, assembly GCA_028646535.1. Classification (NCBI taxonomy): domain Eukaryota; kingdom Metazoa; phylum Chordata; class Mammalia; order Carnivora; family Procyonidae; genus Procyon; species Procyon lotor. The sequence goes on along the minus strand of CM053619.1, from coordinate 13,182,252 downwards.
GATACCTGCGTGGAGGTATCTCATCTTGGTTTTGCATATTGCCTACTGACACGTGAAGCTGAGTATCTTTCCATGCATTAATTTGCCATCTGTACATCTTTGGTGAAGTGTCCGTTCAAGTCTTTGGCTCATTTTTTAAATTTGCCATTTGTTTTCTTACCGTTGAGTTTGTGGATTCTTTCTATGCCCTGGGTATGAATCCTTTGTCACATATGTGATTTGTAAGTATGTTCTCCCAGTCTTTTCAAAAACCTCTTAAAAGTGCCTCTTACAAAGCCAAGTGTTGGATTTTAATGTGTTAACTAACACTGTTGATTTCAATGTAATCAAATTTTGGTTTCTTTTTTTTTACAGATCATTGACTGGGTTTGGAAGAACACATACATTGAGCTGACAGGGGCCGAAAGGGAGTTCAAGGCAAAGAGTTATAGCATGCACAAAGCCATAGAGGCCTGAGAAGTCAGGCTGGGGCTGGAATTCCAAGGAGTCAGGTATCACTGAAGAGGAGCTTGGTGGGCAGGGGGTTGGGGAGGCGTGACTGGACCTTACAAGGAACCAGATCACAAGGGTCCTGCCATCCCAGCACCCTGCTGGGAATGGGCCACATTCCTCAGCAGTCAGGGCAGGGGGCAAGTAGTGGGAGATGGAGGGCTGGGGAGGGAGATGGGGAAATGGGGAGGGACGGGGAGGAAAAGGGGAGATTTTGATCCTCCTTTTCAGGAGACAAAGGGCTCTTCACGATTTAATTAAAATGCCCATCAAAGGCCTCAGGAGATAGGGATGAGTTGGGATGAAATAAAAATAGTTGGAGTGATCATATTAAAATTTAATTTCATTCTGGTGGCATCTATGAGGTTCTAATATGAGAGACACAATCCATCACTAAATTTCCATCTGTCCTGTGGTATCAGGGCATTTCTGAAGCTATACGAGTCCTGTTTTGAGAGGGCTAGAAGGCCCTCAGCCGCTGACACATCTGTCCTTTGTTTCTCAGGGAGAGGAGAACTATAGGAGGTGAGAGAGTGTGTATGGTGGGAAGCGAAGAAGGAAGGAAGGGAGGAAAGATGGAGGAAAAGAGGGAGGGAGGGAGGACGCTTTGGATTGGAATTCGCCTAACCTAGGGGCAAGCCAAAGCTTTGCATGGACAACTTTTCCTCCAGATAACCCCATGACTCATTTCTTCTCACTGAAGACTTTGTTCATACATCACCTCCTCACTGAAGCCAACCCTATCACCCTTCCTTAAAATTACAGCCCTTCCTTCCCCTGACCCTCCTGATCCCCCCTGTTCTGCCCTAGACCTTAACTTCACACCCTATATTTATTTAGTGTCTGTTCATTGCTTTTCTCCACTGGAAAGAAGGCCGCACAAGAGCAGGAACTGTGGCCTGTTTTGTTCATTGACACTATGGCAAGCATGGTGCTTGCCCCGATACAAATGTGTTGGGTCAATGCGTCTAATAGGGTAGAGAATAAATTTCGTTAATTGCAACTGTTACCACTTTCCAAGGAGAGTGGACCTCAAGGATGGTCCTGGGTGAGTGGAGCCCACTGATCCGGAGGGGTGCTTTATCCCCAAGCACTCAGAAATAAACCATGGGTCGGGGAATGAAACGCTCTTCCACCATCAATTCAAGAGCTCCCCAGCTCTGTGCCTACCAGCCAAGTCCGAACCCCACATACTCCAGAAACGGTGAGAAATAACCAGCACCCTTAGGCCCCATCCTAAGGGTATCAAAGCAATGTATATAAAAGTGGCTTTCTTGGGGCGCCTGGGTGGCTCAGTTGGTTAGCCATCTGCCTTCAGCTCAGGTCATGATCTTGGGGTCCTGGGATCGAGCCCTGCATCAGGCTCCTTGCTCAGTGAGGAGTCTGCTTCTCTCTCACTCTCTGCCCCTCCTCACACCCCACTTAATGCCCCCCCTCAAATAAATAAATAAAATCTTTTTAAAAATTAAATAAATAAAAGTGGCTTTCTTGTCCCTTGCCGATGGCCGAGTGGCTGCCCAGGTACACACAGCCAGAAAGCAGGGCCTGGGGAGTGGTCAGGAAAGATCTGGACAGCAGTCATCTGTCCGGAACATATGAGTCGACAGTCTGACGTCTGCACAACCTGAGCCTGGGACACTCTTTCTCTTTCACTTACATAAATAAATAGTTTTGGGTCTCAAAATATTCAGGAGTTTCCCTGGTTACTGCTGCTGCCAGTACTAACTTACTTAGTCCTTCATAGTCTGAAGCCCGTTTTCTTCCGGAAGCAATAATTTGGCCCAGGGCAATAGGAACAGTAGTGAAAGCAGTTAAACATGCAAAACTGGGTTCTTTTTTTTTCCAAGGGTAGTTTCTTGGAAATCTCATTTTTCCAGCAAAAAGTCTTGGCCTGGTGTGGCATCCTTCTAAGTACTATGGAGACAAGGAATTTCACAGATAGAGAGAAGCCGCCTCCTTTGCCTTTATGCTTTATCCACCTTATGGTTGCCTCTAAATCCCCTGCTTTTTTCATCTCTTCCTCCTGGGGCACAGTTTAGAGACCCTCTCAGCTCTGAACCCACTACAGGTGTCCAGAACCCTTTTAAAGACTAAAGCTAATCTTAAAGCAGGCCTCCTATCATGGATGGAAAGGATGGTCTTTTTACTAACTGGTACTGGAAAAATGGATTGCCTTATGGAATATTTTGAACTTTGACCCCTACCTCACTTCAAACACAAAAGTTAATCCAAAATGGATCACAGACCTCACTGGGAAAGGTAAAACAACAAAGCTTCTAGAAGAAAGGGTAAGATAATGCCTTCATGACTTTGGGTCAGACAGAGATTGCTTAAACACAACACAAAGAGCACTAACCAGAAAAGAAAAAGTTGGTCAATTGGACCTCATTAAAATGAAAACCTTCTAAAAAAAAATTAAAATCTTCTGCTCATCAAAAGACATTGTTAAGAAAGTAAAAGGTCAAGCCATAACCTGAAAGAAGATACCTGCCATACTTACATCTAACGAAGGATTTGTCTTCAAAATATATTACGAACTTCCACAAACCAACAAGAAAAAGACAAACAATCCGATTTTTCAGAAACAGTAGACAATTTTTCCTTCACAAAAGAAAATATCCAAGTGGCCAACAAGCATTTGAGAAGGTGCTCAACATCATGAGTCACCAAGGAAATGAAAGTTAAAATCCACACCTATGCGAATGGCTAGAACTAAAAAAAATGGCGATTTACCAAGTGATATCAAGGATGGGAAGAAACTTCGCTGGTGAGTGCGAACTGGTACAACCACATTGGCATTCTGTTTGGTGGTATCTACTAAAGATCCTATGCCAACAGAATGAGTCCCTATGTTGACCAAAACCCGCAGCAGCACGAATCATTGTACCCCAAAGTGGATCACCCAAGTGCCCATAATAGGAGGCTGGATAACTATATTGTGATATATATACACATAATGAAATTTTTTACACCTGGGGTCAACCCACGTTGGCCCCCTATTTTGCGAATGCATAGCTCCCATGGCTGCGTTTGAGCTACAACGGCAGAGCAGAGTAGCTACAGCAGGAAATGTATGATCTGCGTAGCTGATAATCTTTTATCTGGCCCCTAGCAGAAACAGTTTACTGACCCCTTGCACACGGCAATGAAAAAGACTGACTCTACTGCGCACAAAAACATGAAGAAATCTCACAGACAAAATGCTGAACAAAAGAAGACAAACACAGAGTGCATCCTGTGTGATTCAGTTTTAGGCAAAGTTCAAAAACAGGCAAAATTCATTTATGGCGGGGGAGGTCAAAATAGTGGTTACTTCTGGGCAGGGAGGTAAGAGGAAGGGGGCATGAGGGAGCCCATGCTCTATTTCTTAATGGGTTTGGTGTTCCACAGGTGTGTAATTATGCAAAAACCCATCGAGCTACTCAATTAGATTTTATGCACTTTACTACGTATACCTTCTACCTCAATTTATTTTATTTTATTTTTATATATATAGAGAGAGTGTGCATGGGCGTGAGCCGGGGTGGGGGAGGGGTAGAGGGAGAGAGAATTTTTTTTAAGATTTTATTTATTTGAGAAAGAGAGAGCGAGAGAGCACATAGGCAGTGGGGAGGGGCAGAGGGTGAGAGAGAAGCAGACTCCCTGCTGGCTCCATTCCAGAACCCCAGGATCATGACCTGGGCTGAAATCAAGAGTCGGAGGCTCAACCACTTGAGCCACCCAGGCACCCCTCTACCTCAATTTTTCAAAGGGAAAAAATGCTGGCCTCCAAATAGGATCTACCACTGGCATTGAGGAGTATTTCTACCTTCATCCCAGAGATTAGAGTTGGCCATGGAGTGGCCACACCATGCCCCCTTTCTGGATGGTCCATGCCAAGAAGACATTTTTACCCACGGGCCACCATGCTTAGTACAACTTGCTCCCATCAGCTTGGCTCCAAATACCTGGATCCAACTGAGAGTCCCAAAGGCAGCCTCCACACCTGGCCTCAAACTTCAGGACACCTATGAATCACCTGGGAGCTTGCTAGTGAGACCAATTCCTGACCCCTCCTCCCCAAATTTTCAGTTCTTCTGAATCCTGGATGGCATTGTCAACAAGCCCTTCTGGAAAATCTGATGCAGAAGGAGGATGTAGCCAAAGAGGCCATGAATGAGGTTGAGGGAGCAGGGAGATGAGGCAGTGAGCATGGGAAAGGGGGTCTGGGGGTCTTCATGAAGTTTGGCTGTGGCGATGTAGAATGGACACCCTCTTCCCCATCTCTCCCCCGATGTGTTGTAAAGTGCCCCTTTCTTAGTAATATGCTGCGATGTGTGTTAAAGTGTCGAACTCATCTTTCCAGAGAGACTCGGTCACATCCAGTTTTGATAACCATACAGGAACATGTTTATCAGCCTCCTTCCAGCACTCGGGTCAGTCATTCCTATCAGACTCTGGTTTCCTTCATAAGATCCAGGATTAAAGCTGCTTCTCCCCATATTCAGGTAGGTGTCTGCATAAGTGTGTATGTAGACCCTTGTGTGGACCCCTACCTGACTGTCATGGGCAAGACCAGACGATACGGCCAGAAGAGTCAGCATTAAATAGAGGACATGACATGAAATGATGGAAGTCCTCTGCAGCTGTTACAGAGAACAAAATAGGTCTTCATATACTGACATGTAATAACCACCAAGGTAGACATTTAAGGGTAAAAAGCAAGATGGAGTAGTATCCTCTGTCTTGTGAAAAGCCAATGGGAGAGTGATACAACTGGATATGCTTTTCTGCATGAACTATCTCAGGAAGAACTACAGGAAACTGGCACAACAGTTGCCCCTGGGAGGGGCACCTGGGTGTGGGAGACAATCAAGGTTGAGAGGGAGACCCTTTGTATTCTAGACTCTCTGGAACAGTTTGAGTTTTCTTAACCCACCATAGATTTTATTCATTAAAATTTTTTAAATTAAGAAAAGAAGGAAAGTCAGCATGCATGGATGGCTCAGTCGGTTAAGTGTCTGCCTTCAGCTCAGGTCATGATCCCAGGGTTCTGGGATCGAGACCCACATTGGGCTCTCTGCTCGGCGAGGAGCCTGCTTTCCCCTCTCTCTCTGCCTGCCTCTCTGCCTACTTATGCTTTCTCTCTCTCTGTCAAATAAATAAATAAAACCTTAAAAAAAAAAGAAGAAGAAGGAAGAAAGTCAGAGAGGGAAGGGAGGAAGGAACAGAGTTTTACTAGGCAGACACTGGTTCTTCAAAAGCCAGTTCAGAGTTCAGAGCTACCCCAGAGCAAGAAGCAAACACAGGCCCTAGGGGGTTCTTGCTGGCTACACCATGATGCCCGCAGGCAACAAGCCAAGTGTGTTCACCATCCCTGAGGCTGCCTCTTCCACTGCTTCACTCACAGGCTGTGGTAAGAATATGTTGTCTTGAGGTCGTGCCCACACCCTGGGTGGAAACACCATGCTGTGCCAACATGGAATTTCCAGCAGCTCCTCCAGCACGGTGTACCAGCTCAGAGGACTCAAAGGCAGAAACAGGAAGGCTGGAGAGCAGAAGGAGCAGAAGCTTGGCAAACACACCAAGGGCTGAAAAAGGGCCTCTTGGTCACTGTCAGAGAGGAAGAGCTCAGAGGTGGGTTGAGGCAGTGGTTACAGCTGGAGGCCCAGGCTATCTGGGATCAAATCCTGGCTTTTCCACTTAGAGACTGTGAGACCCTCCAAAGCATTATTTCTTACATGTACAATGACAAAATCTAGCATCTAGGGTATAGTGAGAATTATATGAATTGATGTATATAGTGCTTAAGTAACGCTTGGCACAGAACAATAGCTATTATGGCTCTTGTATCTTATTTAAGTTCTAATAGCACTCTGTAAGGCAGAAGAAATTACCGGCCTATTTTACTTTGAAACACCAGTTTAGATAAATAGACTTCATAAGGGTTGGACAGTGGAGTCACCGAAACCAAGCCTATGTGCCCATCACTCAGATCCAGATAGAATACTTCCAGCTCCCCACAAGGCTTCTTCATGCTCCTTTCTTGTCAATCTCCTGCTTCAGAAACCACTATTTTGTTTAGTTTTGCCTATTCTTGAACTTCATGTAAGTGGAATGATACAGAATGAATTCTTTTATTTCTGGCTTTCTTAGTTCATTGTTATATCTAAAAGACTCACTGTATTGTTGAATGTAGCAGTAATTCATTCTTTTTCATTGCTATGTGAATTTATTTGATGGAATTTTGGGTTTTGTTGGTGCTTTGTTGATACTCTTTATTATAATATAAACAAAATACTTACTGTTAATATCCAATTTAATGGTAAAATATTGAACACTTTTCTTCTGAGTTTGAGAACAAGACAAATATGGTTCACTATCACAACTTATATTCAACACTTTACCAGAAGTGCTAGTCAATGCAATAAGTCAAGAAAAAGATTGGAAAAGAAGCTGTAAAGCTGTCATTTTTTGCAGATTGCATGATTACAGATGTAGACAAGCCAAAAAATCCATTACTGGGATTAACAAGTGAATTGAGCAAAGCCGCTAGCTACAAGGTCAATATAAATCATGAAAAACGTGAATTTTATTTCTATATATTGGCAGCATTGAAAAATAAAAATTTAAAAATACCACTTACCAACAGTGTGCGCGCGCACACGTGTGTGTGTGTGTGTGTGCATCTGTACATATATCTGTGCATGTATATGAGATAGAAGGGGGAATGATAAGGCAAATGTAATAAAAAATGTTACCATTTAGGGAATCTGGAAGAAGAGTACATAGAACTTTTTATACTAACTTTGCAAAATTTCTTTAGGTCTGAAATCATTTTAAAATAAAAAGGTCTTAAAATGCATTTACAATAGTATCAAAAAACACCAGATACTAGGAATAAATCTATTAAAAGATGCACAAGAGCTACACTAAACATAAAACATTGCTGAGAGAAATTAAAGAAGACATAAATAATTGGAGAGAAATACAATGTTCATGCATTGGAAAACTCACTACTGCAAGACAGCATTGACCTAAAAATTCAATGCAATCTTAATTAAAATCCCAGATACTTTTCCAGTTCTTCTGAGTCCTGGAAGGCATTGTCAACAAGTCTTGCTGGCAAATCTGATGCAGAAGACTTACATATACAAACATAAACAAAGAACCTAGAATAGCTGAGACTAGGGGTTGGGAAACTTTGTAAAGGGCCAGATAGTAAATATTTCAGACTTACAGGCCATTCAATCTTTGTCACAACTACTCATTTTTATAATTATAACACAAAAGCAACCATAGACAAATGGATATGGCATGTTCCAATAAAGATTTATTAACAAAAACAGGCTGTGGGCCAAATTTGCCCTGTGAGTCATGGTTTGCTGACCTCTGGACAAGACAATCGTGAAGAAGAAAAAAAGAATGTTGGAAACTGACTTTACCAGATATCAAAACTTACTAATTATGAAGCTAAATGGGGCATATGACTAAAGTAGACTTTGGCTCTAGTCAGATTCAGTTTGTGTCATATATATAAGCTCTCTTAATGTCAGTTTATAAAGTGTCAAGAATATCATAGTAATAAAATGTAACCTCTCTTCCCCCCAAGTGGTTATCATCAACAGAGAGAAATTTATGTCTAATGGGAAACTACACAGCTCTGTGTATGATCTTGTCCTCTTCAAAAGTTTTAGTAAAGATTCCAGTAAAGACTTAACACCTGCTTATATTGACCTAAACCTGAGAAGAACGTCCAACATGTTAGGAAAGAAAACTGAAGTTCATAGAAACTTTGATAAGGATGAAAGAATCAAGTAAGACCAACCAAAAACAAATCCAATGTTGGAAAAGGTACAATCTGGTGGGTAAATTGTGAAGTCTAACTTTGATTCAGAGAGATTAAAAAAGAGTTATAGGGGTACCTGGGTGGCTCAGTGGGTTAAGCCTCTGCCTTCAGCTCAAGTCATGATCTCAGGATCCTGGGATCGAGCCCTGCATCAGGCTCTCTGCTCAGCAGAGATCTGCTGGTCTC
>CM053619.1:13147631-13173649 GCA_028646535.1 Procyon lotor | reverse complement strand
ATAAATAAAATCTTTTTTTTTTTAAAGATTTTATTTATTTATTTGACAGAAAGAGATTACAAGTAGGCAGAGAGGCAGGCAGAGCGGGAAGCAGGCTCCCTGCTGAGTGGAGAGCCCAATGCGGGGCTCGATCCCAGGACCCTGAGATCATGATCTGAACTGAAGGCAGAGGCTTAACCCACTGAGCCACTCAGGCGCCCACAATAAATAAAGTCTTAAAAAAAAGAATTATATACCAAAGTGTTCATGATGCTATTATTTCTAACAGATAGTGAAAACAACTGAAATGTCCAACAATAGCAAAGTGGTTCAATAAATTATAAAATGGAATATTAAGGTACAATACACTGTAAATTAAGGGATTTTACTTTAAATGAAGGAATTTTATATGGCCATTATGATCCTATATAGTCTCATTATTAAGTGAGGGTTTGAAGAATATATGATGTCATAAAATATATGATATAGGGGTACTTGGGTGGCTCAGTCTGTTAAGTGTCTGACTCTTGATCTCAGCTCAGGTCTTGATCCTAGAGTCATGAATTTAAGCTCCACATTGGGCTCTATGCTGGGCATGGAGCTTACTTTAAAAAATATATATGGATATATTTTTTAAACTGAATTTAAAAAATTTTTTAAATATTTTCTTTATTTATTTGACACAGAGAGAGAGAGCACAAGCAGGGGGAGCAGCAGAGGGAGAGGGAAAAGTGGGCTCCCACAGGGAACCTGACTTGGGGCTCGATCCCAGGATGCTGGGATCATGACCTGAGCTGAAGGCAGCCACTTAACCAACCGAGTCACCCAAGCACCCCAAATTGAATTTTGTTTTAAAAAATTTTAAACATACAGATAGACAAGAAAGTAGACTGAACACTAAACATGTTAATGGTTGATTTGTTTTCTTTCTACTTTCCTACATTTCCCAAAATCTCACTCTCTTTTATAATCAAGTTGGGGAAATGGCAATAAACACTCTTTTAATATATTCTTGGGTGTTTCTGCTGCTCATAAGCCCAAGATGAGTCAATAGTGAGACAGACATGTCTGCCAAAAATACTAACACAACTCTCAGCTATGTGAAGAGATCAGAGTGTCCTGTAAATAGAAGGTGACAACTTTTGGTCTGCAGATGGCTCATCCTCATATGGAGCCTTGGGTCCAGGTCAGGAAACCACCTTTTTTTAAGAACATTGGGACACTGGGGCATGTCCAAAGAAAAATGACCAAGGTCATGAGGAAGATTTATACCATGCATATTTATTCATTTATGAGTTCATCAATTCAACCTCCTAGGCACTGTGGGTGAAATGGAAGTGTTGTATCAAAAGATGGTTGATGAATCTAAGGATCCTTATGGGGGCCATGATGGCTGTGTACAATATTTAAAGACCTGTTGTGTAGCAAAGGGACCCAGAGATATAAAGGTTCAAGACATCCCAGAAAGGCATAAATAGTCAAATAATTTTCTACAAGGATACCAAGACCATTCAATGGGGAAAGGACAATATCTTCAACACATGGTGTTGGCAAAACTGAATATTTCCATGCAAAAAATTGAAGTTGGGCTCTTACTTTACTTCATATTTAAAAATTGACTAAAAATTGACCAAAGAACTAAAACTATAAAATTCCTAGAAGGAAAGATAGGGGGAAAGCTCTGTGACATTGCCTTTGACAATAATTTTTTGGAAATGACAGCAAAAGCACAGGCAACAAAAGAACAACAAGAAACATTGGAATTCATCAAAATTTAAAAATTTTGTGCACCAAAGGAATCTATCGACCAGAATGAAAGGCAACCTATGGAACAGGAGAAAATATTTGCAAATCCTATGTCTGATCTTTATGGAGATAGATAGATAGATAGATAGATAGATAGATAGATAGATAGATAATATAGGTACCTGCACCTCCTAATCTTTCCTGGACAATTTTAAAAGATTAATATCAGAATATATATAATTCCAATGACTCAACAACAACAAAAAAAACACAACTCAATTTTAGTTTGCTTTATTTTATTTTATTTTTTTAAAGATTTTACTTTTTAATTTGAGAGGCAGTGTGTGAGCATAGGTGGGCAGAGGAGTAGAGGGAGAGGTAGAAGCAGGCTCCCCTGAGCAGGGAGTTTGCCCTGGGGCTCCATCCCAGGACCCTGGAATCATGACTTGAAATGAAGTCAGATGTTTAACCAACTGAGCCACCCAGGCGCCCCCACACAACCCAATTTTAAAGATTATATTTATTTATTTTACTGTGGAGAGAGAGAGAGAGGGCAGGAGCAGGGGGAGAGAGAGAGAATACTCAAGCAGACTCCCTGCTGAGTGTGGAGCCCAATATAGGCTCCAGGTGGGACTCGATCTCACGACCCTAAGATCATGACCTGAGCTGAAACCAAGAGTCAGAAACTCAACCAACTGAGCCACCCAGGCGCCCCCACACAACTCACTTTTAAAAATGGCAAAGGACTAAATTTACATTTCTCCAATGAAGATATACAAAGGCCAATAAGCACATGAAAAGATGTGCAACATCACTAATCATTAGAAATGCAAATCAAAACCACAAAGAAATACCATTACACACCCATTAAGATAATGGGGTATTACAAACAAACAAAGAGAAAATAGTAAGTGTCGGTGAGGATGTGGAGAAATGAGAACCCTTGCATATTGCTGGTGGAATGTAGAACAGAGCACCCACTGTGGAAAAGAGTATGGCAGTGTCCCAAAAAGTTAAACATAGAATTACCTACCAGATGATCCAGCAATTCTATTTCTGGGTATATATCCCAAAGCACTGAAAACAGAGTTGAACTTATTCACAAGTCCATATGGACAAATGAATAGATAAAGCGTGGCATAAACTTATACTGGACTATTATTCAATCTTTAAAAGGAAGGAAATTCTGACTCATGCTTACAACATGGATGAACCTTGAAGACATCAGACCAAGTAAAACAAGCCAGTTGCAAAAGGACAAATATTTCTGATTTCACTCATATGGGGGTACTTAGAGTAGTCAAATTCATAGAGACAGACAGTAGTATAGTGGTTGCTGGGGCAAGAGGGAGGAAGAATGGTGGGTCACTGTTTAATGGGGACAGAATTTCAGTTTGTGAAAATGAAAAGTTCTGAAGATGTATGTTGGTGATGATTGCACAGCAATGTGTATGTACTTAATGGCCACTGAAATGTACAATTAGCCATGGTTAAAATGGTAAATTTTATCATGCATATGTTACCCTAATTTCAAAACAAAATTTAAATTTAAAAAATTCATATATACAGAAAGTAGAACAGTGATTATCAGAAACAAGGAGAAGGGAGTTATTATTTAGTGGGTACAAAGCTTCAGTTTGGGATGATGAAAAAGTTCTAGAGACGGTTAGTGGTGGTGGTTACACAACAGTAAAATGTACTTCATGCCACTGACTTGCATATTTAAAAATGGCTAAAATTATAAATTGTGTGTTGCATATATTTTGTTTCAAAAAAATTTTTTTCTATGCAACTGATGAATCACTAAATTCTACTTATGAAACTAATAATACAGTATATGTTAAGTAAATTAAATTTAAATTAAATTAAAAAACTTTTTTTCAGAGGAGGGGCAGTGTGCAGGAGTGGAGATAGGAGGAGCAGAGGGAGAGGGAAAGAGAGAATCCTAAGCAGGCTCCACGCCCAGCAAGCCCCACAGTGGGCTCGATCTCACAACCCTGAGATCATACCCTGAGCCAAAACCAAGAGTCAGACGCTTAACTGACCGAGTCACTCAGGCACCTCTTACAGTAAAAATTTTTAATGTCATACTATATTTAATCTATCATTACTGGCAGATATTTATTTAAAATATATTAAAGAACCCATAGTATGTGACAGCAGAAAAGATTACACTCCAATTGTGGGTATGAAAAACCATACAATTTTCCTGGAGAGCAGTTTGGTAGTATGTATCACATGCCTTTAAAATGTCCATACATTGGGTGCCTGGGTGGCTCAGTTAAGCGCATGACTCTTGATTTTGGCTCAGGCCATGATCTCAGCATTGTGGGATTGAGCCCTGAATTAGGCTCTGCTCTCAGTGAGGAATCTGCTTAAGATTCTTTCTCTCCCTCTCTCTCTGCTCCTCCCCCCAACACCCGGCTCAAGCATGCTCTCTCTCTCTAAAAAACAAACAAAAAAAATGTCCATACACTCAGGGCTAATTTGAAGGTATTCTCATTGGCCAAAGATGGGACAATTTGAGCAAAACAACTATTTTTGAAACTATCTTGAAAACAACTATTGTAATGAATTGAAATTCCTTCAATATTTCTCATAAATCCTTAAGTGTATAATGATACTTGAAAAAAATTCATTTGGCGCGCCTGGGTGGCTCAGTGGGTTAAAGCCTCTGCCTTCAGCTCAGGTCATGATCTCAGGGTCCTGGGATCGAGCCCCACATCAGGCTCTCTGCTCAGTGGGGAGCCTGCTTCCTCCTCTCTCTCTGCCTGTCTCTCTGCCTACTTGTGATTTCTCTCTCTGTCAAATAAATTTTAAAAATCTTTTTAAAAAATTTAAAAAAATTTTAAAAATTCATTCATTATGTTGGAGGTTGAAAACAATAACAATAATGAGCAACAACTCACTATTCTGCTAATTTATAAAGATTATCAAGCAGTTATCTTGCTTTTCTGGTGGGAAATGTATACAGGACAACCAAATAACTGATAAGGAAGAATACAAATAATCAGAGGTAATAAATGCAAAAGGAATGTTATAATTAGAAAACCATCATTTTGTAACTCCAGTGGAATAATGGATCTAAGCAATAATCATCAATCTCCATCAAAGTCAAATGGAGGTAGTTATCAAACCATTCTAAATGCCTGCAAACTCAACAAGAGCTAGAAGAGAGGAAGAACAGCAATTCTAGGAGCAGAAAATTGGCCACTTTCCAGAAGATAGGATGTGTGGAAAAGTGAATCCAAAGCAATGGGAAGAGAGACAGTGGAGGGAGGGGCTGACTCCTAGCAGCTGCAGAGCAGGGGAGCACAAAATCAGAACTTTTAGAGTCTGTTCCAATGAGGGACATCTCTCTAGAGGCTGGCGGGGGGGAGGTGAAGCCATCCCAGAGACTGTGATTTCAGGGCCTGTGGGGTCACAGAGGGACCGGGTGTGTCGGAGGCTGGCAGAGCCCCCAGGTGTGGGACCAGGGAAGCCAACAGCAGAGATGGAGCTGTGCAGTGGGCTATCAACTCAGGCTTACCTTAGACCATGATCTGAGGCACAATTGGGCCACTGTCTGCTCTTTGAGCAGGGACCCCACAAGGGGCAGGTCCGGGGAGACCTCTTCCTTCCTCCTCCGGGCGGAGCAGCACCAGAGTACACGGCAAGAATTGGCTGGATTAGGAGACTCCAAAAGGGGCCGGGTGCCAGAGACAGAAATGCTCAGTCACAGACTCGGTGAGCTAGGAGCAGGGTCGGAGACCAGGGAGACGGGAGTGATTGAGTGCTTTTCTTTGAGGGCACACTGAGGAGCAGGGCCCCAAGTGCTCAGGTCCTCCATGCCTGGCTGGAGACTAGGAGGCTGCCATTTTCATTCCCAGCCTCCAGGCCCGTACGGAGAGTGCTTGGGGAACAAAGACTCCCGAGAGTGAACCCGAGCAAATTGCTTGGCCTGACCCCTGGCAAAGGGCGGTGCAATTCTTCCTCAGGCAAAGACATTTGAAAATCACAGCAACAGGCCCCTCCCCCAGAAGATCAGTGAGAATATCCAGCCAAGACGAAGTTCATCAATCAGTGAAAACTGTGGAACTCCAGAGTTAGGAAAAAAAAAAACGACACAACAACAACACATAGAATTCATGGTTTTTTTCACCATGATCCTCTAGTCTTTCAGAGTTGAATTTTTAAATTTTTTTTTTAAGATTTTATTTATTTATTTGACACAGAGAGAGAAAGACCACAAGTAGGCAGAGAGGCAGACAGAGAGAGAGAGGGAAGCAGGCTCCCCACTGAGCAGAGAGCCCGATGTGGGGCTTGATCCCAGGACCCTGAGACCATGACCTGAGCAGAAGGCAGAGGCTTAACCCTCTGAGCCACCCAGGCGCCCTTGTTTTTTTTTCCTCTTTCCTCTTTTGGCATTTTTAAAAACTAGTATCTTATCAATAACTTTTTAAAATTTTTTTCTAATTTTCACTGTTAACATTCATATTTTATCTCCTCCTTGTATTTAACCTTAGTTTTTGTATATACATAGGGTTTTTTTTTTTCTGTAAAATTTTGGGATACAATTTCTTCTGATAGATCAAAATATACCCTAAATCTAGCACATGGCTTGGATCCAGTCTCCAGCCTGATCACATTCTTTCCTCTCTTATTCTTTTCTTTTTTCTCTCTCTTTTTTTGAACAATCTCTTATCAATCCCTTTTTAAGAATTTTTCTTTAATTTTCATCTTTACACTCATACTCCATCCCTTCATAGTGTTTACCCTTATTTTAGTGTATTTATAAGTTTTTTTCTTTCTTTAAAATTTTGGAAGGTAGTTTCCTTTTTTTTTTTTTTTAAGATTTTTATTTATTTATTTGAGAGAGGGAGAGCGAGAGGAAGCATGAGAGGGGAGAAGGTCTGAGGAAGAAGCAGAATCCCCATAGAGCTGGAAGCCCGATGTAGGACTCAATCCCTGAACTCCGGGATCATGACCTGAGCCAAAGGCAGTCGCTTAACCAACTGAGCTACCCAGGCGCCTTGGGAGGTAGTTTCTTCTAACAGACCAAAAACACCCAAAATCAGGTATGGGGCTCTGTTCAAATCACAAGTCTAATATATATACATATATATTTTTTCCTCTTTTTTCTCCCCCCCTTTTTTCTTCAACCCCTGGTTTTGGCTCTATTCTGATTTTTCTGGGTCCTTTGTACCCTTTTAGTAATTTGCTCTCTCATTCATCTATTCTTATCTCGATAAAATGACAAGGCAGAAAAACTCACCACAAAAAAAAAGAACAAGAGGCAGTACCAATGGCTAGGGACCTAATCAATACACACATTAGTTATATGTCAGAAATAGAGTTCAAAATGACAATTATCAAGGTGCTAGCTGGGCTCGAAAAAAGCATGGAAGATATTAGAGAATCCCTTTCTGGAGAAAAAAATCCCTTTGTGGAGAAATAAAAGAACAAAAATCTAATCAAGTCGAAATTTTTCAAAAAGCTATTAATGAGGTACAATCAAAAATGGAGGCTCTTACTGCGAGGATAAATGAAGCAGAAGAGAGAATTAGTGATATAGAAGACCAAATGATGGAGAATAGAGAAACTGAGAAAAAGAGAGACAAGCAACTACTGGACCATGAGGGGAGAATTCGAGAGATAAGTGATACTATAAGACACAACAACATTAGAATAACTGGTATTCCAGAAGAAGAAAGAGAGAGGGGGGCAGAAGGTATATTGGAGCAAATTATTGTAGAGAATTTCCCTAATCTGGCGAAGGGAACAAGCATCAAAATCCAGGAGGCACAGAGAACCCCCCTCAAAATCAATAAAAATAGGTCTACACCCTGTCATCTAATAGTAAAACTTACAAATCTTAGTGACACAGAGAAAATCCTGAAAGCAGCTCAGAACAAGAAGTCTGTAACATACAAAGGCAGAAATATTAGATTGGCAGCAGACCTATCCACAGACCTGGCAGGCCAGAAACGACTGGCATGATATGTTCAGAGCATTAAATGAGAAAAATATGCAGCCAAGAATACTATATCCAGCTAGGCTCTCACTGAAAATATATGGAGAGATAAAAAGCTTCCAGGACAAACAAAAACTAAAAGAATTTGCAAACACCAAACCAGCCCTACAGGAAGTCTTGAAAGGAGTCCTCTAAGCAAAGAGAGAGTCTAAAAGGAACACAGACCAGAAAGGAGCAGAGACAATACACAGTTAACGGTCACCTTACAGGCAATACAATGGCACTAAATTCATATCTGTCAATAGTTACCCTGAATGTAAATGGGCTAAATGCCCCAATCAAAAGACACAGAGTATCAGTACTCTGTGTCAGACACAGAGTATCAGAGTATCAGAGTATCAGTATCACTACTATCAGAGTATCAGAATGGATAAAAAAAAGAAGACCCATTGATATGCTGTCTACAAGAAACTCATTTTAGACCCAAAGACACCTCCAGATTTAAAGTGAGGGGGTGGAAAACAATTTACCATGCAATGGACATCAAAAGAAAGCTGGGGTGGCAATCTTTATATCAGATAAATTAGATTTTAAGCCAAAGACTATAAGAGATGAGGAAGGACATTATATCATACTTAAAGGGACTGTCCAACAAGAAGATCTAACAATTGTAAATATCTATGCCCCTAACATGGGAGCAGCCAATTATATAAACCAATTAATAACAAAGTCAAAGAAACACATCAACAATAATACAATAATAGTAAGGGACTTTAATAACTCCCCTCACACAGATCATCTAAGCAAAAGATCAACAAGGAAATAAAGGCTCTAAATGACACACTGGACCAGATGGACATCACAGATAAATTCAGAACATCCCATCCCAAAGCAACAGAATACACATTCTTCTCTAGTGCACATGGAACATTCTCCAGAATAGATCACATCTGGGGACACAAATCAGGTCTCAATCAGTACCAAAAGATTGGGATCATTCCCTGCATATTTTCAGACCACAATGCCATGAAACTAGAACTCAATCACAAGAGGAAAGTTGGAAAGAACTCAAATACATGGAGGCTAAAGAGCATCCTACTAAAGAATGAATGGGTTAACCAGGAAATTAAAGAATTTTTAAAAATCATGGAAACAAATGAAAATGAAAAAATTACTGTTCAAAATCTTTGGGACACAGCAAAGGCGGTCCTGAGAGAAAAGTATATAGCAATAGAAGCCTTTCTAAAGAAACAAGAAAGATCTCAAATACACAACCTAACCCTACACCTAAAGGAGCTGGAGAAAGAACAGCAAAGAAAGCCTAAACCCAGCAGAAGAAGAGAAATAATAAAGATCAGGCAGAAATAAATGAAATAGAAACCAAAAGAGCAGTAGAACAGCTCGATGAAACTGGGAGCTGGTTCTTTGAAAGAATTAATAAAATTGATAAACCCCTGGCCAGACTTATCAAAAAGAAAAGAGAAAGGACCCAAATTAATAAAATCATGAATGAAAGAGGAGAAATCACAACCAACACCAAAGAAATACAAACAATTATAAGAATATATTATGAGCAACTATATGCCAGCAAATTAGACAATCTGGAAGAAATGGATGCATTCCTAGAGATACACAAACTACCAAAGCTGAACCAGGAAGAAATAGAAAACCTGAACAGACCCATAACCAGTACGAAGATTGAAGCAGTCATCAAAATCTCCCAATAAACAAGAGCCCAGGACCAGATGACTTCCCAGGGGAATTCTACCAAACATCTAAAGAAGAATTAATACCTATTCTACTGAAATTGTTCCAAAAAATAGAAACGGAAGGGAAACTTCCAAACTCATTTTATGAGGCCAGCATTACCTTGATCCCCAAACCAGACAAAGATCCCATCAAAAAGGAGAATTACAGACCAATAACCCTGATGAACGCAGATGTAAAAATTCTCACCAAAATACTAGCCAATAGGATCCAACAGTACATTAAAAGGATTATTCACCACAACCAAGCGGGATTATTCCTGGGCTGCAAGGTTGGTTCAACATCTGCAAATCAATCAATGTGACTCAATACATTAATACAAGAAAGACCAAGAACCTTATGATACTCTCAGTTGATGCTGAAAAGGCATTTGACAAAGTACAACATCCTTTCTTGATCAAAACTCTTCACAGTGTAGGCATAGAGAGTACATTCCTCAACATCATCAAAGCCATCTATGAAAAATCCACAACGAATATCATACTCAATGGGGGAAAGCTGAGAGCTTTTCCCCTGAGATCAGGAACACAGCAGGGGTGCCCACTATCTCCACTGTTATTTAACATAGTACTAGAAGTCCTAGCCTCAGTAATCAGACAACAAAAAGAAATAAAAGGCATCCAAATTGGCAAAGAAGAATCGAACTTTCATTCTTTGCAGATGATATGATACTTTATGTGGAAAACCCAAAAGACTCCACTCCAAGACTGCTAGAACTCCTACAGGAATTCAGTAATGTGTCAGGATATAAAATTAATGCACCGAAAGCAGTTGCACTTCTATACACCAACAGCAAGACAGAAGAAAGAGAAATTAAGGAGTCGATCCCATTTACCATTGCACCCAAAACCATAAGATACCTAGGAATAAACCTAACCAAAGAGGCAAAGAATCTGTACTCAGAAAACTAAAAAGTATTCATGAAAGAAATCGAAGAAGACACAAAGAAATGGAAAAACATTCCATGCTCATGGATTGGAAGAACAAATATTGTGAAAATGTCTATTCTACCTAAAGCAATCTAAACATTTAATGCAATCCCTAACAAAATACCATCAATTTATTTCAAAGAAATGGAACAAATAATCCTAAAAACTTATATGGAACCAGAAAAGACCACAGATAGCCAGAAGAATGTTGAAAAAGAAAACCAAAGTTGGCGGCGTCACAATTCCAGATTTCAGGCTCTATTACAAAGCTGTAATCAACAAGACAGTGTGGTACTGGCACAAAAACAGACATATAGATCAATGGAACAGAATAGAGAGCCCAGAAATGGACCCCCAAGTCTATGGTCAACTAATCTTCGACAAGGCAAGAAGAATATCCAATGGAAAAAAGACAGTGTCTTCAAACAAATTGTGTTGGGAACACTGGACAGCCACATGCAGAAGAATGAAACTGGACCATTTCCTTACACCACACACAAAGATAGACTCAAAATGGATGAAAGACCTCAATGTGAGACAGGAATCTATCAAAATCCTTGAGGAGAACACAGGCAGCAAACTCTTCGACCTCAGCCACAGCAACTTCTTCCTAGAAACATCTCCAAAGGCAAGGGAAGCAAGGGCAAAAATGAACTATTGGGACTTCATCAAGATCAAAAGCTTTTGCACAGCAAAGGAAACAGTCAACAAAGCCAAAAGACAACTGACAGAATGGGAGAAGATATTCGCAAATGACATAACAGATAAAGGGCTAGTATCCAAAATCTATAAAGAACTTCTCAAACTCAACACCCAAAGAACAAATAATCTGATCAAGAAATGGGCAGAAGATATGAACAAACATTTCTGCAAAGAGGACATCCAAATGGCCAACAGACACATGAAAAAGCACTCAACATCACTCAGCATCAGAGAAATTCAAATCAAAACCACAGTGAAATACCACCTCACACCAATCAGAATGGCTAAAATTGGCAAGTCAGGAAGCGACAGATGTTGGCAAGGATGCAGAGAAAGGGGAAACCTCCTACACTGTTGGTGGGAATGCAATCTGCTATAGCCACTCTGGAAAACAGTATGGAGGTTCCTCAAAAAGTTGAAAATAGAGCTACCCTATGACCCGGCAATCGCACTACTGGGTATTTACCCTAAAGATACAAATGTAGTGATCCGAAGGGGCACATGCACCCAAATTTTATAGCAGCAATTTCCACAATAGCCAAACTATGGAAAGAACCTAGATGTCCATCAATAAATGAATGGATAAGGAAGAAGTGGTATATATATATACAATGGAATACTATGCAGCCATCAAGAGAAACGAAATCTTGCCATTTGCAACAACATGGATGGAACTAGAGGGTATTATGCTAAGTGAAATAAGTCAGTCAGAGAAAGACAAATACTATATGATCCCTCTTATATGAAGAATTTGAGAGGAAGGGCAGGGGGTCGTGGGGGGGTGGGGGAGGGAAATGAAACAAGATGAGATCTGGAAGGAGACAAACCATAGAGACTCCTAAACTCACAAAACAAACTGAGGGTGGCTGGGGGGTAGGGGAGGTAGGGATAGGGTGGCTGGGTTATGGACATTGGGGAGGGTATGTGCTATGGTAAGTGCTGTGAAATATGTAAGCCTGATGATTCACAGACATGTACCCTGGGGCAAATAATACATTATATGTTAATAAAATTTTTTTTAAAAAAATCAAGTGGAAGGTTGATGAGAAACTTGATAGCAGATGAAACATGCTGATTATCACCTGAATCCAATGACCTCTCTTAACATTAAAGTGAGGCCATAGACATTATGTTCTTTCTGATTCGATGCAACAGATAATAGGCAGAACTGCCTATGAAATATTCTTGAAAAAAAGAAACTTTAATATAATCAAGTCTCTAGAGATAATTTTTACTTGAAGGGAAATACTGGGGATAAAAGAGACATATTAAATGCTACTACAAAGAACGATTAGCTAAATCCACATTGTGGGAAGGTTACAGGAGAATTGACCCAGATTCTTCAACAAATAAGTGGCATGAAGATAAAAGAGTGTCACACCCAGCAGAATAACTAAAACAAAAAGGGACCGGGAATATCAAGTGTGAGCAAGGACACGGAACAACAGGTTCCATTATGTTGCTGGTGGGAATATAAATTGGGACAACTTTGGGAAACTGCCTGGCAGTATCTTCAAGGCTAAAATATGACCTAACAATTTCTATATATTTATCTAAAGAAATGAGTTCATGCAAGAACAAAAATACACATGCAAAAATGTTTATAGGAGATTTTATTCATAGTCAAACACTGGAAACGAGGCAAATCCCCTCAATAGAAAAATAAGTAAATAAATTCATACAATGGAATACAACACAGCATTAAAAGAATGAACTGCAGGTTTGCAAAACAACATAAATGAATCTCGCAGGGGTGCCTGGGTCGCTCTGTCGGTTAAGTGTCTGCATTCAGTTCAGGTCATGAACCCAGGGTCTTGGGATCGAGTCCCACATCCAGCTCCCTGATCAGTGGGAAGCCTACTGCTCCCTCTCTCTGCCCTTCCTTGTGTTCTCTCTCTCTCTCAAATAAAAAAAAAAAAAAGAATTTCACAGATACGTTGAATGAAAGAAATCAGGCACAAGAGAGTACATACTATATGGTTCCATTTATATGAAGTTCAACAACAGGCAAACTCACTGGTGACATTAGAACTCAGAATAGAGGTTACCTCTGGAGGAGGGAACAGAAAGGGAAAAGGGCACAAAGGAATCTATCGGTATGTCTTGTCATTCCTTATGGAAATATTCTATGTCTTAATCTGGGTGTTGGCTACATGGTTGTGTCTATATATAAAAGAATCATCATGCTGTACACCTAAAATCAGTGTACTTTACTGCCTCTATTATTATTATTTTTAAAACAGCTTTTTTTAGAAATTTGGGATCCCGTGATGCTTTTGGTTGTGATATCTGTCTGAGACTCTTCTAATCCAAGACAGTTTTTCTGTCTTTCATGACCTTGATACTTTGGAAGAGTACTGGTCAGGGGGCACCTGGGTGGCTCAGTCATTAAGCGTCTGCCTTCGGCCCAGGTCATGATCCTGGGGGCCTGGGATCGAGCCCCGCATCGGGCTCCCTGCTCGGCGGGAAGCCTGCTTCTCCCGCTACCATTCCCTCTGCTTGTGTTCCCTCTCTCACTGTGTTTCTCTCTGTCAAATAAATAAAATCTTTAAAAAAAAAAAAAAAAAGAGTACTGGTCAGTTCTTCAATTTTAGTCTGTCTGAAGTTTTCTCATGATTAGGTTGAGGTTATGCATTTGGGGCGGGAATAACACAGACATGCTGTTGTGTTTTCGGCGTCTCTTACTCTCTCCCATTTATAATTGTCTTAAATATGTCCTCTATATACGTTGGGAACCACATCATACAGTGTAGTATTTTTTATTCAACCATCAAACATAATTTGGAAAACTCAAAAGGAGAAGGAAACTATTGTTTTGACCCATAGTTTTACTTCTTCCTTTGCTCTTTCTTCCTTTCTGATGTTCTGAGATTCCTTGTTTTACCATTTACCTTCTTTTTCTAGAACTTCCTTTAGCCAGTTTTTAGGGTAGACAGATTCTGGAGGCAAATCCTCCAAGTTTTCCTTCCTCTGCAAAGGTCTTGATTTACTGTTCAATTCTGAGAGATATTTTCTGTATCACTGGTATAGAATGCCGGGTTGACAGTTCTTTTCTTTTGGTTTCTGTGGCTTCTGCTAAGAAATATACTGTCATTCGAATTACTTTCTTCCTATAGGTAAGGTGTCATATCTTTCTTGCTGCTTTCAAGTTTTTCTCTGGCTTATCTTTTTACAAGTGTGCATACAATGTATCTTGGCGTGGATTTCTTTAGGATTATCTTGTTTGATATTTTTTTCAGCTTCTTGATTCTGCCTTTTGCCAAATTTAGGATATGTTTGTCCATCATTTCCTCAAATTCATTTTAAGCTTCACTCTCTTTCTCCTCTCCTGGGACTCCAATGACACAAATAATGTGTCTTTTGTTATAGTTTCCTAGGTCCCTATGACTCTATTTTTATTTTTTATTTTTTCCTCTTCAGTCTATTTCTCTCTATTGTTCAGATTTGGGAATTTCTATTGTTCTAACTTCCAGTTCGCTGATTCTTCAGTAACCTCTATTCTGTTAAGGCCATCAACTGAGTTTTAAAATTTTGGTTATTGTATCTTCTTGTTCTAAAATGTGTTTGATTCTTCTTTGATCTTCTGTTTCTTTGCTGAGATTTTATATTTTTTCGTTTGTTTCAAGAATGTTTGTCATAGTTTGTTCAAGCACTTTCACTTGATCTTAGCCAAAAGGCCGAGAAGCGATTGTTCAAGCACTTTCATGATGGCTGCCTCAAAGTCCCTGTCATATAATTCTAATATGCGTGTCACCTTGTATTGGTGTCTGTTAACTGTCTTTTCTTTTCTTTCTTTTTTTTTTTTTTTAAGAGAGAGAGAGGGGTGCCTAGGTAGTTCAGTGGGTTAAAGCCTCTGCCTTCAGCTCAGGTCATGATCCCAGAGTCCTGGGATTGAGCCCCGCATTGGGCTCTCTGCTCAGCAGGGAGCCTGCTTCCTCCTCTCTCCCTCCCTGCTTCTCTGCCTACTCATGATCTCTCTCCTCTGTCAAATAAATAAATAAAATCTTTTTTTTAAAGAGAGACAGCATACAAGCTGGGGGAGGGGCAGAGGGAGAGAGAGAGAAAAAAAGAATCTCAAGCAGACTCCCCACTGAGCGTGGCACCCCAACATGGGGCTCAATCTCATGACCCTGAGATCATGACCTGAGCCAAAATCAAGAGTCAGACACCTAACCAACTGAGCCACCCAGGCGCCTCTCTGTTAACCATCTTTTCTCATTCAAGTTGAGATATTCTTGGTTCATGGGGTGATAAGTGAGTTACAGTTGAATTCCAGACATTTTGGATATTATATTATGAAATTCTGAATTTGATTTAAATCTGTTTTAGCAGGTCTTCTCTGAGATAGCATCAAGCAGGGGAAAGAGGACACTACCTCATTGCTTCTAGGTGAGGGTAAAAACCCAGCTTTCTCACTTAGCTTCTGCTGACACTCTGGGAGGAAGAGACAAGAGTGCCCTTTATTGCTCACTGTGTGGTTTCCACTGACATCATGGTGGGGAAGTGTTGTTATCACTGGGTGGTAGTGAAAGCTTTGACTCTCTACTAGGCTTCCTCTGACACTACCTTGGTGGGGAGAGGGAAGGGATCCTCACTACAGACACCAAGTGTGGAGCTCTAGACTCCCCATTCAGCCTGTGAGGAAGGAGGTAGAAGTGGTATTTTTTGGTATTGCCTACAGTAGGGCAGTTATTCTCTACAAGTTTTCTGTTTTGCTAGGTTGTCCCTTTCCTTGTACTTTGGCTGAAGAGAGCCGACTTTTCTTAGGGCCTTTTTTTTTTTTTTTTTTGGGTGCTCTGTGGGTGTTTCTAGGCTTCCTCACCCAGGACACAGACTGGGATATAGGAGACAAAAAGAAAACCCTAGGGACCCAAGGTCCTTAGCTGGTCTGCATTCTCTCTACCTCTGTGAGTCCTGTTGTTTGTTTTATATATCATGTCCAGGATATTTAGGTGTACTTAAAGTGGGAGGAATAAGGAAAAGCGTGTCTGCTTCATCTTGTCTAGAAGTAGAAACCCAGCATCACTTTAAAATTGTATAAATCTGTGTATTTATAAAGCAACAAGAAAATGGATTTTGCTCCATAGAGGATATTATCACTAAAGCAAACAAGAAAGGACTTTGTGGTTCCCAAGAATACTGTATTTAATAAAATATCCTGCTTTGAGGATATCTACTTTTTTAAAAGATTTTATTTATTTGATATGGAGAGAGTGAGAGAGAGAGAGCACAAGTCGGGGGACAGAGGGAGAGGGAGAAGCAGGCTCCCTGCTGAGCAGGGAGCCCAACGCAGGGCCCAATCCCAGGACCTGAGCCAAAGGCAGACACTTAACTGAATGAGCTACCCAGGTGCCCCAAGGATATCTACTTTTAAGGACATTTTGTTGGTCTGGCAAGATTAGGAGGTGCAGGAAGCCATATAACATCATTTAAATTTTTAATTGAACTTCTGGGGCGCCTGGGTGGCTCAGTTGGTTAAGCATCTGCCTTTGCTCAGGTCATGATCCCAGAGTCCCAGGATCGTGCTCCCTGCTCAGCAGGGAGTCTGCTTCTCCCTCTCCCTCTTCCGCTCACCTGCTCATGGTCTCTCTCTCTCTGATAAATAAATAAAATCTTTTTTTTTTTTTAAAGATTTTATTTATTTGACAGAGAGAAACACAGCAAGAGAGGGAATACAAGCAGAGGGAGTGGTAGCGGGAGAAGCAGGCTTCCTGCAGAGCAGAGAGCCTGATGCGGGGCTTGATCCCAGGCCCCTGGGATCATGATCTGAGCCGAAGGCAGACGCTTAACGACTGAGCCACCCAGGCGCCCCAATAAATAAAATCTTAAAAAATTTTTTTAATTGACTTTTACTTTTGAGATCATTGTAGATTCATGGGCAGTTGTAAGAAATAATACAGAAAGATCCCAGGTACCCTCTACTAGTTTCATCCCATGGTAACATCTTACAAAACCATAGTACAATACCACAGCCAGGACAGTGACAGTGACACAGGCAACATCATATAGAACATTTAAATCACCACAGTGATCCCTCATGCTGCCCTTTTATTAGCCATGTTCATGTTCCCTCCTACCTCCTTCCCTTGTCCTTAACCCTTGGCAACCATTCATCTATTCTCCGTTTCTATAATTTTGTCCTGTCAAGAGACTGTATGAATGGAATCCCGCCATATTTAACCCTTTAGGATTGGCTCTTTGCACTCAGAATTATTCTCTGGAGATATATTCCAGTTGTGGGGTATATCCACAGTTAATTCCTTTTTATCGCTGAGTAGTGTTCCTTGGTGTGGATATACCGCAGTTCGTTTGGCCCTTCACTTATTGAGAGACACCTGGGTTGTTTCCAGTTTGGGCTATCACAAATAAAGCTGCATTAAACATTTATGCATGGGTTTGTGTATGAACGTGAGTCTTCATTTACCTGAGACAAATACCCAAGGGTGCAAGTAGCTGTATGTTTCATTTTTTAGGAAACTGCCAGACTGTTTTTCAGGATGGCTGTGCCATTTACATCCCCACATCAGCGTGTGAGCGATCTAGTTTCTCAGCATCCTTTCCAGCATTTGAAGTTGTAAACAATTTTTATTTTTATTTTTTATTTATTTTTTTAAAGATTTAATTCATTTATTTGACAGAGAGAGACACAGTGAGAGAGGGTACACAAGCAGGGGGAGTGGGAGAGGGAGAAGTACGCTTCCCACAGAGTGGGGAACCCAATGCGGGGCTCGATCCCAGGACCCTGGGATCATGACCTGAGCCAAAGGCAGACCTTAACGACTGAGCCACCCAGGAGCCCCTGTAAACAATTTTTAATACAGCCATTCTGACAGGCGTTTAGGAATATTGCACTGAAGAATTAATTTGCATTTTCCTAATGGCTAGTGATGTTGGACATCCTTTTTCATGAGCTTATTTGCCCAGTAAATCTTCAGGGACACGTCCCTTCACGTTTTTTATCCATTTTCTTCCGCCCCCCCAAATACTTTTATTTTTTCAGTGTTACAAGATTAATTGTTCATACATCACACCCAGTGCTCCATGCAATACCCTCCCTCCTCAATACCCACCACCAGGCTCACCCATCCCCCCACCCCACCCCTCCAAAACCCTCAGTTTGTTGCTCAGAGTCCACAGTCTCTCATGGTCTTTTGTCCATTTTCTAATTGGATTTTTTTCTTTCTGATGATTGAGTTTGACAGTTCTTTCCACATTCTTGATAGTCCTTTATCAGACACATCATTGGCAAATATTCTCTCCCAGTATGTAGCTTGTCTTTTCATCATTGTAAAAGTTTTTATCACAGAGTACAAGTTTTTAATTTGATGAAATTCCATTTTTCCTCTTATAGATCGTGCTCTTGGTGTCTAGCTCTTTGCCTGGTGCTAGATCCCAAAGATTTTTCTCTGTTTTTTTTTTCTAAAGGATTTAGAGTTTTATATTTTATATTTAAGCCTGTGATTCATTTTGAGTTAAGTTTTGCATAAGATGCAAAGTTTAGAGGGAGATTTATTTGTTTGTTTACTTTTCCTAAAGATGTCTGATTGTTCTAACACCATTTGATGAAAAGCTATCTTTCCTCTAGGAACTGCTTTTGCTCCTTTGTCAAAAGCCAATTGGACTCATTTAAGCTTTTTATCTGCGTGTTCATCTATCTGCCTGGATTCACCAAGGTCTAAGGCGGCAGAATCTTTTTCTTAAGGGCTTCTTCCTTAACTAAGTAACTTCAAGAGCAATATTTTACAAGGAGCCTTGGATCCTTTCATGATACATAGGGCCTTCAAAATTCCTTTATCATAAAGCAGACCAGGAAAGTCTCAGCAGGGAGCTGACCACACTCTAGGTGGAGGGTCGGACTACGACAAGAGATAGCAGCTCAAGGAAAGGGTCCTGCTAAGGAGCCGGGGTAAAAAAAAATTGAGCCCAAATGCAGAAGGAGGCCAAAGCTGAAGGGAGGGAAGGCCAGAAGTTGCAAGGCAAGAAGACAGTCCAGATCAAAGCAAGTAGGGGACCTGGGGAACTTCAGGAGCCGGAGAAGACCTGGGGGGCAGGGGATGGTTGTTGTTAAAGGGCCTTTGTGCCCAGGCAGTAGCTGACCTAGGGAGTGCCTGTGTGCCAATCAGGAAGGGGTCACCCCTTCCTTGCAGCACACGCAGACTGCATCTGGATTCAGCAGGTGAAACGGAGGTGAGGAAACGGCCCTGGTGACCAAGAGACTGGCTGTGTTGACCCTACCCGGCACTGTCCCCCTGTGAGAGCCAGCCTTGTAGGTGATGACACTGTCACAGAGGTTCCTGACCTGGGGCCCCCGCCCAGCCTTAAGTGGGCTTGGAATTTTGTACAGCTGTTGCATGGTGGCCTAAGATACTGAGAAGGATTGTTTCTCTTTCCCCAAAACTGAGAACCGCAGTGACTAGTATACCACATAGCAAGGGCTGTGAGCCACCGGCTAGGAAGGAAGCCGCCTTCCCACCAGGCCTGCCGAGAGATAACCCTTGGAAGCACTACAGCCGCACCCCCATCTCCCCACCACCCCGGTCTATATAAAGCTAGAGGGTTGTGGGATTTTGGAGATGTCTCCTGGGGGACGAGAGTGGGAGAAGTTATTCCATCCTTCCTCTCCCTGGGGGAGAAGGGGGAGAGTGGGACTTTTGACTAGTTTCAACAGGGACAAGGGTCAACAAAAATCTGTGGACATCTGTACGATGGGGAGACATCCTTATTTATTTGGATGTCTGCAGAACCACCAGGCAGCCCTGAGGCTCCTGGAATGGTAGAGTCAAGAAAGGGCAAGGATCACTCCCTCCATTCCCAGGTTCCCGCCCGGTTCTCTCTGCAGACAGAGCTGGAGCTGTGGACAGTAAGATGTGCTGGCGGCGAGGAGGCAAGTGGCGCTGGGCACAGAGGCATGAGCAACAGGTGCTTCCGGCCGGAAGCCGCCCTGAAGATTCCAGATCTCAAGGGACTGTCAAGGCCTGCCAAAGCCCCTTGACCTCGTGGCCCACCAAGGGCGTGTGGTCTGCCTCGGCAGGAAAAAGCACTGCATCACTGACGTTGCCTAGTGTTATCTGTGCATAATGATGATTAGTGCAAATTGACTTTTATCAGTCTAACGATTGCTTTTAAATTCTCTTCGGTGTCCTCACCATGCTGCCCGCCCTCCCCATATACCACCTGACATTGATACTGACAATGAGTCATCTGTATTTATTGAAGTGTCTCATTTTGTACACTTTAAGTATGTATAGCTGTATTTGTCAATTACACCTCAGGAAAGCTGGGGGAGAAACCAGTCTTGTGCAATTTATTAGATTTTAATATGAGTGATGTAAGTTCTGTTCATTTAAAACCTTCAGTCTCGTACTCAGTTCCAAGCTTCCTTCTTCCTCCCAGGCTACCAGGAGGCTGGTATATCTGCATATCCAGCAGGAGGACCTCGCTAGACTGGCTACCGACCTCCCAGACCGTTAACTCAAATCACTCTTTCCGATGACACTTAGTAGCCCATGTTCAGCACACATCTTCCCACTACTATGTGACCTTGGACAAGTTACTAAACTTCTCTGTTCCTAAAGTCCCTGATTTGTAAATGAGGATAACAACCCCACCCACCTTACAGGGCTCTTGTGAACATGGAATGAGTAAATGTACGGTAAGTGCTTAGAACAGGAGCTGGTACATAATCACTGCTACCTAAGAGATGGCTGGTATTACTAATATTTTTATTAACATTATTTGCTGGACCCTCTGGGGAATGTGGAGAATTTCTGCATGAGTATCTGAATCCCTTATGAGTGGCTCAACTAAGCGATGCCCATTTCTGAGAAGTGGTTTGTTTTTTGGTTTTTTTTTGTTTTGTTTTGTTTTTTTTGTTTTCCCTAGAGCAAAGCCAATACTTAGAGCCAAAAACTGAAAGAAAAAAAAAATTAGCCAAAGAGCTGAATCACTTGTCTCACCCAGACAGGGGAAACCCCACACCCACCATGCTCAGAACTGATCCAGCTGCCTCAGAATGCACTGGTTTCCTAAACTGGGGAAGTTGGGGAGCTCTCTTCCTGTCCTTTGACTTGACAGTGGCTTACTGTCCCCCCAAGAAGGGGACAGCCCAGTCCCGTTTCGCAATGCCAACTCATGCCCTCTGCTGGTCATAAGACAGCACGTCGTTCTAGAGAGAAGACTTCTGCATCATCCCTGCAATTCACTCAGCACCCTGGAAGGAACCTGTGCCTCCCCGAAGGGCACACGGTTGACATCTGAGCCGATCTCACTGAGCTGTCCCCTACGTGGAAACTTTCTCATTCAAAGGGATGGAAGCAGGAGATGGAATGTCTGCACTCAATACTGTACCAACCTCCCGTGAGCTATGTTGGTTATTAATCCAGAGAAGTTGGAAGCCACCCACCCCACACCCCAAATGGCCTACAGGAGTGGTGGGGTCACAGTGGGGCTAAACACTTGTACTTGCAACGCTGATGTTTGCAGTTGGTTGTGAACGAACCAGATGAGAGGAGACAAGAAAACTATCTCATTGAATCTCTTGCAAATGTGCTTCGAAAAAGCTGCCTTTGTGCACAGGGTCAAACACTGGAACCAGGCCCCTTCATCAGCTAGTTCAGGAGGGAGAACTCAGGGCAAGGATATTGCCCTTGGGCAGGAAGCACTGTCCCTACAGCGGCGGGCTCTGGCTTTCTGTCACCATCCCCGGAAGTCCACACTCTAGGTAGAAATGCCAAAATGGGCACATACTGGGAAAATTTCCAATTAGCTGAAGCTCCTGCTCAGTCCACGAAGTCTGTGCTGTTCTTTGTGTCTCCTTTAGTCACGACTCACCTGGTTATTTCACTTTTTTTGACACATCACAAGGGGGCAAATACAGTATTACACAACCAGCGGGGGGGAAAAGGGCATGGGAGTTTTCTGGTGGTTTGCTGAAGCTGGCTTGTTTGTACTCCTTGTATCGGCTGTGTCTCTAAAGTCTGTCTTTCTGGAAGTCAACTCATTATGAGCAACTACCTTGGATCCCTGAACCAAAGTTAAAAATAAATGTGACATGGGATCAGGCTTTGATGCAGGAGCTTAAACATGAGTTTAATTGTTCTCCTCAGAAGAGTCATCAATAGATCTGTGCTTTCATGATTTCGTGGCGAGACCTAAGCCGTTTTCGCTGCAGCAAAATCATGGTTGAAGAGGTCTTTGAGCAAGCGATCTCGAGTTCCTCACGTGAGGCTCTACAAAATCTAATTTTCCAACCACGTAATGCCAGGTGAATGTTTGCTCCTCCAAACAAAATCATTTGTAGCTGCTGCTGCTTTCCTTCTCCTTTGTCAAATGATGGAAACTCACATGGCCTACTACCATTTTTATTTTTGCCTTGGGTGCTAGGAAGCTCAGAGTTAAAGTTCACGCTCAAACTATCTTATCCACATTCCTGATGGAATATTTCCTACTTGGCTAAAACCAGCTTCTAGCCTCTCTCGAAACTCCTCGTTTTCACCGTATTTAAAATTATAAAACCCCCCGCCAAGTCCTTTTTTTATAAAGAGGCAGGATAGAATTAGTTAATTAAATCTGACTTTGGGAGTAAGGGCCCATGCCACTTAAAAATAGAGTTGAACACCGAGTGTTCAGTGAGGCCTGGTGACTACCATTGTTCAGAAAGAATTAGCTCTGGGTGGGGTTTGCATTTACTGATTTGAATCTGTTTTCTTGGAGCTGATTTGAATGGATTGGTGAGGCTGAGGGACAGTCACTTCCTACCCTCTTTTGTTTGAAACGATTGTGTTTTGCATCATGGCCCAGGGTGGCAAGCAGGTGCAGAGGCTCAAAACAATCTTTTCTGCTCTTGGCAAAGCCCTTCTCACAGCTACAAGCATCCATGGTCTTATCTTTCAGCCAAACCTTGCTACCAGCTACAAGCATCCATGGTCTTATCTTTCAGCCAAACCTTGCTACCAGTAGCAGCTCTGAGACAATCTCAATAGAACAAAAGGTGTCCGAGTCCTGGGAATCAAAAGAGGTCCACTTCTTAAAACAATTGTCAACTAACAAAGTAGCAGAACAGCTGAAGTATCTGGACTGGGCTCAGGTTTGGCTACAGGGAAGTGGGACTCTTTCTGGTTCACGGAATGAGTCAACGCGGGACATGTTCGCAGCCCTGTCTCAGGGCCCCATTATTTACAAAACCAATCAACTGCAATTCAATCAGTTAGAACCCTCAGTTAATTGGAATCTTATCCACCCCATTCCTAAATGTGGGTGCTTTTATTTTTTTTTAAGATTTTATTTATTTGGCAGAGAGAAACACAGCAAGAGAGGGAAGAGAAGCAGGGGGAGTGGGAGAGGGAGAAACAGGCTTTCTGCTGAGCAGGGAGCCCGAGGCGGGGCTCGAACCCAGAACCCTAGGATCATAACTAGAGCCTGAGGCAGACGCTTAACAACTGAGCCACCCAGGCGCCCCAGGTGCTCTGTTTTTAACATAAAAAGCCACATTACAAGAAGTTACATTTATGTCCGAGAGGTAACAAAAGTACCAATATCCAGGGAATAGTCCTCGACTTAACCCAAGTTCTCAGATGGCAAAGCGCATTGCTGTACTGAGCCTACAGGTGTTACAGCACCCTCAGTCCCTGTAGGAAAAAGCATTTTCTTTCACTATAATTTTAGCAAGGGTTCAAAAGTGTGTCGACCAAAACAGAGCGGGCTTCTGTTCGGTTAAACCAAAAAGGGCAAGATATCATCGCAATCTCTTCCATGAGCACTTTGGCCAAGCAAGCTTTGTGAAAATGCTTCCTTTCCAAATGATGCCTCTCCTTGAGGTATTAAAAAACAACTAATACAAAAACAAAACCCAGAAGCCTCCTGTGTAGCCCAAAGGGTTCAAGTCCTTAAGGAAGTAACTACGTCCTTCTGGTCAACAGAAGTTACCGAGTATCTACTCTGTTCGGATGAAGGCAGAAGGGTACCCAAGTAGCGCTGCTCTTTACCCCCCACAGAAGACAATCAGGGCTGATGGTCTTGGAGCCCCTGCTTGGCAGCCAGCAGCCGCTATCAACCCACGGTGCCCAAAAGACACATGCAGCTCCAACCTCCTACACCAATGTTCACTGCGCACCTACTATGTGCCAGGCTGGGAAAACAAACATGAATAAGGTGCTGTCCTTGCAGAGCCCACAGTCTAAAGGGACAGGCAGACATACAAACAGACACCTATCTTAGCAGGAAAATGCTCTGACCAAGATGGGTCCTAGTGTGGTGTTAGCACCGAGTAGGACCGTCTTCCTGCCCAGCCTCTAACCGGGGGTCAGGAAGGCCTCTTGGAGGCAGAGTGTGGACTGAGGATACACCCCAGCAAAGCTCTGAGGGGCACAAGCTCTGGAGGCAGGCAAGGTGGGTTCAAACCCTCCCTCTACCATTTTTTAACCATGTGACCTTGGGTGTGTTACTTAGCCTAAGTTCTCTTTTCCTCATCCATAAAATAAGAGTAGCATCTACCTCTGGTGTCGCTGGAGGATGATATCACAGAATTCACCAAGGCAGCCAGCACAGTGCCTGGCACATAGTAGGAACTCGTAAACATCAGCTAGTCATGCGTTGGGCAAGGATATAGTAAGCGCTGTGCCAAGCACTGTAATCCGTGCCTGGGCCAGAGTGGCAGGCAAGACACAGAAGAATCCCTGCCTTCTTGTTTATGTTGGTGTGGAGGACTCAGATGAAAAGGAAACAAATCAGGGAGCAGATAGTCTGTTAGGAGGTGTAAGTCCGTGAAGGAATGTAAAGCAGGGCAGAGGGCCAGGAGTGTGGAGGGCTGCAGTTTTAAGTGAGGGGATCAGGCAGATTTTCATGGAGCAGGTGACAACAAGAAACACGGAGGTGAGGGAGCAAATCATGCTGCCATCAGGGGAAGCAACTGTGTGAGCAGAAGGGACAGCAAGTGCAAAGGCCCTGTGTGAGATGGGCCTGGCTATGTCAGGAAAGAGCAAGGAGGCCAGTGTGGCTGGAGCAGAGGGACAGGGAGAGTACTCCCCAGGAGACGGTGTGAGAGGTCATGGGGACCAGATCACATGGGGCTCACGGGCCATTTTAAGAACACTGGCTTTGCTCGGAGAAATACAAGGAGTCACTGGAGGGCCTTGAGCTGATGATCTGACTTACATTTTAAAAGAATCAACCTGGCCACTGAAGTCAAGAATAAATTATTAGGGAGAGGCACAAGGACCAAAGTGAGGAGAGGAGTTAGGAGGCTACTAAAATCATGCAGGTGACAGACGCTGGTGACTGGACCAAGGAGCAGCCGCAGGCAGGGGTGATGAGAAGTGGTCAGATTCTAGATATATTTTGCAAGTAGAGCTAACAAGATATGCTCACAAACTGACTAGATGTGGGGTACGAGAGAAAGAGGAGTAAAGAGCAACCCCAAAGGTTTGGGCCTGACAAATCAGAAGGGTGAAGGTACTTGTAGCTGAGAAGGAGAACATGGTAGGCGGGGCAGGAGTGGGGAGACAAGGAAGTTGGATTTGAGAACCTCCTTAGTGGTGAGGAGGAAAGGCCATCTAGGCGAGTACGGTGTGCTGGAAGGCAAGGGAAGGAGGCGTTGAGGGTCAGAGGGAGGGAGGGATTGACCCCGCCAAATGCTGCCGTGGGTCAGCTAAGATACGGACTGAGGACTGAGCACTGGATTTAGCAACACGAGATCACTGGTGACCTTGACGAGTCCACCACTAATTATTAAACGTCGCAGGCACTGCACCAGGCATGGAAATTCAGTCCTGGGATGTGGAAGATGCTGGAAGGAAAAGCAAGCTCTCCACTCCAGCTTCTGCTGCTGTCCGAAGAGTCACAGCGGCGAGCCTTACCCAGACCCGCCAACCATAGATAGTGAATGTCCCCTTGTTGCTACCAACAAGTCCACTCGTGTGAACGGGTAGCTGCTGGTAAGTGAAAAG
>CM053619.1:13112473-13147131 GCA_028646535.1 Procyon lotor | reverse complement strand
CTCAAGCTGAGTCTGCGCTGAGCGGGGAGGCTGATGCAGGGCCTGATCTCATGACCCTGAGATCAAGACCTAAGACACCCACCTGCCCCTCACTTTTTAATTTTTATGAAGCTTAGAAATGCAGAATGTTCTTCCACCTGCCTGTTTGTGCCCTGCTTAATATGTATTGTCTTAATGAACTGGAAAATGCTCCAAAAAATATGAAGAAAATAAAAATCACCTGTTAGCTTTTTAAAAATATCCGTAGCAGGCCTCTACCTACAAATTTCCATTGAACTGGTCTTGGGTGGGACCCAGGCCCCAGAGTTCTGAAGCCCCTCCCTCCAGGTGATTCTAGTGCGTAGCCAGGAATAAAAACATTTGCAAGTAATATGGGGTAGCAAGCAACTCCCAACCCTAGAGCCCATTGCCCTAGTCCCTGCATGAGAACATACGTTATTACACCATAATTCTAAAGTTGTTTCAAGTGTGATCGCCCCCAGTAAGAGGCACTCCCCAGGGATAGGACCAGTGCCTCCTGCTAGAACATAGCAGGGCTCTGTCTATCCTAAACAGGTATCTGATAACCAAATTTCTGCTCATGAAGCCTTCCTTTGGGATGGTCTTCAAACACCTGGCCACATTAGAAGGATCACAACCATCTGTAGACATTACAGAACAATGATCACAAGGAACAGTGGGGAGAAGTAGGGAGAAGATCCTACCAGGCTATGGACACAGACGGCTCCAGTAAGAGTAACAAATCTTCCAGGAAATTCCCTAGAGTTCCCTGCCCCTTGTTCCGTATGCTCACGTACTTCTGGAAGCTCCCTGGAGATTTTTCTTGTGTTTCCCATGGTTAAATCTTTTCCGGCTGAGCCCTGGCTTCTTCACAGAGCTGTCACAGGGCACCACCATGGTCACCTCCATCTCCTGTCACAGCCAAGACCCAGGAACTCTGGAAGTACTAAAGTTGCAGGGTTTTCTGGTGCAAAGAGGAAGAGAACCCCTCTTTGCATTAACCCCCCCTTTGCATTACACTCCTTTGAGAAGGGGTCCCTAAGCAGTTCAAGGGAAGCTGGGCAGGTGTGTAAATTTGAGAGATCATCAGAATCCCTGCCCTATTTCCCTGCCTTAGTCATTCTTTTTTTTTTTTTTTTAAAGATTTTATTTATTTGACAGAGAGATGACAGGTAGGCGGAGAGGGCAGAGAGGCAGGCAGAGAGAGAGGGAAAAGCAGGCTCCCCGCTGAGCAGAGAGCCTGATGCGGGGCTCAATCCCAGGACTCTGGGATCATGACCTGGGCCGAAGGCAGAGACCTTAACCCACTGAGCCACCCAGGCACCCCTGCCTCAGTCATTCTTAAGGGCTCCTTCCTACCCATTCGTCATCCGTGGCTATATCGTCTTCACTTAGAACAAGTTCTAAGGGAGGTTCCATCCTTCGTGTAAATAGGGTTCTGGAAAGTCATCCCATTGGGTCTTGGAACACATCTGAACACCAGGTTGGATTCCAGCCAGTATCACCACTCAAGTCACAGTCAATATATGCCAGTAACAGCTGTTGATAGCTAGAGGGCAAGCAAGGTGCCTCCAGAATCTTAAGAAAAGAGGCCCCTCCACGAGGCAAATTAATCGAATAGACACTTAATGGAAGAGATTGGCCATCTGTAAAAGCAATATTCCAAAAGTAGGAGAAGGGAAGGCAGAGAAAATGGACATTTCTTGAGGTCTGGCAGTTTTCCAAATATTTCATATATTTTGGCATTGAGTGCTCACAGCACCTTTAGAGGTGGGTATAACCACCCCCATTTTACACATGGAGAAACAGAAGCTCGGAGAGATCACGTGGTTCACACTTTGACCTCAGATGTTTGGCAAGCACTGATCAATTTTCTGTCCCCATAGTCTCACCATTTCCAAAATGTCAAATGGAATCATTCAGCATGCAGACCTGCGTCTGGCTTCTTTGACTTAGCCTGAGGCATTTGACGTTCATCCCTGTTGTTGGATGTATCAGGAATCCACTTTTCATTGTGAAGTGGCATTTCATTGTATAGATGTGCCGCAGCTTGTCTATCTATTGCTCACTTAAAGACTATTCAGGTTGTTTCCAGTTTGGGGCAGTTACAAATAACACAGCTGTAATCATTCACATACAGGTTTTATGTGATCCTCATGACCATTTCTGTAGGAGTGAGACTTCTGGGGCACATGCCGGATATGTGTTAACTTTATAAGGAATTGCCGATGTGATTTCTAAAGTGGCTGTAGCGTTTTTGCATTGCCACCAGCAAGGTATGAGGGTCTAGTGCCTCTGCATCTTTGTCAGCAGTTGCACGGTCAATACTTCTTATTTTATTTTTTGTATTTTTTAAGTAGGCTCCACACCCATGGCAAAGCCCAACACAGGCCCAAACACATGACCCTGAGATCAAGGCCTGATCTGAGATCAAGAGTCAGCTGCTTAGCTGACTGAACCACCCAGACGCCCCTGTATTATCAATACTTTTTGTTTTAGGCATTCTAAAAGATGGATAGTCCTATAACACTGTGGTTTTGATCTGCATTTCATTAATTACTAATGATGTTGAGCATCTTTTCATGTACTTATCCATGTATCTTGCCATCCGTATCTTTTGCCACTCGTGTATCTTCTTTGGTGAAGTAGCTGTTCAAGTCTTTGGCCCTTTTTAAATTGTGTTGTTTGCTTTGTTACTGTTGAGTTTTTAAGAGATCTTTCTATACAAGTCATTTATCGGTTATGCAATCTGCAATGATTTTTCCCGAGTTTATGACTTGTCTTCCCATCTTGTGAAGTGTCTTTTGAAGAAGCCCAATTTACAATTTTTCTCCTTTTACAGATCATACTTTGGCTGTTGTATCTAAGAAATCTTTGCCTAACTCGGTGTTGTATCTAAGAAATCTTTGCCTAACTCAAAATCACAAAGATGTTCTCTTATGATTTTTCCTAGAAGCTTTATAGTTCTAAGTTTTGCATTTTTGGTTCCTGATCCATTTTAATTTGTGTAACGAGAGGTGTAGATCGAGATCCGACTATTTGTATGTAGATGTCCATTTGCCCTGGTACCATTTGTTGAAGACTATTGTCAATTTTGATCTAACACTACAGTTTTTCCCTCTTGTAAATTTCATCTTTCCTACCACATGCCAATGGTTCATTCATCTGTTCATCCATCATCATTCACTTCCTCTTGCTTACTTGATTCCAACTATGCTGGTCCTCTTGCTGTTCCTCTAAACACATATTATGGACCTGCCTCAAGGTCTTGGCCATTCCCTTAGCGTACAATGCTGTTCTTCCAAATAACCACATAGCTCACTTCCTCATTTCATTCAGGTCTCTGTCCAAACATTACCTTACTTAACTCCCTGAAGACTCTCAATCCTACTACTTCTTTACCCTGCTTTATTCCTTTTCATAGCATGTATCACAACCTGACATTATATATTTATAGTTTATGTATTTATTGACTGTATACTCCTTCCCCTAACCACCATCAGAATGTTAAACATTGCAAAAGCAAGAATTTAGTCTGTTTATTCACTAATAGATTCCCAGGACCTAGGACAGTTCCTGAACATAGCTGATACTTTATAGTCATTGATCTTATTGAATAAATCCAAATAAGAAATATTTACTGAGTGTCTGTTAGGTCGCAGGCACAGTGCTAAGCTCTGGGGATAAAATGAGCAGCAAAACACATATGGTCTCTGCCTTCCTGGAGCCCACAGATCAGCAGGAATGACTGACGTTAACTGAATAATCTCAGAAATAAAATGGATACTAGCTTCTGGGCCTTGAAGAAGTATGTGGTGCTGGAGAGCTTATAACTTAGTTGCAGAGAATTGGTCATGGAGATCAGGGAAGGGTGCCCATGAGGGAGTGGTGACTGAGTTGAGTGCTGAGGATTAGAAGCGATTAAGTAGGTGAGGAGAGGGGAGAACGGGCCTTCTAAGTATCTGGCAACCACGTACAAAGAGCATGTGAGGGGAAGAAGCTTGGTATGGGCGAGAAACTAGAGAAAGGTGGATGTGCCTCAAGGTAGTGAGTCAGGCGAGGAGAGAGGAAGGCAAGGAGGCTCTGGGGCATGCAAGGTGGCTGGCAGGAGGTTGCTCTTTACCAAAGAGCAATGGGAAGCCATTAGAGGTTGACTCCGCCTTTTTAACCACCGGATGCACAGCAAACAAACACTCAAACACACTTGTGTCTTGAAAACTGATGGGAATGTAAATCGATCCAACTTTTTACACAGGGGAATTTCGCCATATGGGTTCAAAATTACGAAGGTATTTATCTTTTCACCCAGCAATTCCCTTCTGGGAACTGATCTTACAGATCGACTTGCCCATGTGTGCAAGGGCATTTATCCAGGGTTCAGTCAGTACAGTGTTACCTGTAAGAGCAGAAGAATGGAAGCAAACCAGGTGTCTCTCAACAGGAGATCACAAAAGAGTCGTGGTGTCTCCACACAGTGGACTAAAACCAACCATAAGAAAGAATAATGAGGACTTTCATGCAATTTTTGAAAAAATTCCAAGATTTATTATTAAGTTTTAAAAAATGAAGGTTCAGGACTGAGCTTATAAATGACTAACATTTCTGTAAATAATAGGAAAAAAAAACAGGCCCAGGAAAAAAAATAGGTACAGCTTTTCTGTGTCCAGTATTTGTCTGGAAAGAGTTATAAGAAACTGGTACTGTTGCTTGCCTCCAGGTCTTGGGTAGGGGAGTGGGTTGGAGGGGGATTTTTATAGTGTATCTCTTGAATTTTGAACTATGCAAATATCTTACCTATTCTATAACTAAAAAATGCGCATGAAAATTATTTATTGATTAAATGAATTAGGAAATTAATCTGTTAAACAAATGGCTTCCAATCAGTACTCCCCTGCACTGTTAGAAGAAAAGGATTTAGGGAATCCTGGCTCCCGCCCCACTCCCTGATTCCCAGTGTGGTCCCCAAGGGGAACCCACCAACGGGAATCCTTGGGGCCTGTGGAGTGGGCAGCGGGGTGAAAATGTTTATTTCATTTAATTGGTATCAGGGGCCCCTCTTTGCCCCTGAAACCAGGGTCTTGCGGCCCCACAGAGACGCATTTGTTTGGGGTTTTCTTGAGCTTGTTTAATTAGGTTGTTGCTGAAAAGCTGCACCATTTGTCTCTGAAGTGGCAACTGGCCTCCAGAGATGTGATCACCTCTCCAAAAGAACTTTTATTAAAAAGCCTGATATTCATGCTGTGAATTTTCTGCAAAAATAAATAAATAAGCACCCAAAGTATTTGCGGTATTAGGGAAAGCAGCACAAAGTGGGGAAGGCCAGAATGTCTTGAGCTCCCCAACGGCCACAACCCAAAGAGCTGGTCTGTGAGTTTTGATTAAATTCCAGTGGTTGACAGCCCAGGTACATGTCTCGGACCATTCGATTTCATCACCCCGGCTTGATAAGGGAGATGAAAGGGAGACCAACGGGTTCGCCTCCAGAAGGAGTTCCCTGTTTCTCTGGTGCTGATGAAGGAAAGCAGCTGTGAGCTTGGCCCTGGAGTCCCCTCTGGTAAGTTAAGACGTGGACCAGACAGGTGGCTCAGGGAGGGGAGCAATCAGGGGAGGAGCAACAGAAAAGAATGAGGACAAGGTGGAGTGGGGATCTCGAACTCTCCGTCTCCATTCGTGCTATAATGCGGTTAATGCTCTAACAACCCTACGGAGAAAGGATTACTATCCTCGCCCTACCCCATTCTACAAATGAGGAAGCTGAGGCTCAGATGAGTGCAGTACCTTGCCTAAGGTCTCAAAACTAGCAAGTGTCCCGTCAGGATATGAGCCCAGGCCTCTCTTGCTTTCAGGGCGATATTAATATATCAGAAGTACCCTCTTTTAAAATCAGAAATGAACTACCTTTAAAAATCTGTGCCATTTTGGGGGCGCCTGGGTGGCTCGGTTGGTTGAGCATCAGACTCTTGATTTCTGCTCAGGTCATGACCTCAGGGTAGTGAGACAGAGCTCTGTGTTGGGCTCTGCACTCAGGAGGCAGGCTGCTTGAGATTCTCTCTCCTTCTCCCTGTGCACTGCACCCCCACACCGGCTCACACTGTCTGTCTCTAAAATAAATACATCTTTAAAAAAAAAACCAAAACCTGTGCCATTTTTCTTTTCAGCATTGCATCTCAAAATATTTGGCATCTGTAAATTACTTCTATTCCAAAAACAAAGATGGAAAATCCTTCCTTTTTTTTCCCCTTTCCTTCTCAACATGAGCTGAATGGGGGGATCTCAGGTCCTTTTTAACAGTCAAAAAGACAAAGAGGAGGCCAAAGGCATGCAGAGCAAAATGGCTACGTTTTATTGTGACTACTGCGACCAACACATCACCCTGGACTCTCCATCCGTGAGGAACACACACTGCAGCAGCGGTAGGAAACAGAAAGAGAATGAGAAAGACTACTAGCAGAAACGGATGCAAGAGCAGGCTCAGAGCCTATCAACAAAATGACTGCTGCATTATCACAAGGAAGGATTCCTCCTCTACCGTTCTGTGCTCCTCCTCCTACAGGGGCAATGATCCTGCCTCCCCCAAGTCTCCCCCGTCCTCCTTGCCCTGGGAGGATGCCAACATGCCCTGTAGGGGGCCCTCCTCCTCCTGGAACGATGCCAGTGGGACTAGCTCTTGGAATGAGACTGCCACATGTCATTGATACCTGGGCCCCCAGTGATGAGACCCCCCACATGTCCCATGATGGTGCCAGGCTGGCCAGGAATGACTCAACCAGAGATAAGGAGAGAGGGGGACCTCTTTAAATCCGATTTATATTATTTGTTCTACTTCCCCAGGAGACCATGGTGCTGTGACTCTACGCGTTTCCTAACAGCATGACAAGGAAGACTTGCTTCCCTTCCTATCAGTGAGAGAATGGTTTTGGCAGGGCAGTAGTGGGACAATAAAAATTTTTTTTTTTCATTTGCATTTGAAACGTGAAAATAAAATTGTCAACTGTTTTACTTAAAAAAAAAAAAAAAAAGACAAAGAGGAAATAACCAGGAGCCCCAGCACCGTCAGAGGCCCTCCCAAGACAGAGTCCTGCTGCTCAGGTTACCTGGGCCATTTCAAAAGGCAAAAGCTTTCCACGGTGACATTTGGAGTCAAGATGAGGATATTTCCCATGGCAGGACTTTCCATAAAGTGTCTTCTGAAGACGAAACCCAGAAAAACAACCTCATATTAGCAGTGTGTGGACTTAAGTAAGACATGAGCAAGAACTTTCTGGTAATGAGTGATGGATATTGGCTCACAAAATGGATAATGAAGAAAGGACAGGATAGGAATAAACTGACTGGCAAGATACCAGATATATTATCCACTAAATCTTTGATTTAGTGATTATCTCTCCCGTCTCCTGCAAACACTGTGCCACCTGGTCTGAGTTCCATCACAGCCCCCCATCTCTTTATGCCTCTGAGACTTTGCTCTTGCTGATCCCTCCACCTGAAATGCATTTCCCTTTCTATGACTGTCCTAATCCTGTTGATCTTTCGAGGTCTAGCTCAAGTTCCTGGATCTGCTTGAAGCTTTCTCTGACCACTGAGGGTGGGCACTGAGGGTACAGCAGTGTGTCTTTAAATATGGCCCATACGCCTCTACCGTGCTTGGGATTCTAGATAGTCTAGAGCTTAGTCATGATCATCTGGCTAGAGGATCGCTGGTCCCTGCAACGTCAGGTGAGAGAGAAGGACAGGCTTACAGGCAGTATAAGCAGCAACTGTCACAGCTGTCCACTCCACTGAGAGCCTGCCACGCCGCCCACCTGGTGAGTGGCCACTCTGTTGAGAGCCACCACATATAACCCTCAGATCCTCATTTGCATTCTCTGGTCCCCTATCCTGGGGCAAGAGTGCCTTGAAAACACACGTAGATATCTGCCAACCACATTTCCCAAATTACACTCAATTATGAAGCTGATGTTCTGGGACAAGCCGGTTTTATGTTGGTTTGGAGCTCGGCCCTGATATGGAGCTGTGTCACCATAGGAGGGATGCTCTCGCACATATGTTTGCATTTCACCCACATAACAAGTCCGTAAAGCCCATTTCACAGATGAGAAAACTGAGGCCTGGGCAGGGCAAGTGGTTGGCAGCAACTCACATGGCTAGAAGATAGTAAAACTGGCACTAGCGGCAAACCTCTCGGACTGTGGGCCAGGGTACGTTTCAGTTACTGAGATGGGCACGTGGTGGACATGACTCAGGTTGTCAGCTGACAGATGGCCAGCCAATCCCAGTACAGTTAAACTTCAGACTCCGATCATGACACAGAAACCCTCCTCCATACTCATGTCTTGGCCTTGCGTTTGCATTCTGCCGTGCGTGGACCTGATACAGGAGTCTCTGGGTCAACTCCAGCATCTGCTGCGGTTCACACCGAAGGCAAGGGACAGATCAGCTCGGCAGTGGAGTTCTCGGTGTGCTGCGCCTCCTGCCATTTCAGCTGAGCTGAGAAATCCCAAAGCTGTCTGTCACCTGCCCCCCTTGGATTATCCCCAACCTGCCCTCCTTCAGCTCCTTCTCTGCCAGACCCTGAGAACTTGGCTCCAGAACACTCCACAAGGTATTGCCTCCGTTCTCTGGTCTTCCCAGAATCTGACTCTTGGGTTTCTCTCATTGACTTGGGCTTGATCTTGCCTCCTGGTACTGGAAAATAGGGGTGGATTAGAATGGCTCTTTATGTAGATTAATTAATGTTTGTAAGGTACTTAGAACAGTGACTGGCATGGTAAGGACGATATAAGTGTCTGCTATTACTATCATCTTCAACACCGTCATTATAATGATCATCTACTACCTGCTTAGTATAACACATTCCAACCACTTAGTCTGGCTTTCCCAATCCCTTGGGATAAAGTCCCAAATTCATAGCATAGCTCTGGCTAGGCTCTCCTAGGTCATCTCCTATGCGATCTGAGACACCTGGACTTCCTTTAAGCTTACAGATATGCCAAGCTCTCTAGACCTTGGCCCGGCTGTATTCTCCACTGAAGTGCTCTTAATTTCCTATCACCATCACCTTCCAACCCCCATCCCCCCCGCAAATTCGTCCTTCCATTCTCAGCTAGAATCTTACTTCCCCTTCTTCCTTCCTTTTGTCCATTCGCTACCACACCCAACAAGATTAGGTTGAGTCTTTCCACTACACGATCCTGTAGCACCCTTTGGAAACTGTCCTAATGGCACATAATTACTTCCCTAATGTCTGCCTTCTCACTAGACTGTAAGCCTCATGAGAACAGGGGCCATATTTAAAGACACACTGCTGTACCCTCAGTGCCCAACAAAATGCTTTGAATGAACAGGAGCTCAAAAACCTACTAAATTACATTGAATTGAATCAAAATGGACTGAAAAATGATGATGAAATTGGTACCAGTGAAAGCAATGACCTTAAAGCTTAATATGCCATTATTTATTTACTATGTATGCCATGACCTATTCAAAACCAGATTCAATAATAAAAACATGAAGAATAGAGGAAACAGATAATAGAATATTAATGCTTTCTTGTCCAACAGCATCTACAACTATTACTATCCTAAAAGAAGACAGTAATTAAAGTTGAAAGGAGGAG
Organism: Procyon lotor; assembly: GCA_028646535.1. Classification (NCBI taxonomy): domain Eukaryota; kingdom Metazoa; phylum Chordata; class Mammalia; order Carnivora; family Procyonidae; genus Procyon; species Procyon lotor. The sequence goes on along the minus strand of CM053619.1, from coordinate 13,137,515 downwards.
ATGAGGCTCCAGGCATCAGGGATCAATGTCAACAAGCAAGTTACTCATCTCTGATTGGTCAACCCAGACCCTGGGCACAAGCATATTGCCTGGCACTGCTGGTGATGTCATTTGAGGACTTTTGAGAATGTCCTTGTCAACCCCAACAAATCTAAAATGACCACCAAGGGAAGTAAAGGTAATAACAGCTCTCCTGCCTTCTCCCAGTCAACAAGGACCCAGCCAATCCCTCTCTCTGCCCAAAACAACTCACTGAGTAACTTCAGTTTCCACGATGAGCACGGGAGGGCTTGCCCCACTTGATCCATCAGGGCTTGATCGTTCCTCCCAGATGGCAACACTGAGAGCTTTTTACCCCCTGTGGGCCATGAAGAAGTCATCGAGAGAAGCCCAGTAGAAAAACTCAACTTTAGATACCACCGATGGGAAAAGACAATTGCTCCTTTCAACTGAGACTAATCAAGAAGGCGAGAATTTTCTAGACATTGGTGGTATTTAAGTGGTACCCTCCAGACACATGGAGATTTGTTCGGTTTTCTCCTGGCATTTTGGCGTCTTCTTGGCAGTTTTACTGAGAGATAATTCACATACCGTACAATTCACACATTTAAACTGTACAATTTTGGAGCATCTGGGTGGCTCAGTCATTAAGCATCTGCCTTCTGCTCAGGTCGTGATCCCAAGGTCCTGGGACTGAGCCCCGCACTGGGTTCCCTGCTCTGCGGGAAGCCTGCTTCTCCCTCTCCCCTTCCCCCTGTTTGTTTTCCCTCTCTGGCTGTGTCTCTGTCAAATAAATAAATATTTTTTAAAAATAAAAAAATAAGGTAAGTAAACTATATAATTCAGTGGTTTGCTTTTTGTTTTGCTTCGAAGTAGGTGCCACACCCAGGGTGGAGCCCAACTAGGGCCTTGAACTCACAATCCTGAGATCAAGACCTGAGCTGAGAGTCGAATACTTAACCGAGCCACCCACGTGTCCCCAATTTGCTCATTTTTAATGTATTCACAGAGTTGCATAGCCATCACCCCAATCTAATTTTAAACTGTTTTCATCACTGCAAGAAGAAACCCTGTACCAATTAGCAGTCACTCCCCCTCCAGACAACACCTGCCCCTCTCGGCCCTGGGCTAATCTACTTCCTGTCTCCATAGATTCTCCTATTATGGATATTTCATATCAATGGAATCATACAATATATTCTTGTCTTTTGTGACTGACTTCTTAAACTTAGCACAGTGTTTTCAAGGTTCATCCATTTTGAGGCGCCTGGGTGGCTCAGAGGGTTAAAGCCTCTGCCTTTGGCTCAGGTCATGATCTCAGGGTCCTGGGATGGAGCCCAGCATCGGGCTCTCTGCTCAGCAGGGAGCCTGCTTCCCCCGCTCCCCCCCCAGCCCCGCTCTCTGCCTCACCTACAAATAAATAAATAAAATCTTAAAAAAAAAAAAGGTTCATCCATTTTGCATGGGTTTTTTTTTTAATTTTTTTTTTTTTAAAGATTTTATTTATTTGACAGAGAGAAACACAGCGAGAGAGGGAACACAAGCAGAGGGAATGGAAGCGGGAGAAGCAGGCTTCCTGAGGAGCAGAGAGCCCGATGTGGGGCTCGATCCCAGGACGCTGGGATCATGACCTGGGCTGAAGGCAGACGCTTAACGACTGAGCCACCCAGGCGCCCCCATTTTGCATGGTTTTATTACCAAATGATATTCTACTGTAAAACTATGCTACATTTTATTCATCAGTTGACGGACATTAGGCTGTTTGCTTTTTTTTTTTTTTTTTTGCTATTATAAATTAAGCCATGAACATTTGTGTACAAGTTTTTTCTGTGAACAGATGTCATTCTCCTTGGGTGCATATACACAGATTTATGTATCGAATTGCTGAGTCGTATGGTAACTCTACACTTAACATTTTGAGAAACTTCCAAACTGTTTTCCAAAGCAGCTGGACCATTTTACATTCCCACCAGCACTGTCTAAGGGTTGCAAGTTCCTCCAGCAGTGGTTTTTGACATGGCCAAGTATGCAAGGGAAAGACATAGAATCCTGAGCCAGAGAGAGCATGAAATCAACACCACAGCCAAGATGAAGAAAACGAGGAGAATGTTCACATACCTCTACGCCTCGGGGCTGGAAGCTGAGGCTGATGTAGCAAGTTGGCCCCTTGGACAATTCCTCTTATCTCTCCAATTCCAGAATTTTAAAGATTTATGGTAAGAGGAAGGTGACAATGTCAGAAAAGAAACATGTTTCCAAAGTTATTCACCATTTTCCAGCCAGACTTGTTGGCAACAAATGTTATGTATGTCTATGTGTAGATGCGGGCTAATGTCTACAAATGGGAAAATTCTAGGGGCAAAAAAACTTTTTCCCTAGAAAGGGTATGAAAGAGACTTCTAGATCCGTAGGGGTCATCATAGGTGCCTAAAACTAAATCTCTCCACATTTCAAGAAACCATACAGATCAGCAGGGGGAGCAAATTAAACCATCAACAATCTCACCTAGATGGAGACATAGATGGAATTTTTAATACATAAGAGATACTCAGTGACTGCTGAATTAAAAAATTAGTTAATACATAAATGAATGGCAACACTACAGAAGAAATGAACCTATGAAGGACGGTTAACATGACAGAGGCCAGATCCAAACCAGTTTGGCAGTCCCTATTTCCACAAGAAAATGGTATTGTGTGAATAAAGCAGTTCATTTAGCTCATATCTCAAATAATTGGGTGCTTTTCCTCCAGACAACTGTCCTACTTAGGTGTGGGGTACAGGTGCTATATGTGTGCTTGTCAGCTCATTGCACAGAATATTTTTATACTCAAGGGTTGAAACTTAGCAAAATTAAGCATTTTGCCGTTTCATCGGGGATGTTCATGAGTAAGCCGGTGGTGATAATCCCTATCCTGATTCATGCTTAGACACCAGCAGTTTTACTCATCATAGTTTCTGTGCCATCAGTGCAAATGTTCATGGAGTGGCAAAGACAAAGTCTTAGTATTATTATGAACGTAGTTTTGACTTTGAGGATCCCATCAGAGGGTTTGGGGGATTCCCCAGCGGCCATGGGCCATGCCTGAAAATCACTGCTCCAGATACAATCTGAATAAAGCAGAGTACAGGTAGGATTTTCATCTCCCTTCTTCTTGATCCCATGTCTTTCTTAATTTGGGCTAAGATGGCATTCATTTTTCAAGAAACCAGTGTCATCTGATTGGTCTGCATTCAGCAGCTAACATGAAAAAAATCTTGGAAAATGTAACACTACGGGGAGCAAGAACATCTTCGGTCTTGACAGGGAAAAGATGTTTTTCAGGTGAATAAGGTAAGCTAAGAAGGGCACTGCAGATAGGAGGAGAAGCTTGGGCAAATACACATGGAATGAACAGGTTGGAATGCTGGGAGAGTGGGGAATCTATGTGCAAGGTGCAAGGGTGCCGGAGGACATCATGGACAAGGCAGGAATGAGGTGAGCACTGAGGGTAGGAAACTTACATCGAATCCCAAAAGATTTTCCCTATCATTCAACAAAGGTAATTTGGGTTTTTGGTTTTTTTTTTGCCCTGGATGCTCATGTTAATACCCATCCCCCAGGGAAGCAAGATGGACAGAGGGACAGGTTCATTTAAGGAAATTAGGAGGAAGTTTGGGTCTTAATTCTTGACAATCTGTGCTTTGGAAGAGGTCTTTTCTATGCCTCAAGACAAACTTCTCGGAGGATGTCTGTGGGAGGCACCCAGGCCTGCCAATCATTCAGTAAGGGTCAGTGTACGTAAATGCACTCCCCCTCCCAGTCAGCCCCTGAGCATCAGTGATAAGGAGAGGACCCCCATGATCCCCCACACACAACCAGTACTTGACCAAGAAATAATCACCACCTACAAGCCTCCCCATTAGAAAACAAGAAAAATCTCAACAAAAGAGAGCCATCTCCTCTGAAGAATCATCCCCTCCTGGGCAGCTTTCTACAGGCCTGTCTCTAAGTCCTCAACACCTGTGCGGTAAGATCGTACACAGTAGGGAACAGCACGTGTTTGGGGAATGAATGAGCACAGCATTCAAGACACCAGCACTTTCAGAAATCAATATATTTAGTTTATTATCTGCTGATCAGTCAAGTGCATACAGATGGCCCTGAGACACTTTAAGTCCTATAATTCACTGCGGGGTCACGAACATGCTGGCTCATCCCTCTGGCTGAGAGTCCTTGGGGATACTCAAGTCCGGTGTGGCTTCTCCACTTTCGGCTGCTCCTCCTGCTCTGCCCAGTCCCCTCAGTCCTTCCTGGATGCTTTCCTTCCCTCTGCTGCCCCCTCTTCCCTCCCAAATCTGACGTGTTTGGTAGATTCAGCCACAACTTGCTTAGGAGCTTGGTGACCTTGAAAAGGGGTTCATCCTGTCTGTGCTTCATCTCCCCATCGGCAAAGCAGGGCTCCCTAACCGCAGTACCCGGCCACGGCGGTTAGCCAGCTTCTGCAAGAAGCGCCCGGCATGGGTTAGAGCTCAGTGCTCCTCGCCGCAGCCCGGGCAGGTGGGTGGGGGCATCACTGCACTGGAGGTGGGGAAACCAAGGCCGAAACGGGCCAGGTAAGTTCCCCCAAGAGCAACTTGTCTGGAATTGGGATGCAACCCACCTCCCTCCTTGCCTCCCTGCCTCCACTCCTCCTTCCAAGATGGTGGCAAAGCAGGGAAGGGCCAGCAGGAAAGACCGTAGGTTCACAGAGGCCTGCACACTCGGGCGTCCACTATAAGGGCTCTGCCCTTCTTCCTTGTTTCATGTGGCCTGTGTTTCACCACCTCAGGGACACTAGAAACTCCCCGACGGCAAGGACCAGGGCTTCACGGAAGGGCAGTGCCTAAAGGAGTGGCTGCTTGGTGGAGTGCTGGGCACGGTGGGGCCATGAGGCTTCGGGGACCACAAGGAGGACACACCAGGCCCACACACCACCCGGGCCCGACAAGGAGTGCGCCAGAGAGACGAGTGGAGCACTGCGGGTGGAAAGGAAGAGGCGGTGGGGGATGGCCTCCTAGGGGAGGGGATATTTACTCACACACCCACATACCTGGTCCTGCATGAAGCTCTTCGACTTCCTCATACTTAATCTTCACACAGGAGGAGGCTGAGCTCAAAGACAACCCCCTTGGAAAGCAGCAGAACTGAGATGCAAATCCAGACCTGACTAGTTAAAAAACCCATGCCCTGTCTTCTCTGGACAGCCGGAGGGGATGCCCACTCTGGGTTTCCAAGGACAAACATCCATAATACATTAATACATGCAGCACCTTCCAGCAAAGTGACAAAACATATTCTCCCCAAATCTCCCGTGGCGACTGCCAGGAAAGTGAACATAAAGGACGCTGGGGACACACATGTGGCAAGAAGAGCCGGCTGAGCTGACGTCAGCTTCTCCTACCCCTGACTTCCTGCTCTCAGCCAACAAGGCCAATGGATATTCCAAAGCGGCTGCTGCTGCCGACCGAGTTCCAGGAGAAGAGAGGTCCCTCCACTTCAACATCTTCAGGACAGCTTCGTTCTCTAGGCCCCAGCATCTCAGTTTTGTTTCTTATACTGTAAGGCAGAGAGATCATTAGACGTGGGTGAGGGAAGCCAATGGGGGAGGAAGGACCTAGGAAATCCCAAGAACCATGTTCTTTGGGGCCTTAGCTGCCTCCCACAGGGGCTTCTCGGAGGTGGTGAGGCAGACACCAGACAGTCAAATCTCTAGCTGGCACGGGGAACCCCTTTCTTCCTTAGTGGAAAAGGAAGCTGACGGGGTAGGAGGGAGCACATAAGAAAGACACGGGAACGTCAGAAGGGAACGCGGCGGGTGTGCCCATTCTGTTCTTTGAGCTGCATCTTGGTTCAAAGAAAAAAAAAAATCTCAGATAGAGAAAGACCTCAGAAGTCATTGAGTCCAATCATTGAGTTTTAAAAACGAACCCTGGCCCCCACATCGGAAGATCCTGATTTAGAAGGATTGAGGGGGGCACACTCCCCCCAGCTCTCTAGGTTGTTCAAACATCAGTGGGTAAGGACCAGCAAGTTAGTCTGTATTCCTGACTCCCTCCCTTCCTCTACCAAAATAGATACTTGAATGTTTCCTCAATAACCCTGCCTCAGTATGAATACCCCTGGAGACGGGGAGCTCACTACACCCCAAGACAGCTTTCCTGTCTGAGCCATCACAAGGCTGCTGCTGGTTCTGACACTACTGCTTCCAAGACGACCTTTCTCTTCCTTCTTCCTGTGATCCCGTCTCAGGTGATTCAGCACTGTTGGCGTTTAGGGACTGAGAACTCCCCACCCCTGGCACAAAAACAAATCCAAACAGAAAGGCATCGGCCACCACCTCTGGGCTTCTGGAGGAGAGGAGCTGCCGGCTGGGGCTGCAGGGTACCTCTGCCGGGCTGATCCAGCTCAAGTGTGGGGCAGGGGCGACCCCTGGTGGCCACAGAGATTACTGCTGTCATCCCCCCAGGGGGCAGGGGGAGCCAGGAGCCAAGCACTTACTTTGTTCATGATCCACTCTGCATCTTCAATGGCTCTTTTAATAATCTGCTGGATTCTCTCAGGATTGTCTTCATCTGAATGAACCCGGAAACTCTGGAAGTTTAAGCATAAAAAAAAAAAATAGATGACAAGGCAAAATTCGCAGGACCAGCATCTCCAGAGCACCAGGCACCGGCCAGACACACCGCGGCCACTTTCCACTGGGCATGGCTCTCAGCCCTCCAGGGAGAGATAGAATGATCCCTCCTACAGATGAGGAAACAGGCTCGGATGTCCCAACTGGCCACTGTACGTGGCGCAGGCATTCAAGTTCCAGTCCATTCTAACTATATAGCCTGTCCTCCTGTCCACAGAGCAGCCGCAGAATGGAAGACTGGCCCCCAAGGTACCCCAAATCAGGCTGGGCCCAAAAGTGATCAGGCAGCAGGGGCCCAAGGAAACTTCTATCTCTCGGTTCCATTTGCTCCCCCAGGGAACTGCTTGCACCAGACTGAGCGATAGGAAAAAACAGGGCGTCTCCGGGCCTTTGCTGGAAGGCCAGGCAGAAGGGGTCTGGGGAGGGGGTGACTAGAAACTGCAGCCAGGCCCAGCGCAGAGCAGCGTGGGGCTGCTGTTTGCCTTTGACCAGATGTTCACCCTTGAGAAGGAACATGAGATTCAGGTTCACGGGTATGGCACTCAGAGCCCTTCACAAGGGCACCTGGTACCTCTTCTGCCCAGTCACTCTCGACCCCCACAAGCCCTCCTATTTGTCTTCAGGAGTACCTCAAATGCTCACTCTGGGAAGCCCTCCCTGACGCCCTCAGGCAACTAGCTCTTCCCTCCTCCATGTTTTCACAGTCTCTTTGTTGCTACCCTGATTTTTTTTTTTTTTTCCACATTACATTTGTATTCATTTAAGCTTTTTATTTCTTATTTGAAAATAACTTCTAACCTACAGAAAAGCTGCAATATAAACAAATTCCCTACCAGAATCACCGGTTGTGAACACCTCACATTTGCTTTACCATTCTCTCTTTTTATGGGTTTATACTCAATTTTCTGGGAGCGTTTTGAAGTTGAAGACATCACACCCTTGACCCCTAAACACTTTCATGTGTTGTTGTTGTTTTTAAGATTTTATTCATTTATTTGATAGAGAGAGATCACAAGTAGGCAGAGAGGCAGGCAGAGAGAGAGAGGGAAGCAGGCTTCAGGCTGAGCAGAGAGCCCGATGCGGGGCTCGATCCCAGGACCCTGAGATCATGACCTAAGTCGAAGGCAGAGGCTTTAATCCACTGAGCCACCCAGGTGCTCCACTCCCATGTATTTTAACTATGAGATTACGTAACTACAGTAGTCAAATTCAGGAAATCCCACGTTAATATAATACTATCATCTACAGCCCGTATTCCAATTTGAGGAAGGTCTCCAATAATGTCCTTTTTAAGCATTGCTTTTTTCTGGTCTAGAACCCAATCCACTCACTACATTTCGTGGTCACATCTCTTCAGTCCTTTTGAAAGCAGAGCAGGCCTGCCTTTCTCGGTGATTCCCAACCCTGCCATGTTGGATGAGCTGAGGCCACCGGGCTGGGAGATGGTCACACCGTCTGGATTTACCTGATGTTTTCTCATGAGTACATTGAGGCTGGGCATTACTGGCAGGAATGCCTGTTAAAATGATGTTATGTCCCATACTCTACTTTAATTATCCATTCAGCTGCCTTATTTGAGCCCTGGCACAAAGCTGATGTGCTGGAGGATACAGCTTCTGTTCTCTGAGCAGCAATCAGAGAGAGGAGCTAGGCTGTGGTTTTTGGTGGCTCTTACTAGCCTGCCACGCCTCCCCTCCACCACCACCCGAAAGACCCTCCCTGTCCCCTGCCCCCAACTCTGAGACAGGCCTCCTATTATGGGACACGCCCCCTCCGCCCACCCTCCCGAGCCCAATATCCCCTGCTCCCACCTGCCTGACAGCATGTTTGTAATGCTCCTGGATGCCCTTGGTCGGCAGCTGCTGGCAGCAGCGCAGCAGGTATCGGTAGAGCTGCAGCGGCCTCTGGACCAGCTCTGCCCCTGGTAGCGGGGCCATCTGCGAGTCCCTCTGTCCCTGGAAAACACACAGCATTACTTTGAAGGCAGCCAGCCAATCCTCGGCCCTGAGCCCCACGTTCCATGGCTCTTGTGAGCAGTCCTCTTGAAAGCAGAGCAGGCCTCCACTCTGATACAATGTGGAGGCCAGGTCCCCTTCGCGCCACAGCACACGGAACCCAGACCCTGAGCTCGGGCAGGGCATTCTGTCCTGCAGAAGTTTCAGGCCTGCCGGGACCAGAGGTGAGATCGCACAGCAAACGCTGGGGCCTTCTTTCTGGAAGCCAACTTGTGGGGGGTGAGTGAGGCGGTGTCACGGACAAGCAGAATAGGGGAGATGAGCAGGAAGATCCTGTACTGTGAGACTGACAAGCCAGCTGACTACAGGCAACAAAGGGGAGAACAAGCGGAGGTCTGAGCCCCACCACTCAAAGTATCATTTTGGACCAATAGCACCAACGTTACCTGAGCGCTGGTTAGAAACAGACCCTCACCCCAGGCCTGCTGGACAGAATCTGCATTTTAACCAGATGCCCCATAGGCTCCTGCCCGGACCTCTACCACAGCCATCTCGCCTGGTATCTGTCCCCACCTTTAGCCTGTCCCACTCCAGTCTCTTCCATGCTCACCCCATAACCCACTCTGGGACCAGTGGCCTCGGCTCCTCCCCCTAAGCCAGCAAGCACCTCACCTTTTGGTCCCTTGGCACAAGCAGCCCCTTAGCGTCAAGCTTCCCTTCTCCGCCACGGGAGGAACTCGTGTTCATCCTTCCAGGTCCAGCCCCGTGTCACTGCCTCTGGGAAGCCCTTCCTGACTGTCCCACCCTGAAGGGCTACAGTGCCCTGTTTTGGAGCCGTTACAGTGCTTCCCACACTGCTGAGGATTCATCTGCTGCCAGGCCTGTGGAGCCTGGCCCGGGCCCCGGGGCTTCGTGCCCTGTTTGTTGAACTGGACTGAATGGAATCTGTTATCTGCTCTGTACAGATCTCCCCTCTCTGAGAGAGAAGCTCACAATGTTCCAAACGAAGGAGCTAAAAGACCAAGATTAAGTGACTGGCCTTAGTTTTAAAGCGACATGAAAAGAGAAAGATAACTCCCTCCCCCTCAAAAAAAAAAACAAAAAAAAAAAACCAAACACACAAAAAAAACCAGATTCCTAAATCTATCAGAGGTTCTTAAACTACAAAAGGAAATTCATTAAGTAGCCGGTTTCAGAGGCTCCTTCATTCCATTTCCAGCATATTATCGTCCTAGCAACAATAACTGCCTGTCTCCACGGCTAAGTTTGCCAGTGCCTCCTGGCACTCTGGGCTCCCGCCATGACACCGGGGCTGGCAGCTGGCGGCCCGCCCCCCAACACCCCTCCCTTCTGCTAACAGCCCCGGATGTGTGACTGGCAACGCACCTCTCCCCAGGCGTCCGCCCACAGGTCAGGGTGGGTCTCCACTCCAGGTCTGACCAATCAGAGCCCCGCATCCACGTGGTCCCAGGGATTGGGTCCCAGATGGGCACGTGATGGAAGCTGGCCCAATCAGAACACATCCCACCACCTCTGCAGGGGTGACCGGGAAGGCCTCCGTTCTTTCTCTCTATGCGTGGTGCTGCAGGGATCTGCGCCTCTCTCCGGGGCGCCATCTTGCCTCCTCTGGAAGCGTGAGACTGAAGCCACATGGCAGCAGGTAGAGCTGAGAGTATGAGGGAACCAAATCTAAAGAATTCGCCTGAACCCTACAACCGTCCCCCCGAAGGCAGTCCCACCTCTAGACTTTTTAATGACCTGACCCAATTAATAATGCCCTTTGCCAAAGCAGCTTGGGTTTGTTAGTCACTTGCACCCCAGAGAGTCCTAGCTGATGGACATGACCGCCCAAATTCTGCTTCCATGATGGCTCCAGCTCTAGGGAACAGTACAAACAGGGCAAGGCCCCTAAGGTTCTCCTGCCACGAACATCAACCTGCCAGTCTGACTAGCTGTACTAACCCCCCCCCAAAACGAGGGGAACCCCAAACAATGAAGGCAAAGACCTTCAAGGGCTACTAGAGAGGACATAGCACCGAAGTCCCCACCTGATGGGCAGACTCCACTGGCAGGCTTCCCCGAACTATATAAAGTGCTAATCAAATATTGTAAAATGCTAGTCGAGTAACAGATGGTTACCATCTGCAGTCTTCAAAATTAACATTTGGAAAGAGCACAACTTTGTTTCAGTAGATAAAAACCCAAGCAATACTTAGAAACCAACCCAGCAAGTATGGGCGGGAGATTATTTTCAGCTCAATTATAATACTTAGTCATTCTCAGTAATAAGTAGCAGAGAGTGCATGTGTGGGTCCACTCAGAAGAGTTAAACTAAAAATGTTTTAATTTAATTTAAAGTGTGGGTTTGCTATTAAGGGGCAATGGACTTCACAACATCATTGTTGAAACTGTAGTCAAACTCTGTGGCCCCCTAACCATCCCTTGGCAGATCTTGCTCTTTGTACTTGACCTTAGCCTCTTCTGGGCTCCCTGCCTCTGTGAAGGTACCTCTGTCTTCTCAGGCAACCAAACCAAAACCATCACTGAGCCAACCTAGACTTCTCTTCCTGCCTCAATCCCACGCCACTGTCTCTAAGTCCTATCAAATTCTACCTCTGAATGCCCCCTCACATCTGTCTCCTCCTCTCCATTCCCATGCACCTCCTTGCTTTAGGCTCTTATCAGAGCTCCGTTGGACAGCAGCCAGAATTCCAAACAGGTCTCCCTATCTTCCAGTCTATTCATCGCTCAACAGCCATTGAATCTTTCCAAAACCTAAATCTCAGCGTGGCATGTTCCTGCCTAAAACCCCAGATCTGATATCCATCCCCACCCCTGTCACTCATGACAACTCTCCCCAAATGCAGGAAAACTGTGAAATTATTTTAAGCAGTATATGGGCCAACATCTTTTTATTGTAATGATTTTGTATTTATTTTCATGTATAATGAAAAAAAATCCCATCATTTCATAGGTATTGTGGCTTAAATAGTTTCAAAAAGGAATCGGCATAAAACTAGTATTTTTAAGTATCTCAAGCGAAGAAGAATGCAGTTGAGATGTGGATATGACAAAAATCATGAAAGTGGTACTGAGCTTTGGAAGGCACTGGCCTATGGAACAAAGTCCACACTCCTTCCTCCAAGGCCCCTGCCTACCCCTCATGCCTTCTCCCACTACTCTCCTCAGAGTCCAGGCAGACTGAACTGAGTGGCACACACCATAACAATCTAGGTCATGTTTGCCTGCTACGGTCTCTGCACTATGACACAATGCCTGGCATATAGTAGACGCATTAGGGTTCTCCAGAGACACAGAACCAATAGAATATACAGAGAGAATCTATGTTATATCATACGTGTATATTATTTATAAGGAATTGGCTCACATGATTACTGAGGCTGGCAAGTTTGAAATCTCACAGAGCAGGTGTCCCAGTTTGAGTCTGTATCAAACCAGGAAGAGCCAAAGTCCCAGGCTGAAGGCCACCAGCCAAGACGATTCTCTCTTACTCAGGGGAGGGTCAGTCCGTTGTTGTACTCAGGACTTCAAGTGCTTGGATGAGGCCCACCCACATTAAGGAGGACAATCTGCTTTACTCAGTCTCCTGATTTAAATGTTAATCTCATCCAGCGGCACCTGAGTGGCACAGTTGGTTAAGCATCGGACTCGGTTTCAGTTCAAGTCATGATCTCGGGTCATGAGAACGAGCCGTGGGTTGGACTCAGTGCTCGGTGCAGAGTCTGCTTTAAAGACTTCCTCTCCCTCAGCAGCCCCCTGCCACTCTCTCTCTCCCTTTTTAAAAATAAATGTTGTTAATCTCATCCTCAACAGTCTCACAGACACACCCAGAATAACGTTTGGCCAAATCTCTGGGCATCCCATGGCCCCGTCAAGTTGACATATAAATGGAACCATGATAGTAGATGTTTAATATTCACGTGTTAAATGAATCCCCCCACTCTTGCCCACAGTCTGCTTCCTGCAGGTCTCCTGATCCTACAACGCTCAGCTGTAAGGTCCAGCACCTCCTCCTGGAAGCCTTCACTGACCCACCATCCCCACCACCATGTTCAGTGGGAGACTTGTGGGGTACCTCGAGCAGCCCTCACGACCCCACCTCACTCTAGTTCGGACTTCATCATGTGTTACCTGCATTAGTAGGAGGGTACCTGCCTGCCCTCACCACCCACCTCCCCACCGTCCTCCACACGGCAGCCACAACGCCCTGTTGAACGCCCTACTTCAAATTCTCCCCCAGCTGGACGTGACGGGATACTGTGAATTACTATCAACCATTAATTTTCTCAGGTAGAACCACAGTGCATCGTGTGGGAGGACGTCCTCACTCTCGGCGGCTGCGAGGGGAAGGAAGTGTTTAGAGGTGATGTGTCATCACGTCTGCATCTTGCTTTCACACGGTTCGAGGCAACGCAGAAAGAGAAAAGATAGGGTGAGAAGGACAAAGCAGATGTGAAATGGTAAGATCGTGTTAGGCCGGCAGGAATAAGGGTGGACCTTGTGCTGTTATTTCAACTTCTCTGTATTTTGAAATTCTTTGGTGACGAAAAGCTATTTTAGGAAAACCCTTGCACAGCTTTCCCCTTCGCTAGGGGATAAAGGCTTAAACTCGTGAGGCTGGCACCGACTCCTAAAGCCTTCTGGCCCACCCAGAGTCACCCCTCAGCACCCCTCCACCTGCCAGGCACGCCACCTGTAGTTCCTTTAGTAATAATAACAAATACTGAGCACTTACGATGATTACCACCGCAGCCTTACTGGGTATGTAGCGTGGAAGAGACACTATTCTAAACGAGGCACATGAATTAACTTATTTTCATTTTCACAATAATTTTACAAAAAGGTTCCATTATGCCTCCTTTTACAGATAAAGAAACGGAGGCAAGAAAAATTGACCAAGGTCACAGAGCTCTGAGTGCAGAAGCCAGGATTTCCACCTGGGAAGTCTGGCCCCAGAGTCCCCGTGGGTGCTACTCTTCCTAACGGCACCCCCACTCCCCAATTTCTTTCTTTTTTTCCCCCCATTTCTTTTTAAGGGATGACTGCTTCCCATTGAGCCTGGCCTGCTGAGACGGTTGTCTGTGGCTCCATCTCTCCTGGCCACAAGGGGAACATCAGACCCAGGCGAGGCCAGCTGAGTGCTCCCCATCTCCGGAAACGGGCTCTCGAAAAAGGTCACGCACCCAGCAATGGCTGCACGATCAGCCTCTTCCTGCTCTGAACTATTCTTCCTATCTGAACTATCTAGATTCCTGCCCAGTTCTCCAGCCTTCTCCCTTGATTCTGTCTTTTTTTTAAGATTTTATTTATTTGACAGAGAGAAACACAGCGAGAGAGGGAACACAAGCAGAGGGAATGGTAGCGGGGGAAGCAGGCTCCCTGCCAAGCAGGGAGCCCGATGCGAGGCTCGATCCCAGGACCCTGGGATCATGACCTGAGCCGAAGGCAGACGCTTAACGACTGAGCCACCCAGGCGCCCCTGATTCTGTGAGTCCTTAACACTCGTCCAGGGAATTTCTTTTTGGCTAAGTCTTCCCGTCTCCCCTTCCTCCCCACACAGAACTAGACTGTCTCCCTGATCTGTCTGCCCACAGCCGGTTGTGCCTACTGTGATCAGCGGGAATCGCCTGGGCTCCAAGTGTTTGCCTCTCCTTCCTCCCTGACCGGACAGGACCCCCCCCCCCCCCCCACCGAGGGCAGGGACTGTGTCCGATTGCCCCATCTCCGTTCTCTCAGTGCAAGCACAGTACTGCCTGCTACGAAGCACACTCCTCCATCAACACTTGCTCGCTGATGAACCTCAGAATCTTCCAGGCCCTGAGCAGTCCTGCCCATCACCTCTGGCAGCAGCACCCTCCCTTTCCTGCCCATCTATGCCAAGCCTTTCCGGTCCCCTCAGCTTCCCTCCAACTCACCTGCAGGAACTCCCTGCAGGCAACGGACGTCTCCTGCCTCACTCAGTCTGGAGAGGCCACTGGGCAAGAATATTTTCAAATCCCCTCTTCCATGAAACTCGCCCTTGCCTGAGAGCTGACTGATGGGCTAAACGTGGCGCTAGACATTCTGACAACCACCCTCGGACGAAAAGCATTATCATCCCATTTTGCAGATGTGGAAACTGAGGCTGATCATGACTACACAACCAGGGAGTACCGGCGCTGGGATGCGGACTCTGACTCGGACTCCAGTGCTCCAACCTCCCTGAGTTCTTGAAGGAAAGGGGTCCCTCCTTCTCCTTGTCTCTGTTAGGCTCTCAGGGCCTCTCTCCTGGATTAATCCAACACCCTTCTGACATGTCTCTTCTTCAGTCTCTCCCTGTGTGCAGCCACGATGAGCAACGGGAAACAAAAACCTCATCTTTGAGTCCCTTGCTTGATATCCTTCAATGGCAGACACAGAACAAGCTCTAAGCTCCTTGGTACGCGTGTGTATGTTGGTGGTGGTAGGTGTGTATATGTATGTGTATGGGGTGGGGGTGGGGGGTGTCAAGGCTTTCTCCAGTCAACTGCCAATCTCTATCCATTTGCAGCTGAATTCCTCATTCTCTCCACCCTCTTCCCGGCTCAGCCTCCTCTGCTAGGCGCATAGCACCTGGCACGCAGTGGGCCCTCAACAGAAGGATGTCAAACTGAACCCTTTCTCTCTCCAACACCTTCCAGTCAACTCTCCGGCACCCAGAAGACTGAATGGAACAACGAAAGTATGGGGGCCCCCGATCACGGCGGTGGATTTCACTGACTTAGTGACCTCTGCTGACATCAGAGAGAAAAAAATAATCTTTTTTCCTTTGAAGTCAAATTAAAGAGCAGGTGAAATTTATTTACATTTTTCCCCCAAATCAGAACTGAGCTCTAGTTATTCATGCTGTCGCCTCCCATGAATTAGAAAGTTCTAAAAATACTCAAAGTGCCACGGCCTGATTCATGGTAAGTGCTCGGTCAGAGGTGTTAACGGAATGAGCAGAAAAGTCATCCAAGGTAGGGAATCTTTCAAAACCAGAGCGCTGAAGGCGACCTCTTCCTACCCAGGGTCAGAGAAATCTCTTCTCCACACCCCTGCCAGGGAGCCTTCCAGCTTTTCTCCCTTAACGTGCTCCCTTGTGGCGGGGAGCTCACGACCTCCCAAGTCTGGGCTCTCCACTTCATTCGTGGATCTGAGCTCTGCTCTCTGGGGCTCAAGTCTCCCCCCCAACCCCCGACCTCCGAGGCCAGTCTGTCATTGTTCAGTCAGTGATCCCAGCCCCGAAGTCATTCTCTCCCAAGATCCCCACCCTGAAGGTGCTATCCTCTTAGTGCCTCCCCATCCCACTCATGCTCCGGGACACACACACCCTCCATATTGGGCTCCCTCTTAGACACGCTGTCCAGTGGGAAAGCCACAGTTCTGGACCCTGACCACCTCCGTGGGTCCTGGAGCTCAGGTGGCAGTGTCCCCTCCTTTACCCGGCAGTTCAAGGAAGGTCGCTCAGACAGCATTCTCGGCTCAGGCCCCCATGCAACCCTGGCATTCAGCCTAGAGGAACATTTTTTTGGGTGAACCCCTCTTAAATCTGTTTCCCATCTTGTATTTTATTAGTTCGGTCCAGAGTCACCATCTGCTACAATCTCTGGGGTACCTGACCCTGTCTATGATCCAACTCCACTCAATTCAGCACAACAAAGGCACAGAACGATCCCATCCCAGGCACGAATGGGGTCCAAAGAGAGAGACGGGAGCCCCCAGCGAGGTGTGTCAGTCACCCATTCAATGCCATTCAGAGCACGCAGCACGTGTATGGCTCTGGGCTCGGCCCTAGGACCAGAGACGGATGGCCTGACATGTTACCTAGCTGTCCCACCTCGAGCTTTCTACACAGCAGATGCCAAGTCTTACGATCTACCGTCCAGAGAGTCATCAGTAAGTGCCAGGTAGGTGCTGAGAGCTTCACATGTGTTAACCCCGTGCACCCTCACAACAATCTTCTGGGGTACCTCTCATTAGCCCCATTTCATAGATGACGAAACTGGGGCTCTGAGAGGGTAAGAAACCTGCCAGAGACCACACAACTATTAGATGGTAAGGCCAGGAATCAAACTGAGGACTGTTGCCCCTTGCCCCTACCTGCTTCTAACACCACCTGCTACATCCGTATCTGAGCCATCCACAGAATGCTGCCCGGATCCAGGCTAAGGACCCCACAGAGAACCCTCCCGGAGCTCATTGAGGACCAGGTCCGCATGCATGAAAGCACTTGACTGTGCTATTATCCCGTACTTATTTTTCAACCTTCTCCATAAAACTTTGCTCCGTGCTTTTCTGAAACCCAAGGACATCATCTATAGCTTCCTGCTGCATAAAGATGGGGAAAAAAAAGTCACAAGGCTGATGTCAATTACACAGACAAAGAAAAGGGGGCAGCTAAGGAAATACTAAAAAAGCTCTTAGGAAACCCAAAGGAGACTATAACAGAATAAAGGAAACGAGTGAGAATAAAGCCACAAAGGGAATTTCCTGGGAGCCAAGTGATATCACTAGTACAGATGATGAGAACTAGGCCTATGGCCCCATTGAACCCTCCCCCCGGTTCTTTCCCTACCCTGTGCCCTGACATAGGGCACCTAAAAATAAGTGGGTAAAAGTCATATATTTAAAAAGAAAGGAAAGAATGGAACTACAGAACATGACCAGAAATTATGCCCTATTAAATACTGATACAAGGCTAAATTAAGCCTGCACAGGCCATTGTTTAAATATGCAATTATTTCTCTGGCTGGGGCAAGTCGCAATATAGAAGCAGAGTGGTTCTGCTCCCCCAGCTCCAGGGCTCTAGCTTGCACACACACGTTCCCCCAAGCTAGAAATGGGGCAGCAGTCCGCGCTCCTCCAGTCCCCTTCCTTCATGGTCAAGGCTCTCAAGACCCACCCTCCCCGTCCTCAGTGCCCACCCCGCTTCATGCACCTACACAGTACCTGGGCTCCCAGCTTTTTTTTTTTTTTTTAAAGATTTTATTTATTTGACAGAAAGAGAGATCACAAGTAGGCAGAGAGACGGGCAGAGAGGGGGGGGCAGCAGGCTCCCTGCTGAGCAGAGAGTCTGACAAGGGGCTCGATCCTAGGACCCTGAGATCATGACCTGAGCCGAAGGCAGAGGCTTTAACCCACTGAGCCACCCAGGTGCGCCTGGGCTCCCAGCTTTGTAACAATACCTTGCTCAAGCTATCTGAATATCAATCTCTGCAGTCCGACGGGAGGATACTTCCTTAAAAACACACCGTCACTCCCCTTCTCCAGAACCTCTGTGGAGTGTTCTTTACCCTTCTCCAATCTGCTTCCAAACTGTCTCGTCAACTCATCTGCTGTCTACACTCCCCACATTCTAGCCACATACTGAACTTAGAGGCTAAGTTCATGGACCTTGGGATCAAGCAGTGTACATTCAAATCCTGGCTCCATCACTGGCCAGCAGTGGGACCTGGGCAAGCTTCCCAATTTCCACTGCAGAGTCACCTGCACATCTGTCCATGGGTCAACTAATGGTATTTCCTACACAGAATCGTTGGGAGGATTAACGAGTGCTCCTAAACCACTTAGCACGGTGCCCGGCACATACGAGGCACTTGGTAACTATCATTAATCGCGTCTCTGAAACACGCTGTGCTCTTCAATGCCTCTTTCCCCTATACTGGATTCCTCACCTGCCTCAAGAATTCCTCTTGATCCTTTAAGATTTAGCTCCCACGTCCCTTCCTCAAGGCTCACACCCCACGCTGCCCATACTCCTCTGATAAGGTCTCACACTGTAATCCTTTCTATAAATGTGTATTGATTGACCTCCATTTACCAAAGAGGACACTAAAGCCAGGAGGACAGTGGCTGTCCTGGAATCACAAAGCCAGCAGGTGGCAGAGCCAGGGCCTTGAATCCTCAGCTCTTCCTCCCACACCTGCTGTCCCTCTCAGAGGCCAAGGAGCCACTCGGAACCGCCCATGTGGCTCAACCGCCCGGAGCCAGTTTACCAGCTTCAGGTGAACCTGGTGAGTTGGCCCAGTCAAAGCAAACTGGAAAAATCAGACAAAAGGCAAACATGCTGGTCTCAGAGCAGGGCAACCAGCAATGTGAATCGAGTCATTGTGACGTTAGGCTGCTTTGTGCCAATGGCCTCCCACACACAGACCACAACACATCACTGTGGTTTGAGGGCAAAAGAAGGGAACCATTATACATCCACCCGGTGTCAGCCACGTGGCTGAGTGCTTCACAGGGGCTACTTAATCTCCAACCCTAATACTCCCATTTTGGGGAGGATGAAAACGGAGGCTCCGGGTCACACAGAACTGGGTGAGAGCGCAGCTAGGCTTTGTACCCAGGTCTCTACCCTCCTAAAAAGCTCTTTCTACACATACGCAGGGCTCATCTCAAAGGACCCATGAGCTGAAAGCTCCTGATTTATCCGTCTCTCACGCTCTCCCTCCCTCCCTTACCCAACTACTCTTCCAGGCACCCACATTGCTCTGCCCCACGGGAATCCAGGTCTCATTTAAGAGGACTTTCCTGACCACTCTGTGGTCCCTTCTTTTTTCCTGGCACTCTTCACCACCTGGGGGATTTAAAGATGTGGATTTAATTCTCTGTATTCCCTCACTGGAATGTAAACTCCATACAGCAGGAAGTTAATTTATTCTATTCATGGCTAGCTCCCTAGTATAGTACGGTGCCTGATACATGTAGGCATGTGTGGACACGTATTGAAATAGAGCACCAAAAAGGTGCTAGGTATTGGGTTTACAGAAACAAATGGGTTACAGACCCCATATACCATACACATTAACATAAAATTAAAACTATTCAGTTATAACTAATTGCTACAAAGGGGAATTCAGGTCCCTGAGAGACTGGCTCATGGGGTCCCTCACCCAGTCAAGGGTCACAGGTTTCTTGAGAAAAGGGTATTAAATCTGAAGTCTGAAGGAGGAGAAGGATTTGGTGAAGGGGTGGTGAAGGCAGAAGGCAGCTTACATGAAGGCCTAAGAGAGGAAGGGACTGCCAGGCCCACAGGAGCCCCGGGGTCGGGGTGGGGGGGGGGGGGGTGTGGCAAGGGAAGGCTAGAGCAAACAGAATGCTGGCCAGGAAGGCTGGGTCAGATCCAGAAGGCCCTTGGTAGGAGGTGAAGAGTTAAGATTAGTCCTAAGGTCCATCAACTGATGAATGAAGAAATAAAACATGGTACATTCACACAGTGGAATATTATTTTGTAATAAAAAGAAATGAAATACTGAAACAGGATACAAAATGGGTAAACCTTGAAAACATTCTAAGTAGAAAGAAGCCAGTCATAAAAGACTAAATATTGTATGATTCCATTTATAGGAAATGTACAGAATGGGCAAATCCATAGAGACAGCAAGTAGAACAGTGGTTGCCCAGTGTGGGGCGGGGGAATGGGAGACCGAGAGTGAAAGCTAAAGGAGAGATTTCTTTTGGGGACAGTGAATATGTTCTAAAACTGGTTCTGAAGTTCGTTTAAAGGGCACGTTCGACGGTGCCCTTTAAATGAGTGAATTGGGGGCGCCTGGGTGGCTCAGTCGTTAAGCGTCTGCCTTCGGCCCAGGTCAAATCCCAGGGTCCTGGGATCGAGCCCCGCATCAGGCTCTCTGCTCTGCGGGAAGCCTGCTTCTCCCGC
Source organism: Procyon lotor (assembly GCA_028646535.1). Taxonomy (NCBI): domain Eukaryota; kingdom Metazoa; phylum Chordata; class Mammalia; order Carnivora; family Procyonidae; genus Procyon; species Procyon lotor. The sequence goes on along the minus strand of CM053619.1, from coordinate 13,117,224 downwards.
TACCATTCCCTCTGCTTGTGTTCCCTCTCTCGCTGTGCTTCTCTCTGTCAAATAAATAAAATCTTAAAATAAATAAATAAATAAATAAATAAATAAATAAATAAATAAATAAATGAGTGAATTGTAAGCTATGTAAAAAATAAAACAGTCCTGAGGACCAAGGGGTTTCGGGCTCGGCGGGACTTGATGTGTCATGCAGAAGCATCAATCAAAACGTGAAGGTTACTCAGGGCAAGCGTGCTCCCGGGGAGCTCGCTCGGGGCAGATGGACCGCGAAGGGGCCCGTCTGCTTTTATAAATGGGCCAGCCGAGGCTGAGCGCGGAGGTGTGTGCCAGACAGTGGGCATTTCGCAGAGGCGTCTGGAGTCCCCCGGGCTCCCTGCGGCCCTCCCCGCGCCCTGGGGCACTGCCCCGCTCCCCCGAGCCGGCCCGGCGAGGCCTACGACGGGCCCGAGCGCGGCCAGGAGCCGCGCACCGGGACACCCGGCCCTCCGAGGCCACGAGAGCCGACGCGGAGGGAAGGGGGCGGCGCGGCGCCCCGCTAGGTCTTCCAGCTGCCGCGCGAGGCCGAGGACGCCGGAGGCCTCACACCCCCGGCCCGCCCCGCCGCCCCAGGCGGCTCCGTCCCCCGCGCCCCCGCCCTCCAAAGGCTCCACGCGGCTCACCCGCCTCCACTGGGCAACGTCAACCCCGGGCGCGGCGGACGCCGCAGCCACGAGTGCGCCTGCGCCCCGGAATCGGCGCGGCACCGCCCCCGGATCGGCGCGGCACCGCCCCCGCCCGTCGGCTGTTCGTCGAGCGCCCTCTGCCGGCCGCATGCGGGGCTGGGGTCTGTTTATAAGGAAACCCTACAGGCGAGACCGGCTGGGTGCCCCTTGCCTGATCCAGCCCCACCCAGATGGAAAAGAAGTCTGTCCCACTCACAGTTGCTTTCTCTACCTGAAACACCCACTCTTCCTTCTGGCTGCGGCTATCTCGGATATAAGCCCTGAAGGCTGCTCTCCCCCATGTTCCTGAACATGGATCGCGGCTAAAACATTAGGGGTGTTCAAGATTGGTGAAAAGGCTTGCCGGAGGACTTCCCCTAAACCACTCGTGTTGATGACAGGAATTGTATTTGTAAGGGAATCTGCGTTTTGAGTCATTTCATCAAATTACAGTCCCACAACACCTGTCAAAAGAATAAATATGACAGTAATAGGCATGCTTCCTTTCAGTCCCATCTATAATTATAATTGAGGAAAAGAATACAGAATTTAAACTCAGAGCTACTGCCAGTATCATTCTTTGAAAATGAAATAATGCTGTTTTATTAAATAGGCTCTCCCCGCTCTCCAATGTTTAAAGCTAAAGTGCTTCTCTGAATTGATTTAAATACAAGTTTTATATCCTGAAAGAAAGAAAGATGAGTCTTTATCTTAAGACAAATCCTCTGTTCAATGATGCTGCTGATCTCTCAGCTATCTGAAAGAGAGTTGGGTTGTTAGTGGATAATATTGCTTCTGTTCACGTCTCACTTCTCTAGGGCTTTTTAAACCCATTTGTAATGAAAAGGCTGATTTCCTTACACAGACTGACTCCATGTGTAGCTGATTTAACAGAATAACTTTTTTCTTTTTTTTCTTTTTCTCTCTTCTTTTTTGAAAGGAAGCTATTGCTCCCCAGTAGCACCTGAGAATCTATTTTTCGCCCTTTCGACTAAGAGAAGCAGGGGCTATTTCTTCACAGAAGTGGGGTTTTTTTGTTTTGTTTTTTAGTGTACGCTTTTCTCTCTTGTTTTTTTCCTAACTCCCCTTACAGTTTTTCTTCTCTGGTTTTTTTTTTTTTCTCTTCCCCTAATATACTAGCCTTCACCTACCATACAGATCATGAGGGTGTTTCTTCCCTGAAATATTCTGATAATTGCCTCAACCCTCCAATTTATGTTCCATATGTAGACTTGGACCAAATATATCTGAAAGATATGATTGTACCTTCATAAATCAGCCCTCTTAGTTACACACACAAAGTCAGGGGCACATCACTAGTGAAGATCCAATCAATAAATCATTAAGCTTTTAAATCCCTTATTAGGAACAATCTGCAGTATGCCCATCCATTGTTGTTTTCAGCCTTGGGATCACTTGATTATTTTGAAGAAATTTCACAGTCCGTTCCTTGGCGCCATCTCTCTTTTGTTCCTAGATCACTGTGTTCCCGCATCGGAAACATTGTTCTAATACCTAGCTCTCATAAAATATTTAAGATGCAAGCTGTTCACTCTACCTCAGAAAGACACCACCTTCAGACTTTCTTGTGCCTCTTCCGTCCTTATAAATACATATGGTTTTATGATTCACAAAAATTCCTTATAAACATCCAAACAACAGGCAAAAAATAAGGCAAAGTTAAAAAACCTAGTTTTTCAAAAATAATTGGATTAAAATCCTTTGAACCTGACAACAACCTTAGATTCCTGACAGCTTCAGTAGTAAAACTTAAGCATTCTTACCAGGCCAAACTCACTAAAATGACACCGGGCCCCCTAATCTAATGAAAATCCAACCATTCTTACTATGTCATTTTCCTTTACATTGAAATTGTAGCAAATGAACACCCTCATGTCAGACAGTGGAGGATACTTTACAGATAAATGGAATTGAAGGACTTCCTTGAGAAATTTGTCACCCAAGCGTTGACTTTCCAGGGGACATGTTCTCACAGGGGAGTTTATCGACTTTCCCAAGAAATACATCGCCACATTCCCTTCATTTGTGACATTATGTCATTTAATCTGACATCCGCTGGTGTGGAACCAATATTTGTAGGAAAAGATACAAGTGGTGATGCTTCTTCCAGTTTAAACCTGTTTTTAGATTTCAAAGAGAAATGATACATTTGCATCCCCGGGTTAAATCAGGTTTTTGTCTCAAAGGTTGACCATGTAAATAATTCAAATGAATTCATCACCGTACAATAGATTTAATAAGCATAATAAACACTTTGAAGAAAACACTTAGGACCCTCGGTCTGCCCTTGCCCTCACTCCCATTATCTCAGATTTCCCTGTGAACAGAATGAGTGGTACGGTGTGGTTCCCTTCTATTGAAAATATGCAAAGTTGCTATTTACCAGTTTGCAATTTGCATGTCTCAAATCCTGCCAGAGCACAGGGTGGGGGGCACAGGGTGACTGGTGAATGTGCCAAAAGGGGACGCCGAGGTGAAAATGGAAAACCCCATGAACAGAACCTCTCCATCTCAGGCTGTCGCAGAATATAACCCTCACCGACTACGGAAGATTTGTTTTTAAGAAAACAAAAACATCGGGTATAAAAGGCTATGTGAATTCTCAGACACCTAGTGTCTTTTCTTCTTTAACTGCTGGGCTGAAGAAGAGGATGAGCAGGGATTTTAAGATTTTTTTGTAAAAAGAAGTACAAGAGGGGTGCCTGGGTGGCTCCATCCATTGAGCATCTGACTCTTGATTTCGGCTCAGGTCATGATCTCAGGGTGGTGGGATCGAGCCCTCACATGGAGCCAACATCAGGCTCTGTGCTCAGCGGGGAGTCTGCTTGGGATTCTCCCTCTCCCTCTCCCTCTGCCTCTGCCCCGGCACACTTCCTCTCTCTCTCAAATAAATAAATCGATCTTGAAAAAAAAAAAAAAGGAAGGAAGGAGGGAGGGAAGGGAGGGAGGGAGGAAGGAAGGAAGGAAGGAAGGAAGGAAGGAAGGGAGAAGTACAAGAGAGAAAAGAGGACAGTGGTGACTATTTACAACATATACCAGAAGAGTAATTTACAGCCTGGGTTTTAGCCTTCCTGGATCTCTGTCCTGTGTTACTTTCTACAGCTCCCTAATTCTAGACTCGCTGACTGGTACATATCATTCGATGTCTCTGGTGTGTTCCGTAGTACTATAGTCACTGTGGCCACACGTGAGAGCACATTGATGATCACATGTTCGTCATCTCTGAATATGAGTCCGAATATGAATAAGAGGGCCACAGATAGGAGTTAAAGGCCCCAGTTAATAGAAATGGAGACCGCAAGATCTGATCAACTTGATTAAATAGGATTATTTGGGAAGAGGAGAGGCAGAGAGGTGTAGAGGAAAAGGTGGGAGAGAGAAGAAGAGAGAAAAACAGGGCAGTGGATAATGAGAAAAGGTAGGAGGGAGTCATCATTTTGGTGCTGTCCCAAAGAGAAAGGCCTAATAAAGTTAAGTGGGGCATCATTAATTAAGGAAAATCATTGTTCACTTTGGCCAGGAAATAAGATGTTCTGGTCAATCAAATATGTAGTTAATAGTTACCTTCCACTACAGCAAACTTTAGTGAGACCACCTGTGCAAAGCCCTGGGTGTCTGCAGAGGCCTCCAGAACCCCCTCTCTCCCTCTCCTCTTCTCTTTTCCTTCTCTATTTCTTTTAGGGGCAAATTCCATCTTGTCACTGTCCGGCCTCAGACTTCTCAATGGCCTGTTAGTGTTCTCCACATAGATGTGCCAGACTCTGTGCCTGCAGCATCTGGCCTCTTGGGCTTCACTCCCCGACCCTGGTCCCCTACTCCGGCCTTTCTGACCCTCAAATGCACCACGTTCCTTTCTGCTCCTCCATTAGATCCCAAGTCACAGGTCTCTGTCTCAACTTCCCTGATGCGCCTACTCTGGTTTGACACTGGGGCAGATAACCCTCCCCCCCCCCCGCAAGGAAGAGTAGCCTGTACTTTGTCCCGTGGCACGTATCACAGTTTATTTTTATTTTTTTTTTAAAG
>CM053619.1:13075011-13111973 GCA_028646535.1 Procyon lotor | reverse complement strand
GGGATCGAGCCCTGTGTCCGGCTCCCTGCTTAGCGGGGAGTCTGCCTCTGCCCCTGCTCATTCTCTCTCTCTCTCCCTCTCTCGTGGGCACGCTCTATCTCCAAAAATAAATAAATAATCTTAAAAAAAAAAAGGCAGAATCTTCCACCCTAGAGCATCAGGATCTGGACTTTAACGGGATTCCCAATATATGGTTCCTAGGCATGTTACATTTTGAAAAGCACTGGGCTATCCCTCCACTCTCTATTTTAGCCAAACTTATATCCATGCATCCAACAAATGTGTATAGAACACCTTCAAGGTACCAAGCAGACTTTCCGGTTCTGGAGATACAGGAAAACAAAAGAAAACAAAACCAAAAACTTAAACCCCGCACTAGAATCATATATGTGTGATGTCCTAGGGGCAGAGAACAACAAAGAAAGCAAGAAGATATGACTAGGTCATAAGTAAGTGCTTTGTAGAGAAATTAAATATGGCCACGTGAGAGTCACCCGACGGTTACTTTAGATGACTCCAAAGTGGTGAAACTTACACTGAGATCGAAATGACAAGACGTCATCATTAGAGCTGTCTACCCAGGCTGTCTCACCTCCTCACTCATTTACCCATTCATCCTTTTGGCAGTACCATTGGCTCCCACCTTCATGCCACCAAAACTGCTCTTCGCATTGTTTTGAATGGCTTCCATATTGTCATAAGCAACGGTTGCTTCTCCAGCCTTAGCCCAGCTCTACTTCTCAGCAGCCTTGGGGTCCGCTGACCACACCCTTCTTCTTGAAGCATCGTAAAATTAAGTTATTCATCCGAGTAACCTTTTCTTTACCATGTATTGTTCAACGTAGCTATTGTTAGGGGGAGAAAAATGAAAGACTTTTATGAGGAAGAGAAGAAAGGGTGGAGAAGAGAAGAGGAAGGAGATAAAAGACATCCCTTTTGTTCCAGCATACGCGTGGAATTCCAAATCAGAAAAAAAAAAACATTTTATTTTTATGTTTCTAAACCCCTTTGTTATGTCAGGTGCATCTGGAAAGTGACATAGATAGCTGCTTTGATCCAGGTCACAAAGGAAAAAACAACATACTTCCAGAGCTGCCTCCCCGAGCCCAGAGCTAGGTCTCGGGCAATCTGGGTGTAAAGGAGAGCTGGCAGTGGCTCTGGGGTTTCCTGTAGGACCAGCGGTCTAAACTTCAGGCTGGTCCTGGAGGGGAGGTTGGTGCCGTGAGGGGCATTGGGGGCAGGCAAAGGTTGGAGAGGAGGAAAACCACTTGCTGGAAACTTTATAACCTCACGCGGGAGATGGATGGAAGTCATTATTAGCCACTGATGTCCAGACATACCTCATGAAGCACAGGGAAGGTAGCTAAGGGATGTCGGTGTCTAGCATTCCAAAGCGTGGGGTCATTAAAGCAGAGGACGGTCTGGGTACCACACACATATGGTCATAATGCTTGACCCAAGTATTTGTTTTTTATTACTCAATACTGTCAAGCCCATCAGGAGCACACAGCCTTCATGGGGCCCTAGTGCAGGATGCTCAAGCTTGGTCCCGGCCCTCGGCAGTGAGATAACACCCTGCTGATGGGCGCCTGCACCCTCGGAGTCACGTGACACCCTGAGACCTGATGAGTCCAGGCTCATCAGCCCTTGGCTCTCCGCGTATGGGGCTAGGGTCAACGGTAAAGAAAAACTCTACGGAGGCACCTGGGTGGCTCAGTGGGTTAAAGCCTCTGCCTTCAGCTCAGATCCTGATCTCAGGGTCCTGGGATCGAGCCCCACATCGGGCTCTCTGCTCAGTGGGGAGTCTGCTTCCCCCTCTCTCTGCCTGCCTCTCTGCCTACTTGTGATCTCTCTCTCTCTCTTTCCCTCTCTCTTAGTCTGTGTCAAATAAATAAAATTAAAAAAAAAAAGAAAGGAAAACTTTACGGGTTAGAAGATAGTTCTAGGGGCACCTGGGTGGCTCGGTGGGTTAAAGCCTTTGCCTTCAGCTCAGGTCATAATCTCAGGGTCCTGGACTCGAGCCCCGCATCGGGCTCTCTGCTCAGTGGGGAGTCTGCTTCCCCCTCTCTCTCTGCCTGCCTCTCTGCCTACCTATGATCTCTCTCCTCTCTGTCAAATAAATAATTAATAAACAAATAAATAAATAAATTAGAAGATAGTTCTAGGGGTGCCTAGGTGGCTCAGTCATTAAGCGTCTGCTTTTGGCTCAGGTCATGATCTCAGGGTCCTGGGATCGAGCCCCGCATCGGGCTCCCTGCTCAGCAGACAGCCTGCTTCTCCCCCTCTCCCACTCCCCTTGCTTGTGTTCCCTCGCTTGCTGTGTCTCTCTGTCAAAGAAATAAATAAAATCTTAAAAAGAAAAAAAAAAGACAGTTCTAGCTTCACATCCCTGCCCCACCCCCAATAGCCGGGGAAGGTAGTACAATCAAAAGAATATTTTGTGACAATCAGGAATTTTACGATAGTCATATTTCAATGTGGACAAATAGAGTTTTACTGCAACCGCCCATTCGTTTACTTGTCTGCAGCTGCCTTTGTGCTACGATGGCAGAGTTGAGTCAGCTGGGAGAGAGACCTCACGTTCCCCAGAGCCTAAAATATTTACTCGCTGGCCCTTTAAAAAAACAACACAAGTTTGTCAGTCTCTGGTCTACCCACAGGTGCGTGCCTGCTCTAGGTTCTGCTTGGTGGAGCCCTGTCCTCCCTGCATAGCATTATCTGTGGCCTTTCCTTCATATTCATCCTGGAATGGCCGTTTTTTTTTTTTTTTTTTTTTTTTAGGTTTTATTTATTTGACAGAGAGAGATCACAAGTAGGCAGAGAGGCAGGCAGAGAGAGGGGGAAGCAGGCTCCCTGCTGAGCAGAGAGTCTGATGTGGGGATGATCCCAGGCCCCGGGTCCAGGAATCTCAGAGATGATGACCTGAGCAGAAGGCAGAGGATTAACCCACTGAGCTACCCAGATGCCCCTGGAATGTCTGTCTTAAACATCATGTTCTTAATTTAAATTTCATGCTCTCCCACCTCTGTGTTTTCTTGCTGCCGTTCCTCTTGTCGGGAAACCACACTCGATACTCTCAATTTGCTTTTATGCCAATTTTCCCCAACCTTCAAGCGGGCCTTCCTGAATCTCTCAACTATAATTTATTTCTCCACCCTCTTTTGGCCATAATTCTTTCTGTACTGTCTCATGACATACCAGTTTCCTACTTTGCATTATAATTATTTATGCACATGTTTTATTCCCCCTCTAGACTATAAACTCCTTGAAGAATGCATTGGCTCATTACAAAATTAGCATTCTGAGAACCCTTATTTGCATCACACATAAGATCTCTTGTCTTCAGCAAAAAGAAGTATACTTATGACACATATAATTGGCACTTATCACACAAATCAATGATAATGGGGAACAAGGGCAAGACAGTTAATTAAAACCCACAGCAAATTCCTCCCAAACTCATTTTTGCCCTTACCGTTTTACCAACGTGATACGCACCGGTTTGGACGAAATGCCCTTCCCACGTACTTTGTGGATGTGTAACTGCGTTGGCCACGAGGCAGTTAGTGGGAGCAAAAAGATCAGATGTGAATAATAATCCACCAACCGAAATCATCATGCCTCCAGTAATGGGAAGGTTTTGGGGCATCTTTCCAGGGGAGGTTATGAGCCTCTGAACTTTCCACCCCGAGGGCTCCATAAAGATTTGAATTTGTGTGTGTGTGACATTTGGAACTTAGACATGGAACAATAATCTTTTAGTATGGCCTGGGTGCTCAAAAGAATAGACATATTTCAAGAGAAAGAAAGAAGGAAAGAAAGAAAGAAAGAAAGAAAGAAAGAAAGAAAGAAAGAAAGAAAGAAAGAAGGAAAGAAAGAAAAAGAAATCAAGTTCCCCGCACATATGCTTGATTAGGCAGGCCAAATATTCTCTTGCAAACATTAATTCAACAAGAAATGATAAGGCAATAAAATAAATATGCAGAGTAACCCGGCTTTGCCAAAGCAGCATATGCGTTTGGGCTGATTCTCTGCACCATGACTAGTGTACACAAATATTGTGTTAAACCTCTCCTCCTAATAGCCTCATTTCTCACATGCTCTTCAGAGGGAAAAATGTGATGCTAATTTAAGATGACTTATCCTGCTAAGCACATAAATAAAAAATAGTTCAGAATCCAGAACATGACAGAACTCCCCTTTCACGTCTAATTAAGTACTTTTAATTGGCAATTCAATTGGCAGACCGTATATTTTGCGCCGGAGAGTGGAAGGCAGAAGAGACCCCTAGTAAGATACAAAAGAAATGCGGGCCGTGGACAATCGCTTTACCGTATGTGATGCAGAAAAGTTATGTTAGGCATTAGGGGGAAAAAAAGAAAAAGACAGCTATCTGTACATCTGGGAGGGAATTAGCAGCAAATGGGGGCAAATGCTAGAGGATCTGATCATGATTATAAAATGTCATTTAGAAAGATATTTACATTGTTAATTAAGCAATGGAGCTAATAACCGCTGCTCTGTAAATTGTGCTAATTACCCCTGTGCCTTGGAAGGTTCTCTAATCAACCAGATCAATAGGTTCCTGGTTTATGCTAATAATACAACGTCATCCTCCTTCTGAAGTGCTTTGCTTACAGCCTTCTGAACTCCGTACAGCTCCCGCCCACTGTCCTGCTCTAGAGGCAGCCGGCATTCATCTGTCTGCCCACATCACAGTGGTGAGGCTGATGCCCGCTCACCCCCAAGGCTCACAGGGAGAAAACAAGAATCCTGCCGTGCACAGTGTCTCCATCCATTGTTCGGGGGAGGGGCCTGAGCCTTTGTGTTTCAGGAGATTTGTATGTGGTCACAGCCCCATTTTCTCCCAATAGTTAGAAAGAGCCCACAGTCCCGGGAGATAAGGGCCACGAAGGAAGACCTAAATTCAAGGGTCCGCTCTGCCATTGACTTGATGGCATGACCTTGAAGCGGGACCTGCCAATGAGCATGGGTGTGGACCAGGAGGATCAATTCGGTTCAGCGACTGGGTGGACTTCCAGGGGATTTCATCTGTTTTGGTTTTTGCTGAATTGATTGGTTGTTAGCACGAACAGACTGGGCTTTTGAACCAGAAGAACCAGCCTCTGAGCTTCTCCAAGGCACCAGCACGACACGAGGCCATCTGAAATACGTACGTAACAGGCCAAGACAGTGTTGTGCCGAGGGTTCTCATGGGTTCGCTTGGCTCTTGGTCATCCAAAGGAATGGGGAGAGGGCCCTGAAGGAGACCCAGAGACAACTGATCTACCTCATTGCAATTTACAGTTTCTATCTCTTTCCTCCATCAAACCTCAAACAAACAAACAAACATAAATCACCAGCTGGCAGCCAAGTGTCCAGGGTTGAAAATTAACTTGTTTGCTCTCTCTCTCCCTCTCCCTCTCTCTCTCTCTCTCTCTTTCTCGTTCCTTGGTAGGTGGCCAAATGAACAGTCACAATCCCGCCTGGAGGGGAACAGGGTAGAAAAGAGAATCAGCCAAGGGTTCGAGGAACTCATGGATTGATAGTCAGACCCCAGGTAACTGTGAGCCGATGACCCAGGAGCCGTGGCCAAGGTGAGAGGAGTGCAGCAGCACAGTTAGGGTTGGAAACAGCTGGGATCCATTTCTCCACTTGAGAAATAGAACTCCTGTGCACCTCTGCGTGGGGCTCCTGAGCTTTCATCGCCGGCTCTGCAGCCCCCGCGGGCAGAGCCTCCGAGTTCAAGGCCAGCTCCTGGGCTGGGCTTTGGGATGGAGCCAATTTGTTGAGTTGTTTCAGTGCTTTGATGTGTAAACTAATCATCCGTCATTGTGCTCTAATTAAACCTAAGTGGTGCAATGGATTTGCTGTCATAGAGGCCGGGGCCCTTCCTGGACTGGGGGAGGGGAGGGCAGCATCTGCCGAAAGCAGCCCAGCCCCAGGAGAGCCAGAGCAAGGAAATGCCAGATATGAATATGAAAGAGCTGGAAACCCAGTTCTGGCCCAGGAGGGCCGGAGAAAATGTGACAAACCAGAAGTCAGGGCCCATCTCCGCGTTTCTGATTTCCTGGGTGATGCTGCCCTTGGTGTAAGTGTCTAGACATAACTAGCTCAGGTCAAGTGGGTAATCACAAGGTGACCTTACTGTTTGCCATGGTAACAGACCTCGCGGGGGCCGGCTGGCCCTGGCATCGTGAACCGTAACCCAGTTTCGTAAGGCGAGGGAGCAATTTCCACCTCTACACCTAAACCGGATGACCAAAATGCAGAGGGAGGGCAGTTTCAGGACTCCTTAGAAAATGCTGATCTTTCTGACTGTTTTCCTTTTCCCTCCAAATATTGGCATCCTAACTCAAAAGACGTGCTCCTAAAATTATGAAGGGGAGAATGAGTCCTCTAGGAAGGAGAGCCCGAGGGAAGGGGAAGAAGACCTTCTCTGGCCATAGAAACATAGTCTTCAGCGGTTGCTCAGATACAAAACTACCTTTCCCGGGCCACTTTATATAACCAGCTCTGGCCCCACAATGAGGTCCCAAGAATGAGACCTGAATGGACGTGATGTGTTCTCTTTTCAGGTTGCATGTTTAAAAAGACAGCAGCCTGTCATCCCTTCCCTCTTCACCCCTTCCTGCTGGCCAGAACACGGATGTGATTCAACCGTGCAAAGGAAAGACAGGCACTGGGGGAGGAGGGAGGATCTTGGACAGCCTGCCTCGCAAAGGCTCTAGAGCACTTTGGACCACTTCTACTCTTCTTATTTGTCCATGGAAGCAATACACTGTTATTGAAATCACCCATGTAGGGGCGCCTGGGTGGCTCAGTTGATTGAGCATCTGCCTTGGGCTCAGGTTATGATCCCAGGGTCCTAGGATCGAGTCCCGTACTGGGCTCCTTGCTCAGCAGGGAGTCTGCTTCTCCCTCTGCCTGCTGCTCCCCCGGCTCATGCTCTCTCTCTCGCTGATAAATAAATAAAATCTTTTTTAAAAATCACAGCTATATTAGCCTTTGCTGTTTCAGGTGTATCCCAACCAAAACAGAATGACACAAACCAAACAACAAAGAGGTGCCGAGGAAAGGAAAATGATTATGAAAAACATTCAGTTAGTCCCAAAGTATTTTTTTTTTGTCAAGTACCCACTATGTGCGAGGCACTGTCTTGTATCTGGGGAGATTCACGTGTGGAAAGAGCCAGATCCCTGACCTCAAGAAGGAAACATCCAAAACAATAATTTAATGTGGCGATAACAGTGATAGAAATAATCACGGGTAGGGGCGCCTGGATGGCTCAGTGGGTTAAAGCCTCTGCTCCTCGGCTCAGGTCATGATCGAGCCCCGATCAGGCTCTCTGCTCAGCAGGGAGCCTGCTTCCCCCTCTCCCTCTGCCTGCCTCTCTGCCTACTTGTGATCTCTCTCTCTCTGTCAAATAAATAAATAAAATTAAAAAAAAAAAAGAAGAAAGAATCATGGGGTGCCTCTCTCGAGGGAGTGGGAAGTGGACACCTATTTCAGCCTAAAGGAGTGACACATTTCTTTAAGCTGGGCCTGGAAAAACCAGGTTGGATTTTAGTGATGGAAAGAGCGGAGGAAAACTTGCTAGCATAAGCAGCCTCCTGGTCTGGTCCGTGTTGGTCCCCTGCTGGGAATGGCTGCCTGCCACTCCCCCTGCTTGTGCTCACTCTCTCACCCTCTCTCTCTGACAAATAAATAAAAACTTAAAAAAAAAAAAGGCAAACTGCAACATACAAGCACTCTGCTTGTTCACACTGACAATAGTCTGAGGAGTTTGGAAGATTCCCCTATATGGGGCCTAGATTCCACTGGTTTAAGCATTACCATTGTTGCTGATGCTAATCTGGAGAGATGTGTGTTGGACGTGTGAGAGGCGAGAAGGGGAGTTTGCTGCTGGTCAGTCCTGGACCTCATTTATAAAGCTGGTTATTTATTAAGCCTTTAACACTTGCCAGATTGGACCTACAAAGCAAAGATTGTGGTCAGCAACCCGAGCTGGGAAAACGGATCATCCATGCCCTGCGTGCCTCCTGGAGGCATTTCTCCTGCAGAGAAAGGAGATAAGGCACAGTATATGCAATTGCCTGGCCTTGAGTTTTTGATCCCTCCCCAACACAGTCTCCAACCACCCCTCCCCGCTCCCCAAAAAAGCCTATTCCTGCCCTGGACTTCCCTGTGTCAATAAATGGTACCCAGTTCCCAAAGCCAGGAACCCAGAAGTTGTCCTTGCTTCTCCTTTCCCTCATTCCATATAAGTCCTTCAGGGAAGTCCTGTCAATTCTATCCCCAGCCTGTCTCTTGAATCTACCCTCTTCTCTCCACCCCACCAACAAGCTGGTCCCAACCACTGTTGTCTGGAGCCTTGGTACTCAAACAATGATCTGGCGACTGGCAACATCGGCAGCATTCCACAGCTTGTTAGAAATGCAGAGTCTCAGGCGCCTGGGTGGCTCAGTTGGTTAAGCCCCTGCCTTGGCTTGGATCATGATCCCGGAGTCCTGGGATCGAGTCCCATATCGGGCTTCCCCTGCTCTGCAGGGAGCCTGTTTCTCCCTCTCTGCCTGCCTCTCCCTCTGCTTGTGTTGCTTTCTCTCTCTCTCTCTGTGTCAAATAATTAAATAAAATCTTAAAAAAAAAGAAATGCAGAGTCTCGGGTCCTGACCTAAATCTGAATCTGCATTTATTAATTTCCCCAGGTGATTTGTTTGCACATTAAAGTCCAAGAAGCAGCCCAAATCCTGCAGGAACCTAACTGGTCTCTCAGATCTGCCAATTTCCACACCACTCGGGTTAATTCTTTTCCTCCACCCCTCCCCGTGGCACCAGATTGAGATGTCTCACGATTCTTTTTTTCTGCAAGACAAAGATTTCTGGCTTCCTCCCTGGGTTGCTGAGGGAAGGCATTTGAGGCTGTTTCATTAGGGGATGGGGGACCCTTTTGAGGGTCCTGACTTTTTGAAGGGTTTCAGTTCTAAGCCCCCTTTACAAGTAGGTCCAACCCTGTCCCTTGTCCCACCGAGCACAAGCACAAAATCTCCAGCTCATATCCAATAGGGTTTGTATTCTGGAACTTTCCTCCAAGACCACTCCCACTTCCAGCCAGCCAGAATCCACTTGGGATGAGCCCGCTGCATCTTTAACTCCCCTCTAACTCTCTGACTCAGGATTATTTGGATTTCTTTCTGTCAAACTCAAAGACCAGTTCAGTTGAGTTTTGTTTGGCTTTGTTTTTTAAATGAAGGCATTTCTGTGTGTTTGGAGGGGGGAGGGGAGAGGGGGGAGGGGACGGGGGTCTCTATTGGCCCAATTTATCCTGTTACCAGCCAGAGCCACCTTTTTAAAACTGAGATCAGATCCTGTTTAAAATAGATCAGTGTTTTCTCTGAATGTTTATTCAGAGAAATTATTATTTCTCTGAATCCTGAGTAGGCAATCTGGTCCCTGCCTACTCAGCTCTCCAGCCATTTATACCCAGACACACAGCCATCCTTTCTGTATCCCCCATGCCGAGGGCTTTCCAGCCTCAGGGCCTTTGCACTGCCTCTGGCCTTTGCCTAGAAAGGTCTGCCTCCTCCTCACACTACCTGTTCCTTCTGTCCTTCAGGTTCTAGCTCAGATGTCCTCTCCTGAGAGAAGGCTGTCCATCCCTTCTGCCCACCACGTTCATGCTCCAGTGTCCTCCCAAGTGACTCTGAGGTAACCATTCATCGGAACTCATAGTCACCTTGTATGTTTGCATGTTTCCTGTACGTTGTCCTCTCCAGAATATAAATTCCATGAGGTCTCGGCTAATGTGGCACCTCACAAGTGCTCATATTCGAGAAATGAAATTGTGGAAAGAGTTATGGTCTAGAGCTGAGTTATCCAATACAATGGCCCCTCACCACATGGGCCTTCTGAACATCCAAAATGCGGTTAGTCCAGACTGTGTTGTGTGCTCAGTGCAAAGTGCATACTGGATTTCAAGGACTTAATATGAAAAAAAAGAATGTAAGGGGCTCCTGGGTGGCTCTGTCGGTTAAGCGTTTGACTTCGGCTCGGGTTGTGGGATCGAGCCCCACATCTGCCTCCCCGCTCAGTAGGGAGCCTGCTTCTCCCTCTCCCTCCATAGCTCCCCCTGCTTGTGCTCTCTCTCTCTGTCAAATAAATAAATAAAATCTAAAAAAAAAGAAGAAAGAAGAAGGAAGGTAAGATACCTCAATAACAAATTCTCATATTTTTACAGGTTGAAATGGTAATATTGGGGATCATTGTGTCAAATAAAATGTGTTTTTAAAATTAATTTTTCCTTCTTAAAAATAGAGGATTTGAAATGATGTCTGTAGCTCGCAATATATTTCTATTGGACACTGCTGTCCTAAGAGTGAATGACGTCCGAGGAACCCAAGGTGAGGGCACGTATCGTCTGAACTCACATCTCATTTCTGTTTGCTCGATTAGTCTCCTTAATGCCTCTGGGAAGCCCAGTGATTGGGGAAGCCATTCACTCACCGCTGAGCGACATCTGAGCTCATCCCTGACCGTGTTGAGGGATGGGCCACCTCCACGGGAGGAAAAACAAATAGCCCCATCAGGCTTTGTTCTTAACGCTACTCCTAAGTGCTGAGGACACCCCTGCTGGGTCCAGCCTCCAGGGGAAACAGTGGGGAACTGATTGACAGCCATTAAGAAAATGGAATCAAACATCTCAGATCAGACATCAAGGCAGAATCTTTATCAAGCAAGCATCAGACCCTGTGGGCTCTCCAGCTAAGAGGAAGGCTTGCTTGCCTTGAGGAACTTTATTACTTGGGATTATGTGATGGTCTCCTCTCCTATTTAATATTCCAGATTTAGAATTGTAAAAGGACGTTATTGTGTAAATGCCTGCCATTCATTAGATGCGTAGGCAAGTTAGTTAACCTCTGTGTCCCTCGGTTTTCTCACAGGTAGAGTAGTGATAATAATCTCACCTACCTCACGGAGCCTCACAGAGTAGTGAAGAAGACAGGAATGTCAAGTAGTGCTCTTAGAACAGTGCTCAGCACACATTAAATGTTTGATAGAGATCAGCTGCTGTCGTCAGGATTGCTATTTATGTTTAATATGAAAACTTATCCAGGGGGGGCCTGGATGGTTCAGTTAAGTGTCTCTTTGTTTTGGCTCAGTTCATGATCTCAGGGTCCTACGTTTGAGCCCCGCATTGGGCTTGGCGTGCAGGGCAGCATCTGCTTGAACCTCTCCCTCTGCTCCTCCCCCTGCTCTCTCTCTCTCTTTCTCTGTGTCGAATAAATAAATGAACAAAATCTTAAAAAAAAAAAGTCTTAAGCTAAAGCTGAGAGACGTGCTCCTTATCACCCCCACAAGCCCAAGAGCCTTCTCTGGAGGCTGGTGATGAACCCATCCCGAAATATTTTGCAAAAAGGGATTCAAGGGAGGACTCTTCTGCTACTGCAATGGTCATAAACCATTTTGGCTGTCACACATGCATTTCCCCTCTTCATAGTCCCCCAATTTTCTTTTGGGAAATAAGGCTCCCCTTGTTTTCTGTGGGTGGTAATTCCTAGCACCCTCCGATGTAAGCGCATGCCTCTCTCTGTGTCCAGGTACAGACTGAGACAAGCGCGTGATCTAAGCTGCTCCACTGGACAAATGTCCTCCGGAGCACTTTGCCCAAAGGAGAAGGGGCCACTTCCGGGTTCGCCTCTGCAGCAGCAGCGGGTTCACTAGGCTGTCTGTCCCTCCCATGAGACCATTGCTAGGTCTCGTGATCCAGCTCCAGGGTCTTTTCCCTCTGAGCTGCCCGCCTCACTGATATCCTTCTAATGCTTTCCTTCCTGGGTAACTTGATGAAAGTCAGTTTCTGTTGCCACCCGAAACCCCACTGACAAAACCCTTCTTCCTCCCTTTCCTCTCTTCCTAGGCCCCACCCCAGTCTCTCCTTCAGACGCCACCAGAATAGAGAGCAGAGCAGATGGTCAGAGGAAGTGTACTGATGTGGGTTCTTCCGTCAGATTTCGAGGGTGAGGGAGTGATCCGTGCTCTGTCGCCAGCCCGAAATCACAGGTCTTCTCGCCTGCAATGGAAGCGTTATGCCTGGAGTGACAGCATCCTCTGTGGGAAGTCAGCTTTGTAGTGAGAGAGACCCAGGTTCAAGTCTCAGCTGCTACTTCCTGGTTACATGACCCTGTGCAATTACTTCACTTCTCAGATGGTCTGTTTCCTTACACGTCTCTTCACACACACTCACATCCACACACACTCACATGATGGTGAGGGCTGGTAAGGCTGGAAACTTGGGCAGGAGTTAATGTTGGATCCTGAGGCAGAATTTCTTCTCAGGAAAACCTCAGGGGTCGCTCTTCAAGCCTTCAACTGATTGGATGAGGCCCGCCCACATTATGGAGCATAATCTCCTTCGCTTAATTCAACTGATTGTAGCCACTAAGGACACCAACAAAGCTCTCACAGCAACACCTAGATCAGCGTTTGAGTAACTAGGTACTAGAGCTTAACCAAGTTGATACATAAGAACCATCATAGGGATCAGAAGACAACTTTGTATCCTTGAGAATGAAATAAGAAATGCATATAAAGTACTTAGCACAGTACCTAACATTTAGTAGGTAATTAGATGGTAGACACTATTATAGGCAGGAAAGGATAACATCATTTATGCAGTGTTTTGTACTCTGGACTCTGTTCTAAACAATACAAATATTGGGGCTCCTGGGTGGCTCAGTGGGTTAAAGCCTCTGCCTTCAGCTCAGGTCATGACCCCAAGGTCCTGGGTTCAAGCCCCGCATCGGGCTCACTGCTCAGCGGGGTGCCTGCTTCCCCCCCTCTCTCTGCCTGCCTCTCTGCCTACCTATGATCTCTTTCCTCTCTGTCAAATAAATAAATAAAATCTTAAAAAAAAATAAACAATACAATATAACTCTTTTAAAATTTTATTTTTTTAATTAATTTTTTATTTTTTATTTATTTTTTAAGATTTTATTTATTTATTTACTTGACAGAGACAGATACGGAGAGAGGGAGCACAAGCAGGGTGGGGAGGAGAGGAGAAGCAGGCTCCCTGCTGAGCAGGGAGCCTGATGCGGGGCTCGATCCCAGGACCCTGGGATCATGACCTGAGCCGAAGGCAGACGCTTAATGACTGAGCCTCCCAGGTGTTCCCAAATATTAATTCTTCATTTATTCTCCAGCAACCCTAGGATTTAGGTGATACTCTTTAAATGAGGAACTGGAGTTCCAGGGAGTCTAGGTAAGTTGTCCGAAGCCATACAGATGGTACGTAGTAAGCCCAGATGCACGGAACTGTCCCTCTGAATCAGTCCCTCCCGCACCGAGCCATCTCCCCAAGATGTACAACGCAACCAAACTCAAAATCCTCACCTAAAGTGTGCCTTGCCTTGTCGTTTTCAGTAAAGCTTCACCCGATCCCACAGACGTGGCCAGATTTAGCTGCCAATACGTTTTAGAATAATATTTTAGGGTAGAGTGTCCTACCCCGCCACCCTCCCGCTTCGCTGTCACCCCCTACCCACGATGATAAAAAGCCAACACCTTTCCATCTATGAAAACTTGGCAGCAGTCCCCACACACACACGACGAAGGGCTCCTTCTGCCCACTCCCACCAGGAGCCACACACAACAAATGAACTTTCCAAACAAAGAAATGTCAAGGCAGGAATAAAATCACCAGTTAATTGTGGTTTTTCTGGAATGGATGACTATATAATAGCCTGATCAAAAAGTTGGAACCACATTTGCATTTCGATAAAAGCTTATTAGAAAAAGGATGGCCATAAAGGCTCGAGACTATGGGTACTTCTCCCAAAGCTGGTCTCCACTGATACACAGGCAGGCGTCCAGCAAGTGTCAAGGGGCCAAATTTCGGTCAAGTCCAGGACTCTAGGACTCCAGGAATGTCCCCTTGTATCTATAGGTTCTTTCAGGGGTCCCCAAATTCTACATCCACTGCAGCCATTAAGGGCCTTCAGGCAGTTCCCTTACCAATTTGCTGGAATCTTCTCTCATAGTAGGTGTTTTTTCGTGTTTCAAGAATGTACTGAGAATTTATAATTTCATTTGTATTAATATTAATCTAGGGCGCCTGGGTGGCTCAGTTGGTAAGCGGCTGCCTTCGGCTCAGGTCATGATCTCAGGGTCCCGGGATCGAGCCCCACATCAGGCTCCCTGCTCAGGAGGAAGCCTGTTTCTCCCTCTCCCTCTGCCTGCTGTTCTGCCTACGTGTTCTATCTCTCTGTCAAATAAATAAAATCTTTAAAAAATATATATTAATTTATGTTACTATTCAGTAAGATAGAAGGTCAGGATAAAGATGTTTAAAACAAGGGCCAAGGAATTCTTTTTCTTTTTTTTAAGATTTTTAAGAAAAAAAAAAAAAGATTTTTTTTTTTTAATTTATTTGAGAAAGAGCAAGAGAGAGACAGAGAGAGAGTGCACAGAGAGAGAGGGAGAAGCAGACTGCCCGCTGGGCAGGGAGCCCGACGCTGGGCAGGGAGCCCGACGCAGGGCTCGATCCCAGGACCCTGAGATCATGACCTGAGCCGAAAGCAGACACGCAACTGACTGAGCCACCAAGGTGCCCCAATGGCCAAGAAATTCTTAACTGACTGCTTCTATTTGGGCAGAAGACAATTCCATACGACAGGTGTGGGGTAGTAAATACATAAGCAGACATTCCTGGGTCTTACTTTCCTCTCGGAATAAGAAAGATCTCACACAGACCATGGGCCGTGCCTCGGTGCAGCTGTGAAATACAGACATCACCTCTTTGTCCAGCCTCACGCTTTCTAACTCTCCTTGTTCCTCCCTGACCTCAGGCTTTGTCTCTTCTCCCCAACCTGGACTTGGGAGCCCGAGATCTCAATACTGGAGTTTCTGGTTGGGCAAAGAGCTCTCCTAGGTGACAGTTCCAGAACTTACTCTCCACTTCCAGACCAAGCAGTGAGATTTGGATTCCGGGCTGGCACGAGCCTGAGATCCCGGGAATTAATTTGGTGGAGCTTGAATGATATGGGTTATGCCCTGGGCTTTGGCTTCTCTCTTGTCTTTATCTGTCAATGTCAGTGTCAAATTAGGGAGAGAAATGAAATAGGACAAGCCAAGGGCAGCCTTTCTGGGAGTTATGCCAGGCTGGCAAGATAAGGCGGTGTGCTGGCGGGAGGTCACGACCGGGTCAGATGACAGAGGAAGAGGTGTGTGCGGGGAGTTGGCCCTGGGGAGTCCAGAGGACCGAGCTAAGGTCAGAGGTCAGGGAGGTAAACCGGTGTCAGCCATTCAGAAACCCAACCTGGACAGGAAATGTGTGGTCTAAGGGTGAGCTGTAGGCCAGTCATACAGAGAAACAATGGCAATGCGGCCTTGCTTTCCAGGCCTGGGGATAGAGAAGAAATGGAGCACGTGAAGAGTAAGGGAACACACTGATTCATCCATCCATCCATTCATTTATTTATTTGGCAGAGTGGCAGGCAGAAGCAGGCTCCCCGCTGACCAGGAGCCCGGCGCGGGGCTCGATCCCGGGACTCTGGGATCATGACCTGAGCCGAAGGCAAATGCTTAACCGACTGAGCCACCCAGGCAGCCCAAGGGAACACGTTTCTCTCGTTCTTACTCCTGTCAGCTCCTTCAGCAGCACAAGGGCCCCTGCAAAGACACTCCCACCCCACCTCCCAATCATTTCCAGGAGACCAGGGGGATTCTCAAGTGGTGGCCTCTGGAAAAAATGGCAGGGCGACCATGAGGCTCTTGTCTTCCCTCTCCGGCCTCCATTCTGCAAGGTTCTCTGGAAGAACCCCCGCTGTTCTCACAGCAGTAGGACACGCTTCCACACCACCAGCCCTCACAGGACGGGCAAGCTGTCCCCCAGCACGCGCCATGTGCCCAGCTCTCGGTGGGACCCCCAGGAGAATTGTGTTTCGGTTTTCCACAGCGGTACCTCAATTAATGCATCCTTCCCTGCCTCCTTTCCCCTCCTGGTCCCACTTCCCTGCATCTGTCCTAGCCTTTCTGGGACCCCTTCCAAATACACTTCTCACACTAAATCGCTAGACTTAGTCTGTGCTGCCTGTGGTAGGTCACCTCCCAGCCTATCTCCCTGCCCTGTCACTGGTGACTCTTCACGTAGCAAACCTGAGTGGCCTCTGTTAACATCCATTGGAGCAGATCACCTGCCTTGCTCAAAACTTCCCACAGGCTTCTCGTTACGTCTAGAATGAAAAGGTAGAGACCAGCTAGGGAGCTGCAAATATTCCGGGCCTGGGTCATTTGGGTGGTTGTTGCACGGGCATAAACATATATAAAAATGGATCAGGTTGGGGCGCCTGGGTGGCTCAGTGGGTTAAAACCTCTGCTCAGGTCATGATCTCAGGGTCCTGGGATCCAGCCCCACATCGGGCTCTCTGCTCAGCGGGGAGCCTGCTTCTCTCTCTCTCTCTCTGCCTGCCTCTCGGCCTACTTGTGATCTGTCTCTCTCTCTCTGTCAAATGAATAAATTAAAAAATCTTTAAAAATGGATCAGGTTGCACATTTAAGATATGTATACAGATGAGATGTGTGTAAATTACTCCTCGATTTAAAAAAAAATGGTGAGAAGAAAAAAAAAGAAGAGAAAGAGGACAAGATAAAGAGAAAGAGACTGAAAGAGAAAGAGACAAGAGAAAGAGACTGAGGAGGAGACTGGAATTCTCTAGAACCAGCTCAGTTCTCACGTTAGGCCTAATTAATATCAGAGCTGCTGTGGATATGTTGGCAAAGAAGAAAAAGCTGAAGCTGAAAAAAGGCTCTCGCAGCGATTTATTCATTGCAAAGGGAAAATGATAACTTCATAGTCAAAAACAAAAACCACCAAAGCTAATATCACCAACACAGAACGAACACCGCATGTCCACTGATATGATGCACTAAGAAGGACACAGTATCATTTTACTGATGTTTCTGCCCAAAAATGCGGAAGCTGAGTCTAATCATGAGAGGACACCAGACAAGCACAAACGCAGGTACATTATACCGTGTAACTGGTCTTTAATCTTCAAAAATGTCAAAGTAAAAAATACGAAGACAGGCTGAGGAGCTACTCCAGATTAAAGAGATCGGATAATTTAATGCAGCGAGTGATCTTGAAATTCATCATAGACCTGGGAACATATCTATAAAGGACACCATTGTAATAATTGGGAAAAAACTTGAATATGAATTACCAAGTAGATGACATTCTTTTTTTTTTTTTTTTTTTAAAGATTTTATTTATTTGACAGAGAGAAACACAGCGAGAGGGGGAACACAAGCAGAGGGAATGGTAGTGGGAGAAGCGGGCTTCCCATAGAGCAGGGAGCCCGATGCGGGGCTCGATCCCAGGACCCTGGGATCATGACCTGGGCTGAAGGCAGCCGCTTAACGACTGAGCCACCCAGGTGCCCGACATTCTTGTTATCAATGTAAAATCTCTTGATTTTGATTCTCACCGTGTGGTTATGGGATTGTTCTTAGGAAATGTACGCTGAAATATGCAGGAATGAAAGGAACACCATGTCTCCAACTTACTTCTTAATGGTTTAGGAAAAAAGGCAGGGAGAGAAATCTAATGGGGCAGAATGTAGACAATTGGTGAAACCGAGTGAAGGTTATGTGGGAATTCCTTGTCCTGTTCTCACAACATTTCTGTAAGTTTCTTGTTTGTTTTGTTCGCTAGCATTTCTGTAACTTTGAAATGACATCAAAACACAAAGTGATTCCAAAAATCTAAAGCAAAGCATGATGATTTAATGAACAAAACCTCTGTCTATATAAATGTAAAGACTTTTTTTTTTAGGGGCGCCTGGGTGGCTCAGTGAGTTAAGCCTCTGCCTTCGGCTCAGGCCATCATCTCAGGGTCCTGGGATCGAGCCCCGCATTGGGCTCTCTGCTCGGCAGGGAGCCTGCTTCCCCCTCTCTCTCTGCCTACTTGTGACCTCTCTCTCTCTCTGTCAAATAAATAAATAAAATATTAAAAAAATATTTTTTTCTTCAGTAATACTAGTGTAAAAAAAAGAAAACCTCTGCAGCAAGGGACTAGCTTGAGGCTAAGGTCTGCTCATCCTGAAGTAACAATATCTCAGAGTGGTTATTAAAGTTACACGCCTTAGGAGTTTGTTTGTTTTGGGTTCAAATGCAGACTCTACCACTTACCACATGGATGGCCTTGGGAAAGCCCACTTGATCCCTGCGGCCCTTGGTGTACTCTGCCTTGAACCAAAGCTTTCAATAGTGTCTACCTCTTAGCCTAGTGTGAGCAATAAACGAGAGAATAAACAACAGGTACTCGGTACTGTGGCTTCCACACAGAAAGTGTTCAATAGGGACACCCGGGTGGCTCGGTTGGTTGAGTGTCTGCCTTCGGCTCAGGTTGTGACCCCAGGGTGCTGGGATCAAGCCTCGCATCAGGCTCCCTGTTCAGTGGGGAGCCTGCTCTCTCTGCCAGCTGCTCCCCCTGCTTGTGCTCTCTCTCCCTGATAAATAAAATCTTTAAAAAAAAGGAAGGAAGGAAGAGAAAGAAAGAAAAGAAAGAGAGCTGGAAAGAAAGAAAGAAAGAAAGAAAGAAAGAAAGAAAGAAAGAAAGAAAGAAAGAAAGAAAGAAAGAAAGAAAGGATTCAATACATGGAAACAAAAATATTAGAAAAATAACCATCCTGAGCACCCAGGTTGTGTGGTCGATTAAGCACCAGAGTACTGGTCTAGACGCTCAGGTCATGATCTCAGAGTCGTTGAAATGGAGCCCCGCATCGGGCTCCATGTTCAGCACAGAGTCTGCTTGAGTTTCTCTCTTTCTACCCCTCTCCCCCAAAATAAATAAATAAATCTTTAAAAAATAATAACAATATTAATCCAAGGAGTCAGACGTGTTCAGAAAACTGTTTAGAGGCTGAAGCGTTTCCTAAGAATAACTCATAATATTTATTGAGTATTTATGTCCGGCACATGGAAGACTTGACCTCATTTAATTTTCACAACCACCCAATGAGACAAGCATTATTCCCATTTTACAGAGGAGAAGATAAGACCTAGAATGATTAAGCCACTTGCTGAAAGTCATGCAGCTAACACAGTTAAATCCACTCAAGAAAGTTAAGGCAACCTGGTTTGGTTCAAAGACGAGGGGATGACACGAACACAGCCAAGTACCTGTCTCTGAGGTTGTCCTTCAGCTGGTTACTTGGAGGGTCCTGACCTTTGGTTGGGGATCACGTGGGCTCCAGGGTCAAGGGCGCTGCAATGACTTTTGAAGAAAGCCAGTAAAAACCTTTGCCTATGATACCCCAGCCTGGGTTCTACAAGCTTAGACCACAGCCAGCGATGACTCAGAAACGGGTCTGGCTGCAGCAGGAAACGGTCTTCTTGGCACAGATAGAACAGCTCTCAACACTGGGCCCTGGCAACCTCAGCATAGATGCTGGCGGGCATCGGCTATCATATATCTTCGGTTGGTATCAGCAGGAAACACCTGGTGACAAGCTGGAGTCCTAGAGCGGGAACACAGGGGTGGGGTGGGAGGGTAGGACAAGAGGACCAGACCCAGGGTCACATATTAAGACCAGGGGACTCTGATCACAACGGGAGAAGAATCAACCACAGTTGGACCTCCCCAGGGCAAGTGGCAGGAGAACAAGCAGTAATACTGCTGGGTAAGAGGATTGTATTTTTCACCCCTGGACTGACGAGGCTGGGCGATTGATTACAGCATACATATCAGAGAAGAGTTCTAATGCTCACATTATGTTAGCCAGACAGTAGACACTCGCCGGACCATTTATTTTTCTTGTTTCTTATATTAGCGAAAGGTTCGGGGTTTGTTTGTCTAGTCTTCGTTTGGATCTTTGCAAATAACCTCGAACGTGAAATGTCCTTACAGGTCTGGGAATATACCAGACCTGAAATGGACCTTCTTAGGATGAGACTCGCCCACTGAACTTCAAATACACTGACTCCTTCCTCTGGCTGGGTGGGAAAAAAAAATCCCACAGGCTCTAAATTTTAAAACGGGACTTTGCGGGGCGCCTGGGTGGCTCAGTCGTTAAGCGGCTGCCTTCAGCCCAGGTCAGATCCCAGGGTCCTGGGATCGAGCCCCGCATCGGGCTCTCTGCTCGGCGGGAAGCCTGCTTCTCCTGCTACCATTCCCTCTGCTTGTGTTCCCTCTCTCGCTGTGTTTCTCGCTGTCAAATAAAAAATAAAAATGAATAAAAATTAAAAAACGGGACTTTGCTGTTTTCAAGACCTGCTTTACGGGTAAGAGTAAAGACAGTGCTTACCCACTGGGGCCCAAGGACCATCTTACCAGCTTCTTAACAAACTAGTTTACATGCAGGCTTTCTTATGTGCCCGGATATGCCTAAGACCTCCCCTTACACACAACGGTCCAGGCATTGCTTTGTGGTCCACAGGGGAGAGAGGCCTCACAGTGGCAAAAACAAAAAACAAAAAACAAATTCCAGAAAAGAAAACTGGTAACTTGCATGTGCCAACATATCAAATATACCTTTGAAACCAGGGGGAGTTGGGGTACTCTGAAGAAGAAAGGGGAGCATGAGGTTGAAGATCTATAAGGTGGTCATGATGGTGGGTCCGAAGAATAAAATATTCTAAGTCGTTTCTGTTGGTTTGGTTTTAGGGATAGGTGACATGACTAATTTTGGAGTAGTTGGCTTCCTCATCCCCTTCTGTGATTCTGCACAACCAAGATCCATTTGCAGCCTGGGTGCTGGCTGAGGGTAACTCCTTGGGGAGGGAGGGGATATGGGTGTGAGATTCATCCCCCACCACACCCGACCCCCATGGCCACAGTGCAGACGAAGGCAAACAGACAGCCCTTTAGTCCTTCGTTCCTTCCGTCCTTCAGTCCTTCAGTCCTTTGGCTATACATCAAACTCCACATCTAGGTCTCATTCCAGAGTGTGGGCTCACTTACCCTTATCAAATCCTTTTGTCACTTTCAAAAAGTCTCAGCATAGAGAAACCTTCTACTGTTACAAATGGGCACCCAGACCCACAGAGCCACGCCTGCTAGGGTCAAGATGCTGGTGGTGACAGAAGGCAACCCCCCCCCCCAGCTCTTATCTTACAGAATATTGTTTTAACAAAACTAATCTCCATCAGGGTGTGCTAGGTACATGTATACCACATTTCTCTTATTTTTATTTTGTCACTGGGGTGTATGCATGTGTGTGTGCGTGTGTGCGTGTGTGTATGTGTGTTGTGTGTGTTGTGTGTATGGTGTGTGTGTGTGTGTGTGTGTGTGTGTGTGTGTACCAGTTAGGAAGATTTCAGTTGCCAATGACAAAACCCAATTTAAATTGGCTTAATCAACAAAGGGATTCTATTAGTTCATGCATTCCACAAATATTTATTGACAGCCTACTATGTGTCAGGCAACTGAGAAATTTCGGGGTTAGTATTAGCTTCAGGCAAAGCCTGATCCAGCAGCTAAAATGTTTCACCAAGAGTTTGGTTCTTCTCTTTGTCTCTTGGCTCGACCTTCCATTTGTTCGTTCTGAAGCCCCACAGGTTAGTTGTTCCACTCTTAATTCTCACCCAGGAGCTCTCACCAGGAGCCTCACATTATGTTGTCCTGTAGGTGAGTGTCCCTGGGTATCTCCTTCAGATGTCCCCAGGATATCACTGTGCCCAAGTGCCGGTTCCTGACCCGTCTGGGTGGCTGAAGATAAGATATGCTGATTGGCCTACACCAATGAGGATCCATGCCCTGGAGCTGGGGATGGGGGCCACACCCACCCAACCACGTGGAATGTGGAGAGGGGTGGTAAATTCCCCAAGAGAGAATAGGGATGCTATTGACTAAGGCAGTGTAAATAAATGCTGGAGAATCAAGCAACAAATGGTCATCTCTGCATTCTATCCCTGTCCCAGCTACCTGGCTGAAAGCACCAACCCGGAGCCAACTACCTGGGTTAGAATCCTGGCCCCAGGCTGATGCCTTGTGTGACTTTGGGCAAGTTACCTAACCTCTCTGTGCCTCAGTTTCCACCTCTGTAAAGTGAGGATAATGCTAGTACCTGTCTCATAGGAGCATGATGAGAATGATAGGAGTTAATATTTGAAAAGCAATTGGAACAGTGGCACTCAGCACGCACTTCTAACCGTTTGTCAAATAAATGTGATCAGAACTAGTGCACGATGGTGCACACAGCAGGTGGTCCAATAAATGCTTGCAGAATGAGCGGAGCGAGTGACAAAGCTGGCAGGAAGTCCCACTGCTTTCTAGATTTTTCTCTTCCAGCCCCTTCATCTTTTAGGGCTGGCCCTCCTGCCCTGGGGTCTGTTGTTTGGAAGCTGTTTTCCCAGGAAAGTGGCAACCAGGAAGAGATGGGTGTCCCCCCACTCCCCCCGTTCCATGATTAAGATGGCATTGCCCCCAGAAGGCATCATTAGAACAGAAGCCTTTCCTATAAACTGACAAGAAATCTGTAGGGTGGATCCTGGGGGCCCATCAAAGCACTTCTGGAATAAATGATCTACATGTGTCACGATCATCTGTATGACGATTCAGGGCTGGTTTCTCCCCAGCCTGTGACTTTTCACGCTTCTCAAGCTGTATAAAAATGAACTGTAATCAGGCTGATCTATAGATAGACAGTTCCTGTTTCCGAGCCTGCTGAATGAGAGTGGGTGTGTTTATACATTTGCATAAAGCTGATGGATGTAGAGGGCTATGATGTTTTGTGTTGCTTTTTTAAAGAGGGGTTGGGGTATTCTCCCAGAAGTGGAGCCAGAGAAGGGGAGGTGGAAATAGGGGAGGCGAAAATAAGGAGGAATCACAGCTTTTCCAAATGACGAGGAAAGGGGGAATAAACACAAGATAAAGTTTATCAGTGCTTTGTCTGCAAGGAAAGAATGAGCTGCTCCAACAAAGAAACTGACCAACAGGTGAATGTGAGGGGCCGAGGGAGGCAGGGTATGTTCTGATTTTCCTGTCTGCCTCCTCCCTGCCCTTTTCCTGTATATGCATTAGGGGAAGATGGAATCGGCTCTATTTTCTATGTACAGGGATATTTAGATATGCAAATGAGCGCAGCTTGTTAATGAGCCAAGGGTGATTACACTGCGGGGAGCTGCCAGCCTGCTGAACAATAGGTAAAGGGACACCAGGTGTCTGCAAGGGGGAAATGGATTATTCTGAACCCCCTCCCCGCCCTGCCTCAATGTCACAGACACGTCCGCCGGATCAAAGCGGTGGGTCAGTTTCTTCCTTCTGTTCATTCTAGCTCCCAGATTCTAAATCTAATAAGGTAAGATGAGAAGAAGTGGGAGACCAGGTAAGACCTGGGGTCTCATGAGGGAACTGCCCCAGAGGCTGCTGAACTTGACTTGCAGCAAGAAGGGTGGACGGGCAGCCAGTGAAACATGAGGCTTCCGCAGCCGGGAAGAACCGCCTGCCAGGTGTGTGGCGGAATGGGGACAAGAGAAGTCGGTCCCCGTGGAGTGGGCGGGTCCCTCGGGGCTTCTTTGGGCAGCATTTGGCTCAAAGATGGTGACTGGGAATCCACATGCTTTTCAGAAGCCAGGGCAAAGTTTTGCAGTGGGAAACGGGGGAAAATTTTTTTTTTTTAATTTTTTTTTTTTAAAGATTTTATTTATTTGACAGCGAGAAACACAGCGAGAGAGGGAACACAAGCAGAGGGAATGGTAGCTGAAGACTGATGCTCTTTTTTTAAAAAAACATTTTATTTATTTATTTGACAGAGAGAGACACAACAAGAGAGGGAACACAAGCAGGGGGAGTTGGAGAGGGAGAAGCAGGCTTCCCGCCGAGCAGAGAGCCCGATGCAGGGCTCGATCCCAGGCCCCTGGGATCATGACCTGAGCCGAAGGCAGACGCTTAACGACTGAGCCACCCAGGCGCCCCGAAATTTTTTTTTAAGTAGGCTCCACACACCATGTGGAGCCCAACACAGAGCTTGAACTCACAACCCTGATATCAAGACCTGAGCTGAGATCAAGAGTCAGACGCTGACCTGACCCAGCCACCCAGGCACCCCTCTGCTGAAACTTTTATTGACCCCCATGAAAGGCTTGAAACTATCTCGGAACAGCAGAAGTCTTTGTTAGGTCCCCTCGAATCCCCTCCGTCTGGCACGTGCCTGAATTGTTGCAGGACGAGGACACGTCTCTAACCTTTTGCTAAGGACATCCGACTCTGCACCTTGTCATGAGAGCATCACTCAACCCTGTCTATAAATATGGATGCTATGCTAACAAGACTTATTGCTAATTTAATGGCAGTGGAGTACAGGCTCGTCTGCTGCACACATACACAGAGAATGGTATTGAAAACAGGAAAGATAATTGGAGTTTAATAAATGGTAATTTGCTCCTTGCTGCTGTGTATGTCAGGGGTCGGGGAGGGATGAAATAGAGCGGGGCTTTCCGGAAAGGGAAATTTAGATGGTGGGTCTACCAAGGACAGCTTCATTTTGATTCTAATATTGCCCAGGATGGAAGTTAATTCTCATTTACCTGCAAGAGAGCCTCTCCCCTGATAATGCCCCCCAGTGGAACATGAGTCAGAGAAAACAACTAGATCAGAAATATTTATCACGGAGACCAAATTTTAACTAGAAGTCATTGAATGAAGGGACCAGGCCTCCAGAGACACAGTGAAGCTGGGAATTAAAACAATTATCAGGATTGTTCAGGAGGGGGGGAAAAATCATCATTTTTGCTTGAAAAAATGTCTGAATTATCCAAATAATTGTTCCCACCCTCTTTTTGGTCTAGTGGCGAAGACTTGGCCAATAGACCCAATAGCAAAGAATGGAAGTTGTGGGTAGCAGAGAGAAAGAGGACAGGAAAGCTGGTTAGCCTGAAGCCCCTGACCCCCTAGAGGGCGGTGGGCAGAGGCCGGGCCAGTCAGGAGCTGGGGGGTCCCTTGGAGCGGGTCCCTTGGGGTGTCAAGGAAGTAAGCAAAGCTAAAACCAAGGCCCAACCAAACAGAAATCCAGCCTGAAGGGGACTGGATTTGGTGTGGGAAGTCAGGAAGTTGGGAGATCAAACAAAACAGAATTGGAAGCTCTGTGTGTGTGTGTGTGTGTGTGTGTGTGTGTGTGTGTGTGTGTGTGTTTAGGAAGGTAAAACTGCCTACACCATGGGTTCCCAAACCCAACGGCACATCACACACTCCTGCTGAGCTTCTCAATGCAAATTCTTGGGCTCCTCTGATAGACCAGAAGAAGTAGAATTTGGGGGGCCGGGGTGGACTGCTGGTGTGCAAGTGGGAGGTATGATGTCATTCAGTGAACCTTGGAGACTTCCAAGGTCTCCCCTTTTCAAAGACAGCTACTCTACTTAAATGCCCAGTGATCCATTCCTTGAGATTCACTCATTGCCTACTTGTGTGTTCATTTGTCAAACACAAATTTCCCTTGGAAGGCAACCCAAGTTTCCAAGCCTGCCATGGTAATTAAGAACCGCTAATTGTGGTAGATTTCAAATTCCACAAATCATTTTCTCCTTTCAAGAGATGGAACTTAATCTCCCTCTCCTTGAGTATGGGCTGGCCTTAGTGACTCGCTTCTAACAGACAGACTATAACAGAAGTGATGGTGTGTAACTTCCAAGAAACCACGTCATAAAGGGCATTGTAGCTTGTCTCCTGTTCTCCCTTCTGGATTGTTCACTCTGGGGGAAGCCAGCTGCCATGTAATGAGGACACCCAAGCAGCCTATGGAGATGTCCATGTGGTGAGGGACTATGATTTTCTACCAACAGCCATGTGAAGACGCCATCTTGGAAAGTAGACGCTCCAGCCCGAGTCAAACTTCCAGATGATGCGGCCCCAGCTGACATCCAACCACAATCTCATGAGGGACCCTGAACCAAAACAAAGCCCATCTGAGCCACTCCTGATACCCAACCCTCAGGAACCGAGTTACCTAATAAATATTTGTTGTTTTAAATTGCTAAATTTGGGGATAATTGGTTACTCAGTGTTAAAGAATACACCAGTCACAGCTGAGATTTACTGAACTTCTATAGATATTCACATATGTTAACTTATTTAAACCTCATAGCACTCCTATGACATAGTTACTATTATTAGCATTTTTAAGATAAGAAACTAAAATTTTCAAAGTCAAATGCAGTGGATACTGTTAGCCCCCTTTCTTGGGTAGGGGCTGCCACACCCCAAGTGCTGAAAGGGTTGGCTTCTAGGGACATCTGGGTGGTGCAGTCAGTTAAGTGTCCAACTCTTGGTTTTGGCTCAGGTTGTGATCTCAGGGTCGTGAGATCAAGCCCTGTGTCAGGCTCTACACTCGGCAGAGTCCTCTTGAGATTCTCTCTCCCTCCCCCACAAAAATAAATAAAATAAATCTTTTTTTTTTTTTTCTTTGAAGTGTTGGCTTCTCATAGCCTCCCCTCTCTCCAGAGAGATGTCCTTGGCTGAATGGGTATGGTGTCACCTGGCTTTTTTCCCTACTGCGAAAGCTGTCAGCCAGTGATGAGCAGTGGTGGGATAGGACTCTACAAGGTGGGACTAACTCTGTGGCACAATTTCTTGTCCAGAGCTACCTGTGGGGTCAGTTGTAAGACTCTAGCTGGGCTTGGATCTTTGTTTAGATCTTTGTTTAGATGCTCACTCACCTGCTTCCCTTATCCCTTTTTTTCCCAAGAGCACCTCCTCAATAAATCAAATGTGCTGGAATCTACTTTGAGGGGACCCAGCCTAAGTAATTTGCCCAAAGTTATGTCACCTGGATTTGTGCCCAGGCTGGCTGACTCCAGGGTCCATGCTCTGACCAATGCCTCCGGGAGAGTAACTAATACCAGTAGGTACTGAATTCTGGATCTCTATTCTACCATCAGACAAGTGGAGTCTGGCTCACTTTGGATTTTCGGAGGTGCTAGTCCTGCCTACACACCTCACAGATAACACCACATAACAGCCAGCCCCCCACACCCCATTTCCATGGTCTTCATCTCTTACAAGCACCCTCCTTTGCCCTTACCAGTCTGATCCTCACCCTTGCCATGAGTTTTAGCCTCCTCCCTGGGAAAGAATTTAAACTTTCCTCCCTGTAACGGGTTGAATTGTGTCCCCCACAAAAAGATATGCCCTAGTTTTCACCCCGGGCCCCTGTGAATGTGACCTTACTTGGACTTAGAGTCTTTGCAAATGTGATTAAGGTAAGGATCTCAAGATAAGATCATCCTGGGTTTAGAGTAGACCCTAAATCCCAAAACTGGTATACTTATAAGAGAAAGGATAGAATGGAAACAAAGAGACACAGGGGGGAAGCCTGTGAGGACAGGCAGAGGTTGGAGTGGAATCAGACCCACAGGAAAAGCAAGGAACAGATTCTCCCTCAGAACATCCAGAAGGAATAGGCCTGGTGAATACCTTGGTTCATCTTCCAGTCTCCAGATTTATGAGAATAAGTTCCTGTTGCTTTAAGCACCCCCACGCCCTGGGTTGGGTCCATTTGTCATGGCAGCCACAGAAAGCAAGCATACCTCCCTTCGGGGTTCCTGGTTCAACTCCGCCTGGACCTTTGTTGCAGAGTGAGCATGGGAAATTATAAAAGCCACTTCGTTTACCAAGCACACGTTTATCTCACTTGAGTCTAACCACAACCTTATGATGTTTCTTAGGTAGGACAGTGTTATTATTACTCCCTTTTTCCTTTTTTCTTTTTTTTTTAACAGCTCAGAAAAGGGGCCCTAGAAATTTACATGAATGGTCCAAGGTCCCTCCAACTGGATGGCATACAGCCTGGAATTTGGGTCTCTGGATTCCAAAATTCTGACCTCTTTAGTCCACAAGAGAAAACAGGCAGGAGTACAACAGGGACACTGCTCAAGTCTGCCTATTCACCGTCTACACTTGAAAATGTCGGTACTGTGTGGGGCAGGCAGGGAGGCGGGATCAAGCTTGCCACCCTTCTGCCTTGCACGGAATTGCAAGAGACCTTTGAGAGCATCTGATATCTTCCATAAACTGCAGCAGCAAAGCATAACTTAAACATTGAAGTGACCCCTTCAGATCCTTAATGAGGCTGTAAATGCAATCCGAGTGTGATTTATACAACTATTGAAATAAACATTGCTACCCTTAGCATGTGTTTTCTTGCATAACACAGGCACAAACTTACCTGAAATATGCAAAACCTGAAGCCTGATGGTAAAGGCAAGGAAAGGGGCTGCACGCCTAGGAATGGGGTGTTTGCATGTCTTAAGAGCATCTTCTTCTAAGGAGAGGTGGTCTTTCAGGCTTAAAGCCCTCGCCTCACTTCTAGGTTTGGAGAAATGCCTCTGAGGCCTAATGCCCAGCTGCCACTCCATCCATGAATTTCAAATTACACACAGAGAAGCACTTTTAAAAATGCTCTCCCCGACCTTTCCGCATGGTTCAGCTCACGTGGAGAACCTCACTTGGGTCTTTACCATCTCTCATGTCACAGAGATGTCTGTAGGGCCCGGGACCGCGGAGGTTTGGGAGCAAGAGAGAGGCATGATCAGATTTGCTAGTCACATCTTGAGGCATGAGCTTTGGGAACTCTATCGAAAGGAGGCATGAACCCAGGGTCTGGATTTAATTCATCTTCAACATTACAGTTCTTTGATCTGCTACATTTGTTCATTATGTGAGACAGAACATTTGAGGAGAAATTAACTAGGTTCGAGCCAATGCCCAGGGATCAGAGGACTCAATGAAGGAGCAACAGGAGAGAGTTCGCTCTTGTCCCCGTCTTGTTCACTGTGACAGCCTCAGAGTCCACCCTGCATGCCTGGCACACACAACAGGCTGGAAATTAGTGCAGAAGGAAGGGACACAGAAAGGAAAGAAGGGAGGACAGAAGAGAAGGAATTCTGAATAATCTAGGTCACCCAGAGACCCAGCTTCAAGCCCCAGTTCCACTACTTATTGGCTATGTGACTTTAGGAAAAATGTCTTCCCTTCTCTGAATCTTCATTTCCTCCTTTTGAACTGAGAACGACAGTGCCTTCCTATCATGAGTCTTACACACTAGCTCTCATGAAAATATCTAGAACAGTGCCTGGCACAGGTTAGGTGCTCCATTCTATAAATGTTTGTTGAATGAAAGAAAGAAAGGAAGATGGAGGGAAGGAAGAAAAGAGAGAGGGGGATGGGGGAAGAAGAGAAGGAGGAACGGAGGGAGGGAGGAAAGGATAGAAGGAAGGGAGAAAGAAAATCCAGTTGTTTCCCTGTGGATAAATGGCCCCGGAGCCTGGGGGCATCAGTCCTGCACACAGACCTGAGTCAATCACTTCCCCGGGCCCATCAGTGGAGTGCTGCGCGCCTCGTTATTTAGGCGCCAGATTTCCATCATTTACCACGCACGCTTCCGGGATCCATTGCCTGGGAATTGCAGCCAGTAACATGCCCCCAGCCAGACAACGGCAGATAAGAGTAGCTACGGCTGTAATTCCTATCCCATCGACAGCCCTTCAACAAAAAGAGGAAGAATGGTTCAGCCGACAGCTTCTATTCGAAGTCAGTAACAGTAAGTTACAAAGGGCCCCATGGGTGCAGGGCAAGTGAGAGGTGGGCAGGAGGTAAGTGGGGAGCCGGCCCCCGCTCTTCGTGCCAGCCGCGAGACAGAAGGTCTAGTCAAGCTGTGTGCCGTGAGCCTGCTTGGATTTTAGGCAAATGACTGAAATTTTCCAGTTTAGAGAGAAAAAAAGTGTAAAAGCTTACTTCTTTCTCCTTTTCCACTCAGTACCTTTGGAAGCTCTAGAGCTGTGGCACGTGGGACACAAAATGTGCTCACCATCTCCCACCCCTCCAGGGACTTGGCTCCCAGGGATCCCAACCCACTGTGGCCTGCTAGGCTCCCAATTACTCAGGCCAAGTGGGGCCCTGCCTATTGGCTTCTCTCAGGCCATTGCCCAGGGTCATTATCTTGGAGGCTGGCTCTCTAGAACCTGATGGAATTCTCCCCTTGACTCTGTTGCTACCCAATGGCTAAGACGCCAACTCACAGAAGACAGATTAACAAATCAGAATGTTAATGAGTTTCAAAAACATCTACTGTTCATTGAGCCCTACTATGTACCCGGTATTGGGTGGGCATTTCCTACAAAGCTACCTCAGGGTAGATATTATTAAATCCCATTTTACGGGGGCGCCTGGGTGGCTCAGTGGGTTAAAGCCTCTGCCTTCAACCCAGGTCATGATCCCGGGGTCCTGGGATCGAGCCCTGCAACAGGTTTCCTGCTCATCAGAGAGTTTGCTTCTCTTTCTCCCACTGCTCCCCACCCCCCCACCCCCTCAGCTCATGTTCTCTCTTGCTCTCTCTCAAATAAATAAAATCTTAAAAAAAAAAAAAGGGGGAGCTGGCAGGCTAAGAAGTGGGAAAGCCAGTCTAACCCTAAAATCCATATTCTTTCCTCCATATTGCCCCATGGTCCAAAACCTGGCCATCACGATGAGAGGTAGAGTTAGACCTTGTCAGAAATGGGAACAAATATGCCTGTATCCAGGACAGCCCTTCCTGCTGCAGAGACCCTAGGAACTTAATTATAACCTGAAGAGCTATTCAGGGGAACAAAGAATCTAGAAGTATTGTCCACAAAGCTACAGCCACAGTAGGGGCACCTGGGTGGCTCAGTGGGCTAAAGCCTCTGCCTCTGGCTCTGGTTATGATCTCAGGGTCCTGGGATCGAGCCCTGCATTGGGCTCTCTGCTCAGCGGGGAGCCTGCTTCTCCCTCTCTCTCTGCCTACTTGTGATCTCTCTCTCTGTCAAATAAATAAATAAAATCTTTAAAAAAAAAAAACAAACAAAAACAAAGCTACGGCCACAGTAATCTTGACCCACAATAAAACTCCCATCTCTGCTGAACTGAATGTTGGCATCTCCCCATCGCCGTGAACCCTCCCCTTGCAGAATGCCAGGTAAACCCTGGCAGATTTCCCATCAATGTACTGACCAGTCCGATCACTGGGGAAAACAAGCTTTGGAATCTGCGAACCTCGGTTCAAATCCCAGCTCCTCCACTTATTAGCCATCTGACTTCAGACTCACTTCCGCTCCGCCCTCCAGGATGACACCCCCCAACCCCATAGCAAATGCATGTAAAGCTCTCAGCCGAAGAGGTTAGGGCTGCTCCCCGCCCCTCCTGCAGACACAGCATTCCTCCAGGCTCTTTTCTTCTGCCACATTCCAGTCCCAAGGGCTGTCTCCGTCCTGTTTATGGGACTTGGGTAATTCTTAATCCTCTCTGTCCTGGCCCTCTCTCCCCTTTGCCCTCAATCCAAACAGGCATATGATCAGGTCCTGGCCCAGACACAGGGTAGATATAAAAAGGACATTGTATCTGACACAGGGAGCTTGGAGCTCCTTGCGGGTGGATTTCTACCTCCCACGGCTCACTAATAAGGCTTGGAGTGTCACATGGGGACACGTGACCCCCCCCACACCCCACCTCCAGCCCAGATGGCCTCCCATCTCACTGCAGACTGGAAAAGCTCCCTGGGCAAAGCAGTTTCCCACTACCCGACTCCCAGTTAGCCTCATGGCAGGCTTACCTGAAATGTGGGGTAGCGTCTGAATTCCTAAATTGAACCCTCTCGTATGCCTAATCATTATCATTATTCCAAGGGATCCTTGGCCTTGGCTTATGTTCACCCACCAGACTGTGTCTGCTTAAGATATGGGGCAGAACTAATCTGCTGAGTGCTTACAACATGTTAAGTGAATTATACATGAGTTATTTCATTTTGTCCTCAAAACAATCTTGGGGAGTGGACACTGTTCCTATCCCCAGCCCACAGACAATAGCTAACATTTATATAGCGCTATGTAGCAGGGGTCATTGTCACTGCCATCGGCTTATTAACTCATTCTATCTTTTTTTTTTTAAGATTTTATTTATTTATTTGACAGAGAGGGAGAGATCACAAGTAGGCAGAGAGGTCGGCAGAGAGAGAGGAGGAAGCAGGCTCCCCACTGAGCAGAGAGCCCGATGCGGGGCTTGATCCCAGGACCCTGAGATCATGACCTGAGCCGAAGGCAGAGGCTTTAACCCACTGAGCCACCCAGACGCCCCTGACTCATTCTGTCTTCACTGCAGTCCTATAGAGTAGATACTCTAGATGACTCCCTTGACTGAGACTCAGAGAGGTTGAGCAAGGGGTCCAGGTTACACAGCCGGCGAATGACAGAGCCTAAGGTGTCCAGCACTCTGCTGCACACCCTCCCAGCTTTCTCAAAGCAGGTTCCACACGTAATTTCAGCAATCCACAGATACTGTGACAAATCAATAGGGTGTAAGCCAGATGAGGCCTGGCTCAGCCATACAGGTTCCTGAGGCGCTGAAGGACAGACCACACTGATTGATTTCTCGGCTGAGTCTTTAAATGTCAGCGTGTGCGTGACCACCTCAGACCTTGGGCACAGAAATAAAATGCAGACGGAAAAGGCATTCTAAGGCGGGGGATGAGAGGGAGGCTGGGCAACAGGAGAGCAAAGGCCTGGGGTGCACATTGTGTGGGGGCTGGTGGGCATCCTGGGCCGTGGGGAGGGGCCCCTTGTAGGCAGTGGGGGGTTGGGAGTGGGACATGTGGGGGGGTGGGCATTGGTAAGAGCTGCACCCTTGACCTTGGGCTGCTGGGAAGCCATTTACAGCATGACACCAACCCATGAGAGCCGGGTCTTAACCTGATTTAGCTCCTCTATCCGTATTGATTGGTCACTGTTAGCAACTGCTCATTTAGACCAGCCTGGTTGCTGGAGCACACATGCAGAGTGGAAGAGCAAAGACAGCTCGCCCTCCCTCCCACCCCTGGAATTCACCCAGACCCCCTCCTGTCACCAGGCCCCACCGCATGGCCCTCCGGGCCTGCCCAGTTCAATCATTCACTGCTCTAGGAGCTGAGGAGACAGACCCACACATGACAGAAATGGCCCCACCTACTCTCATGCAGCCTGGAAGGGGAGACTGGCAGGATAAGGAGGAAACAGACACATACCTAAGATGAATTTCAGATGGGTTTGTGCAACAAAGAAAATAAAATGAGGTGAGGCGAGAGAGACTGGTGGGGGGGGCAGGTGGGAGGGGAGGAGGCAGCCCAGGAAGGCCTCTCCAAGGAAGTGACACTTGAGCTGAATTCTGAGTGTTGGGGAAAATGGACCGTTCTGAGATCTGAAGAAAGAGTTCTAAAGGCAGAGGGAACAGCAGAGGCAAAGGCCCTGTGGCAGGATCAGACTCAGCCTTTCGGACCATGAGAAGATTAGCGCTGTGAATGGCAGAGAGGTAGGTGATGAGAGGGGGGAAAGGAGGGTGGGATCAGATGGACCCCTGACCCCTGGAGCTTTGTCCCTGTGGGATGGCTATCCTTCATAAATAACCCAAGTTCACCATCAGGACTTGACACTGATGGACGTCTTTCTCCTCTTCCCCTCCTAGATACAACTTTGTTGTAGTTCCTAGATACAACTTTGGGTTGGCCCCTTGTAGTCATAGTCTGGGTCAAAGATTACAGAAAGGTGGGTGCCTGGGTGGCTCAGTGGGTTAAAGCCTCTGCCTTCAGCTCAGGTCATGATCTCAGGGTCCTGGGATAGAGCCCCGCATCGGGCTCTCTGCTCGGTGGGGAGCCTGCTTCCCCCCTCTCTCTCTGCCTGCCTCTCTGCCTACTTGTGCTCTCTCTCTCTCTCTCTGTCAAATAAATAAATAAAATCTTTAAAAAAAAAAAAAGATTACAGAAAGGGGATGACTCTTGCCCAACCCTGCCTTAGAGGGAGATCCAAAATGTGAGGCTCAGAAAGGACCCTGGGGACCTTCCCGACCACTCACACATCCAGATCTGCCCTAGGCTCTGTTTCCAAGCCTCTGCTCCTGCTGGCCCACCATTGGCAATGACTTGCCCACGTTCCACTTAGGGAAATCCTTCTCATTTGCCTAGCATAAATGATTCTGACCCTGTGGAGCCTTTCTTGACTCAAATCACACTTAATTGCCGGGCTGGGTGGATTTTTTTTTTTTCCTTAATGTTCGGCTGGTATCTGTTTGAAGATCTATTTGATCTTTCATTTCCTTTTGTCTTATATTATGGTTTTCTGAATACCTGCCTGTTGGATCATACCACAAGGTCTGTGGAGAGGAGGACTTCAAAGGTCCTGGCTGTGACGCTCTCGGTGACACACTGAGACCTTCCAGACTTCTGCTTCCTTTGATTCCCGCAAACCAGGATTTAATATCAGAAGTTTATGGGGAGGTGATCCCAGGAAGTGCCAGAAGGCAAATGGAGGAGTGAGGCAGAGAAAGGCAGGACCCCAAATAGGGTGCGTTACCAAGCGATTTACCACACAGGCAAATGGAATTCAATCCCGCTGGGCCACCTGGGGTGACAAAGGAGAATTTAAGCGCATGACTTGGCTGAACACGGTGTTCAGAGCGTAGACCTCTGTTCCACCCGCGGAGATTTGGAAATAATTGGTCCGGGGTGTGACCTGGGCATCAAAGCCTCTTTTTTTTTTTTTCCTTTTTTTTTTCAATTCCCCAAGTTATCAAATACGCAGCCAAGTTCAAGATTGCAGGTGTAGCACGCACCTGAGAGCCGAGTCAGGAGGTGAAAAACATGGGACATTAGCCACCAACTCCTCATTCGCTGTTGATTAAAGAGCTACCTCCCAGTTTATTCTGTGAGTCGTCTTAGCATGCTCCCTTGGCCAGAAGAAAATAAAAATAAAAACAAAACCCCCAAACTCCCAGATGTTGGCAATCAGCAGTCTTGGGGGCCTGAGGGTGAATGTGGCTAGTGTGTGGACAACATTGCTACATCCTTCATCTCGAATGTGGGGGTTTAAAAAAAAAAAAAGTGAATTTTTGCGAGGGTTAGCGAATGTCTGTTCAGTGCCGGGCACGCAAGAGGGCTTCAGTAAATGTTGTTATGATGATGTCTGCCGAGGGTTATTGCCGTATTCCCTCCGGCACCCGGCCGGGGGCCTTGCACAGTGGCCGCCCAGTATCAGTAATTATTTACCCTCTAAGGCAGCCACGCTGGAAACCTGAATCAAAGGGGCTGCTGGGAGGCATCTTCGGATCCTGCAGTTTCTGAGAATCTGAAAGCGCGTCTTCCCCTCCATGAGCTGATACTTTTAACCTTGGCGGCACAGCGGAATCACCGGAGGACTTGACAAGAAAATCCGCACGCCTGGGTCCGGCCCCCAGAGAGTTCTGATTTAATAGGTCTAGGGTGAGGCCTGGGCATTCGGGGTTTGTGCGGCTCCCCTGGAGACTTTCGTGGTGCAGACGTGATTATTAGCCATGGGGCAGGGGGGTCAGGTGGAGGGGAAGGGGGGAATGAGCAGGGCTGGGTTGGTGGTATAATTCTCCCCTCCGCTCCATCCAGAGCTTGCCCCATCCACTGTGTCCTGGCGCTTTCAGAGACTCCCGTGTCTGGGAAAGAGGCGGGATTGGGACCCTGGTGGGCATGAGCCTGGCTGTCCCCTTCTTGAAGGGTGGCCACTCAGCAACGCGGGTACCTTCTTGCCCAGGCTGACATGTGTCCGCCGCCCCCTATCCGGCTAACACAGCCTATAGCCCACCCCATAGGCCTGCGCTGGCTGTCCTACCTGCCGGGCGCTGGGTGAGGGCCAGAGGCACGGGGATGTCACTGGCTTCACTGACCCTGCTCCCGAGAGGAGAAAAAGCAGCAATGCCCACAGACTCAGGGGACCTCGGTGGCAGTCGGCCTCCTTGCCGTAGGGCACAAGGGACAGGAGGAGAGCGTGTAAGATGCACTCTACAGGAGCCCTCTGAGAGAGGTAGCGATTAAGATCTCTATTCAAAGGGCACCTGGGTGGCTCAGGCTGTTGAGCATCTGCCTTCCGCTCAGGTCATGATCTTGGGGTCCTGGGATAGAGCCCCTGGGGCTCTCTGCTCAGGAGGGAGCCTGCTTCTTCCTCTCCCTCTGCCCTTCCTCCTGCTCACGCTCTCAAGCGCATGCTCTCCGTCTCTCTCTCTCAGATGAATAAATTTTTTAAAAATCTTTTTTTTTTTTTTTTAAAGATTTTACTTGTTTATTTGACAGAGGGAGAGAGATCACAAATAGGCAAAGAGGCAGGCAGAGAGAGAGAGGGAAGCAGGCTCCCCACCGAGCAGAGAGCCTGATGTGGGGCTCGATCCCAGGACCCTGAGATCATGACCCGAGCAGAAGGCAGAGGCTTTAACCCACTGAGCCACCCAGGCGCCCCTTAAAAATCTTAAAAAAAATCTCTGTTCAAAAACAAGGAGGGCGCCTGGCTGGCTCCGTCAGGAAAGCGTATGGCTCGGCGTGGGTTGTGAGTTCAAGCCCCACATTGGGCAGGGAGCCGACCTAAACAAAACCAAAGGAGAGGGATGGGATAAACCAGTCTCGGAGCCTTCACAACACTCCTTCCAGGCACTGTACACACTGTACACACACCGTTTTATCGTTCATAAAAGCAGTCGGAGCTCACCGGAGTGTGGACCTGAGTGTGGCTGCCAGGACTCTTCCGAGTGCTCATTTCATCCCCACTACTCCCACAACGCTGATGCTACTCTTAACCCCACTCCACGGACAAGGAAACTGAGACTTGGCGAGGTAGAGTGACTTGCCCAAGGTCACACAGGAAGAGGCGCCGGGACCGCAGCCCCGGCTGCGGGGCCTCCTGCCTTAACCGTGACATCCCTGGCCTCCCATCACCTCCTTGCCTTCCCATGGCCCAGTGAACGAGCTGTCGTATTCTTCTTTTTTTTTTTTAAGATTTTATTTTATTTATTTATTTGACAGAGAGAGAGAGATCACAAGCAGGCAGAGAGGCAGGCAGAGAGAGAGGGGGAAGCAGGCTCCCTGCTGAGCAGAGAGCCCAATGTGGGGCTCGATCCCAGGACCCTGAGATCATGACCTGAGCTGAAGGCAGAGGCTTTACCCCACTGAGCCACCCAGGCGCACCCTGTCATATCATTC
>CM053619.1:12979248-13074511 GCA_028646535.1 Procyon lotor | reverse complement strand
GGGGCTCGATCCCAGGACCCTGAGATCATGACCTGAGCTGAAGGCAGAGGCTTTACCCCACTGAGCCACCCAGGCGCACCCTGTCATATCATTCCTAATCAGAGACAGGAAAGAGCAAGGGGGCCACAGTCACACCGTGGGGACAGTGCAGGCTCTGTCCCGGCCCACCCAGTTCGGAAACCCTTCCCTGTCCTTTGCCTCAGCCTATTCCCATGGCCCCGCGTTCCCTCCATGGCCCCATCCTATTTGGACAAGTCTGGGCTCTCTGAATCATCTCCTCCCCATTGAAGACCAGGCCTGTTCAGCAGACCCCGCCAGTTGCCCGCTTAGCCTCTCAGGGTCTCGGCCACAGCCAGGTGTCCTTCCCCACTGGACGAACCCCCACAGTCATCAGGTCAGGCCCGCTCGGCCCAGAACGGACATCTCTAGCCGCACAAGGATGGTACCTACTGGCAGGCCCCAGGGTGGCCTGATGCTCCTGCCGGGGTGTCTCGCCGCGTCCCATTTCCATCATATTTTTAACCAGGGCTGTGGGGGCCCCCGGGAAAGATGTGTTTTGCTGGAGTGAGCCCAGCCCAGCCGGTCTCAGGCACCCACCAGCTCCTCACACCCAACTGGGCAGAGAGAGAGAGAGCAGGACTCGCCCTCCCTCGCCTCCCAGGCTCGGATATTTGTCCCTTCTCGAAAGTTCAGGAAGGCTGCTCTGCATGCCGGTAAAACACTGTTAGCAATCCAAGGGCTTGTAATGAACCAAATTATGCTGAATTAATTGGTTGTCATTAGCGGTGTCAGGGAGGGGGCTGGGAAGCAGCAGCCTCTTCTGAGCCTGGGAAAGAGAGAGGCGGAGGCAGGACGGCCCACAATACGGAACGCGCCGCGCAGCTTGGGCGGGAGAAGAATTGCTCACTGTCGGCTCTGGCCAAAATAGCCAAGGCACCCACTCTCGCCCCTGACAGCACCTCTCTTCTGAAACTGGACTCCCAGCCTGAGGCTTTGAACACTGGGCCACTAGGTGCTTCTGTCCCTGTTCACAAGAGCCTCGAAACAGCCTTGATGATAAGAAAGGGGCCGTA
The DNA here is from genome assembly GCA_028646535.1 of Procyon lotor. Taxonomy (NCBI): domain Eukaryota; kingdom Metazoa; phylum Chordata; class Mammalia; order Carnivora; family Procyonidae; genus Procyon; species Procyon lotor. The sequence continues at coordinate 13,073,438 of CM053619.1, read as the reverse complement.
CCAGCCCCCACTGCCCCGGCGAGCCTCAGGGTCATATTTCAAAGGAATCAGGAGGCCCCATCTCTTGGCTGTACATCCTCCTTCCTGCTTTGATGGAACAGGCGAGTGACGAGTCCTCAAGTGGGTAATCTCGTCTAGTTAAGGGCTCGCAGGAAACAGAAGACAGAGGCTCAGAAGAGTGCATGTGATTTTGAGCTGGGGCAGAGCAGCGTTGGCAGGGGCGCCCGGGTGGCTCAGTCGTTAAGCATCTGCCTTTGGCTCAGGTTGAGATCGATCCTGGGATCGAGTCCTGCGTCAGGCTCCCTGCTCAGCAGGAAGCCTGCTTCTCCCTCTCCCACTCTCCCTGCTTGTGTGACCTCCCTCGCTGTGTCTCTCTCTGTCAAATAAATAAATAAAATCTTAAAAAAGAAGAAGAAGACGAAGAAGAGCATTGGCATAGAGACAGAAGTACCTGCCAGAGGGACTCGGGCCCAGAGGTCTTCTCCCCACTCTGCTACCAACCAGCTGTGTGGCCCTGGACAAGTCACTCACCTTCTCTGAGCCTCAGTGTCTTCAACTGAGGAACATGGAAATGAATAGCCAATGTTAATCTGTGGGGCTCAGACTCTGGGAGGAGGCAGTCTTGCAGCCATCACGAAGTTTTAGAAATCTTTGTGTGCACCCTACATACACGTCTGTGTATGGGGAAAAGGATAGCCTCACACTCACATGTACTATTGTTTTTCTTTTCTTTTAAGATTTTATTCATTTATTTGAGAGAGACAGCATGAACAGGGGGAGAGGCAGATGGAGAGGCAGACTTCCCCACTGAGCAGGGAGCCCAACACGGGACTCGATCCCAGGACCCCGGGATCATGACCTGAGCTGAAGGCAGACGCTTAACCGACTGAGCCACTCAGGTGCCCCTGAGTCTATGTTTTCTAATACTGGGAGCTTAAAACCAACCTGGTAACTTTTTTTTTTCCCTAGAATGAGGATAAACAAAAGTTTACCTTCAAGGTTGTTTTTTTTTTTTTTTCCTTTTCATAGGGTGGGAATGTGGAGGGAGAGCCTACAAGAGAGTAGGGGTTTCCTCCGCAGACCTGGAAAGGGGCCAGAGGAGTCTCATGGGCAGCAGGAATTGTTCTGTATCTTGATCTGCCCGGTAGTTACATGGGACGCATGTGAAATTCACTGAGCTGTTCAACCACGATTGCCGTATGTTTATTCTACCCTGTTTATCCTAACGTGGTTTTGAAAAGGGAGTGAGCCGTGAGTTCAAACGGGTACAAAGAACAACATCACAGGCAGGGACGACCCACATCTTTCCCCCCACCAGGTTGCTTCCCCTGAGTGTATACCTTACTTGTACAAACCCGGCAGGATGTGTTCTATCCTGAATTCGTGCTGGGCATGGATCATTTGTTTATTCATTCGAGAGAGAAAAATCGTGCCTTCTCTGATCCAGGCCCTTGTAGAAGTCCCTAGAGATGCAGAGAGGGTCCTTGACCTCAAGGAGCTACATCAACCCTTCCCATCTCCCACGCCCACCTACAATATATGCGGCTGGGCTCTGAGCCGCTGCACCTACAAGCTCCGGCTCGATCTTAGCTCCTTTCCTCTCCAACTCTCTCAGTAGAGGTCATCTTAAAGACTCTCTAAGACCACACTGGGAAGCTCTGGCCAGATGATCACCACTAGGGAGTAATCCTCTTTGGCAAGCAAAACAACCTCTACTCCTTTATAAACCTGCTCCTCTTCAAACCCTCTAATCAAAGGCCCTTGGCTTAACTCTAACTGGGTGCTGCTGCAGTGTATCTGTTTCTGTTTCTCTGACCGGGAACTTCTGGAAGACCGGGGCTTGGCATAGTCATCGTTGTGTCAATTACATTTATCGAGGGTCAGATAATGTGCGTATCGCCGAGTCTGGCACGGGGCAGGTGCTCACGAAGTTGACTTCGGGGTAGATGAGTTTACGAGTGGATAGGTGGGTAGAGGAGCGAGGGTCACACAGCCATGGCTGGACCGCGGGTGACGCTTGGGCCCAGATGGGGGCCCACCTCTCTTCTCTTGGCAGCCAACGGCCACCCCATAAAACTTTCCGACTATCCCTTTGAAGAGGTGAGTGTGATTTACATCAGCTATCAGGCAGCAAAAATATGGGCCTTCCAGCTTTCATGGCCTTTTTATTATTCCTGGTGACTCACAGAAATATCATCCAAAACATTAGCAATTACTTTGAAGGTGCGTGTTCCTGAGGTGCGGGGATGGGGCATTTTCTAATTTGATAAGTCAGGCTATCTCTGCCAAGCGGGTCCGGGAGCCCCCAGCAACACTGGAGCTGATTCAAAAGCAGAAATGATCTTTCAGGCCTCATTTTCATCTCCATCAGCACCCTATCAGATACCTTATGCCCGAGCCAGTTCCCATCCATGTATAATTTATACATTTGATTTCAATAGATTAATCTCTGCCTCATTCACAGGAGAGTGGAGTGGGGAGAGCTCCCTCTTGTATTTTTCATGGTGAGCGATCTTGTATATTTCCATAGATTTCATCCTGCTTCCGCCTGGAGGATTATTTCTTTAAGACTAATTCCAAACTCACTCTTCTATTTATTAAGTTTTTAGGCATAGGTGGAATGGTGGCCATGTATATGGTGATTTTGATTCCTGCCGGGGGTGGGTTCATCACAGGCGTATCAGAGAGGAGCCTAGCCTGTCACCTTCTGAGGCTTAGGGGCCAGGAGATGCCAGGAGAAGGCTGAAGCCACGCTCCCCTGGCACCAGGGTGCCCACTGACCTCTGACCCGAGTGTAGTTCCCCATCCCCTAAGCTCCGAGGGTCCTGCTCAAGTAGCTTAAGTAGGTCTCCAGGAAGAAGACCAGAATATCACCAGAGAAAGACTAAATGCTATCTCTGAAGCCTAACAAATCCCCATAACGCTAGGCTCTGGGATTCTTCCCTTTCTCTCCATTTTTCTGCTCCATTGCCCCCTGTGAGAATCTAATCCCCCTTTGGAGTCCTAGAGCTTCAAGAACGACCTTGGCAGTGACAGAACCCCCTCTCTCCCACCTCATACCTTAAACTTCTTTTCAAGGGACTTGTGCTTCTCCGCACACTAGCAACTTCCTGCCGGGCAGTCCAGCCACAGCCCTCCTTCTGGAAATTCTTCCTGGTGGGGCAGCATGGTGGATGAGATTTTCCAAGATGGCTGCAACAAGGTCTCCCATCCCATGTGTCCTTACCCTGCGACACTGACGATTCTCCCATTGAGAGACGAGGTCTAAGTTTCCTCCACGCAGATCTAGACAGACTTGTGACTGGGGCAGAAGTAGCGGTTTTGTTTCTGCCTGGTTCTCCTGGAACTCTCACTCTTGGAACCCAGCCGCCACGCTGTGAGGAAGCCCAGACCACACTGAGAGGCTCCTGCTGAGATCCTAGCCGACAGCCAGCATCATGGCCCATCACGTGATCGAGGAAGCCTTTGATGTGACTCCAGCTCCCATCTGATGGCAGCTGCCCAAGGGTTCCTGGACAAGAGCACACGGCCGAGGCCAGTTAACCTACAGCACGAGAGATAATAATAAAATAATATTTTAATATTATTAATTAATTTTAATTAATATTTTATTAATTTAAATAAAATTGTTTAAATTTTAGATTTTATTTATTAATATATTAATATATTTATTGTTTATTAATTATTTATAGTATTGATTATTAATTAATTTTATTAATTTTATTAAAATAAAATTTTAATAATAAAATGATCGTTGTTGTTTTAACAACTTTTGGAGACAATTCATTTCAAAGCAATCCATAACTGAAAGAGTCCCCGGGAGCAGAGCGAGGAAAGACAAAAGCAGGCCTCGGGCAGCTTTTCCACACACGGGGTGTGATGAGGGCTGGCAGTCCTCGATCCTCCCTTAGCAGACATTTGGAAAGGAGGATGAGGTGGGGAAGAAAGAGAAACGATATCCATTCAGTGCCTGCCATAGACAAAGAAAGCGACTTCTCGCCCATTACACAGAGGAAGAAACAGATGTCCAGAGCAGTTCAGTGACTTGGATGAGGTCACACTGGTCTACATAAGTAGCCTATGGTCTAAAACACATGCGGTGGAAAGAGGTGCTCAATACATATCAGTAGAATGAATGAATGAACGAACGAACGAACGTACTCCACTTGCCTTCTCTCTCTGGCCTTTTTCTGGCAAGTTAAGGTCCATGAGACAACCCACCTGATTTGCTTTTCCTAGGAAGGAGTAGAGAAGGCAGAGAATGGCTGTGAGCTGAACCTAGGATCCCACTGTGTCTAGCCTCACAGAGATAGGTGGGCTTTCCAGCCAGGCGACAGTGTCCATTCTGTCCTCCCTCTCTGGCCGGCGCCTCGAGGCTACCTCCTCTGGTCTCAGCCCTCTCGAAGGTTCAGCTCCCTGCCTGGGGTTCTGGTTGCCCCTTCGGGCCCACCTCAGCCCCGTCCCGGCCATGTGTGCGGTCTCCGGTGTCGGTTCCCAGGGCATCGCCAATGCCATGGTGATTGCCACCACAGGCAAGCAGGGCAAGCGGGCTTCTCTGCACATCCTTGTCCTCTCCAAGCACAACTGGAATCAGAAATAACTTTCTCCATCGCCACAGGCATTTGAGGAAGGCTGCAGGCCCTGCGGCTTCGCTGCCTTTCCCTTGCTCATTTTTTATCCACCCCAGGCAATCATATTTTTCCAGGAAAGCAGGAGAAGGCAAGCATGCACAGGAAACACCCCAGGCTGAGCACCTACCATGCCCAAGCACTGTATAATGTACCCGTATCCTCTCATTTGATTCTCATAATAATGCTACAAGGTACATAGTATTATTGCTATTTTAAGGATGAAGAAAGTGAAGCTCAGAGAGGTTGAGTAACTTTCCCAAAGTCACACAGTTACTGTGATTTGGAACTGGATTTCAAGCCCCATCAAGCCTGTATCTAAAGCTCTTTTCCTCTTGCCCAGGAAAGAGAATCCTCTTGCCTGTGAAGTCTATAGGATCTTGGCAGGCCCAGGAGATAACCCCGTCTCTGCCCCACAAATATGGAGCTGGGGCCATAAAGATGGGCAAAGATCACAAGCACCTGGCTCAGGCCTGCCTGCCCCCTCACCTCCCTTGTCTCCCCTTCCAGAGAACCAGGAAGGGACTGGCCGGGAGGCCTTGCCACATAAAGGAGGATGTTCTTTGAAACTGGCCAGGTGTGGCTTTAATAGCCCACAACCCAGCTGCACCCCTGGTTCCCTTCATGTGGTAGTCTGCTTCACCACATTCAGGCCTCGCCTTGAACCCTCACATCATTTCCTCCAGCTGCCCATGCCTGGCCTGGAGGCAGTGCCCCACACAGAGAGCAGGAGCAACAGCAGCTCATTATTTTGCCTCCTCCCCTCCATTAGGACATGAATCACTTCCCCAGAGGGGACTCCACAGCCTGAGGGTGAATTGGTGACCTCAGCGCTCAGTTCACTAGGTTCCAGGCATCCCAAAACGCCAGTGACTTTTTCTTTCCCTTTGATGAGTTGATGCTGGGCTTCAGGGGCAGAGGTCCTACCCCCAGACCCCCAGACCCCCATCCCATCCAGGTGCAGAACCTCTGGGGCACATCCAAGGATTCTAGACTCTCTAAATGGCGCAGGTTAGAGTTTCCTGCGTGTTTGTGGCTTTTCCCCATCGGTACCCTGACTGGTAATAGCAAAGCCTGGTTGGCCCAAGATTCTTCAAGAAAGCCAGGTTCTGCAGAAGCAGAACCCCAATTCTGTCTCAGGCCTCTTGCAGCTCAGCCATCCTGATGGCGCCAAAGTAACTCCCTGCATCCTGTCATTAATGCATCTTCGAACTAGTTCTGCCCCCTTCGTGATTCAAGGCAGAGGCTCTTTACCATGAGCACCCAGTCCTGCTATACACAGGCCCCTCTTCGCCACTTCTCCTGTTTCACTGCCTTAAGTCGCTTATGTGATTCCGAGCAAGGCAGCTTTAGATTCTCAGTCTTGTTTTAATATCAAGAGGTCTGAGTTCCTAGACCTGTGACATAGTCATGGACCAGCATTGCAAGAAATCCCAAAATTAAAAATGAATGGGGAATGGGGCATCTGGGTGGCTCAGTCGGTTGGGCGTCTGCCTTCGGCTCAGGTCATGGTCCCAGGGTCCTGGGATTGAGCACTGGGTCTGGCTCCCTGCTGGGTGGGGAGTCTGCTCTGCCCCTCCCCCGGATTGTGCTCTCTCTAGCTCACTCACCGTCTCTTTCAAGTAGGTAAATAAAATCTTTAAAAAAAAAGAAAAATGAATGGGAAAAAATAACTGAAGTTGCTGAAATCTTATAACGAGTACCTAGGTGGGTATTAACTTATAATCATCCCTATTATCGTTAACACTTAAGATTTTCATTGTGTTTTAAGTAAAGAATTAAATAATTTAAAGAAAAGAAAGAAAAACAAGAAACAACAAAGTTAAAGACCTAGAGTAGCCCCACTAGTAGCTGGATTCAAATCCACCATCCCGGTACCAGGATCTGAGCACCCTAGCACGCTCACTGAGACTGAGTATGTGAAGAAAGCATAAGTCATGTTTCCCAAAGTCTGCCCTAGGGAACCCTTACCCTAAGAGGTGCTACACCAAAAAAAGGGTTCCATAGTTAAACAGGTTGGAGAGACACTACATACTCTAGTTCCTGCCTAAGGATTTACTACACTCCTCAGCAAATTTTAAGTTTGAGAAGTTTTTCAGTAAAGAGAGCTGCCTCTCTTTATTTAACTCAGTGCCTCTTCAATTTATGTAATCCCAGAACCCTTTCATCCTTTTTAGGTGCCGTGGAATCAGCGTTCGGCCGAACAGACTTTGGGAAATGCTGTTCTGGCATCTCCACCCTCGCCTGACTCAGACCGGGTTCATCTGCAGATCACCAGCCTGCCCGCTGGGACCGCCCACTCGGCGGGCAGTGCCAACAAGGCCGGCAGCGCGTGGCCGGGGCCCGTGGAGCGGAGCTCACACTCCCGCTCCTGGCGGGGCCCTCGGGCTGCCCCTCTGACCCCCGGGGACCCTGGAGCCAGCTACCAGCCCAGCCCACAGCTGACCTCCCTTGACCTCTGTGCCAAGTGTGCGTGCCTTCTCCCTGCCAAAGAGGACACGCCAGAGAGCAAGCCTGGGTGACAAGCCTGGCCGCATGGCAGGGGACACCCGCCCCCCCCCTCCGAGGCAGCACTTGAGCAGAGCTTGGGTGCTGAAGAATCGGCCTGTGTTTAAGCAAAGGCATCCGACAGCTTGCAGGACGAAGACACAAACAGCTCCCTAGCTCCAAACGCCTTCACAAACTTCCAGCGTGTGAAAGAACCCACCTGTCTCTCCAGCACCCCACCCACCAGGTGACACCCGCAGCAGCCGCCTCCGCCCCCAGCAGCCAAAGTCATGCGACTGCTACCAGCCCTTGCCCGGCAGCTCATAAGGACGGGGCCAGCATCCCTGGTACATTCTGTCCAGCTCCAAGCCCAGGACATAGGTCGAGAAAGAGTAAAGACCCCAAGAGTCCCAGGAGGAGGTGGGCTGGGGATGTGGGGTGTGTTTAATCAGGGGAACCATCTACTTCCTCATGGAATTTGCTTCTCCAAGCCAAGTGGAGACTGGGATTAATAACTTTTTTTAAAGGACTGGGATTACGTCCATGACTAAGGACCCTGTGTGCCTGCGGGGATCTAAAACAATGCTGATGGGTCCGTGTGAGTCTGTGCGAGCAGGGGAGGGATGTTAAAAACACAAGAAGAAGCCAAAGGGAAGGGTTCTGTTAGACAGCACTACCTTTAAAAGGTACGTGTTTCCCATGATTGATAATTAACTTCAGCATCAATGAACTGCTCGCCTTTTCCGCCTCCACTTCCCCCCTACAGATCCCCCCAACCATGAAATTTATAGCCCCTCTCTTGGATTGCTACAGTCTACAGCAAGCGTAGGACCAAAACAACTGGAGGGCAAAGCAATTAACCATTTCCCCAGGCTGAAGTTCTAGCCTCTTACTGCCTTGATAATTTACTCTGTAAAGTGGCAGGCACCATGGCTCAGAGTCACTTTCCAAATCTATTTAAAAGTCCCTGAATTCTGCTGAGTCTGATTTCACTCTATGAACAGGACAAAAAAAAAACAAAAACAAAAAAACAATAAGGTCTTCAACACTTCATTGTCTGGTGCTAAATATCACCCGTGATACTTACTTAAAAGCCTGTAATTATAATACAACTTGGTTTTCCTGCAAAGCTTCCATTTCCTGGTATACTAGGAGACAGAATTAGTGGTTTTATTGTTTTAGTGCATCTCTGGAGCAGTGGACCAAAGATTGTATCATGGGGTGTCATCCCTCCTCCACCACATCTTATTTCCACAGAGATCCTGCAGCCCTCAGACCCAGCCTCATGGTTCTCGTGGAAAAGTTGTGGGGGTTCTGAGCTTTCAGGGAAAATACAAGAAATGGGAATGCCAAGACCAAAAGGAGCCAAAATTATATCACAATTGTCTAATTCGGAACCAGTGATATTGTTTACTCTGACCTCTCCTTGCCCTCAAATGCATTTCCTCCGGCTTCCCATTCAGGGAATGGCTCCACCATCCGCCACTGGCTCAAGCCACCAACATGGCGGTCATCTGGGACTTACCCATTTCCCTCACCACTATCCCCGTGCCAGATCCACCCAGTCTCCTAAGTCCTAAGGCCTGTCAGGGCTCTTCTTTCTTCTCCATCCTACCAATACCGCCTTTGTTCAGACCACCATCTCTTCCCCTGGCTTAACAAGAGGCTCCTATGCGGTCTCCCTGCTCCCAGGCTTGCTTCCTTCTCTCTCTATTCTCCACGCTAGAGCCAGGATGATCTTTTAGTTCAAAATCAAAATAGATCATATCACTGCTCTGCCTAAAACTCCCCAGAAACTCAGGGTGCCTGCGTGGCTCAGTTAAAGGTCTGCCTTCGGCTCAGGTCATGATCCCAGGGTCCTGGGATCGAGCCCCGCATCGGGTTCCTTGCTCAGTGGGGAGTCTACTTCTCCCTCTGTCTCTACCCTCCACCCCCACCCCCGGGCTTGTGCGTTCTCTCTCTCTCTCTCTCAAATGAAGAAATAAAATCTTTAAAAAAGAATAAAAATCAGAAATTACCTGCATTCACCAGGACAAAAAAACAAAAACAAAAACAAAAAAACCCTAACACCCTTCACATTGGCGTCCAGGCCCCCTCTCCAGCTTCCCTTCTCGTACCCCTTATCTTAACGAATATTAAACTATTGTGGTTCTCAGAACATACCATGACTTTCCATGCTTCTAGCCTTTGCATGGACTATTTCCACATTCTGGACCAAGTTTCCATCTTTCTCCTGGCTAAAGTCCATTCCAATCTCCAAGACTCAACTCATGCATCACTTACTCTGGAAAACTTGCTGGAGAGGTAAAAAGCCCGCCTTGCCTCGCCTCCCTACTCTTCCCAACTACCCTACTATGTTCACAGTGTAGGACAGTACTGATCTCCCAGAGATCCCATCAGCCCTGAGCCCTGGGCCACTCAGGCTAGAGAAGCACCTGTCCCATAGCACCATTTTGCATAGCACCATATTAATGGAGGTGAAGCCTTGCATAGGAACCAATTGACGAGAACTCTTTTCCTAACCACTGCACACTAAGCACACCTGAAAGCACTAACAAGGATTCTGACCTTAAAAGCTGACATTCCAGGGGCGCCTGGGTGGCTCAGTCGTTAAGCGTCTGCCTTCGGCTCAGGTCATGATCCCAGCATCCTGGGATCGAGCCCCGCATCGGGCTCCTTGCTCCGGAGGAAGCCTGCTTATCCCACTACCATTCCCTCTGCTTGTGTTCCCTCTCTCACTGTGTTTCTCTCTGTCAAATAAATAAAATCTTTAAAAAAAAAAAAAAAGCTGACATTCCAAAGACTATACTTTCAGGGATCATTTCTATAGTTCGTTACTAGAGAAGTTTCTCTGAACGTGTAGAGTACCCGAAACCACAAAAAGGAGATGCAGTGTCCCTTCCTGAGCTTCTGCAGGGGCCCTTTGTCATTAATGATGGTTCTTTTCCTCTTTTGGGGGGGGTAGGAGGGAAGGGACACCATCTGAGTGGTTTTAGGGGAAAAAAAAAAAAGGCTGACACTCCATCACTCGACAGGGAGGGTTGTTAGTCGAACTATTAGTCCCTAGAAAAGATGGAACTTGAACACATGTCAGAAATACCTTGAATATGCATTAGGAACATGGGAGAGAGATTTCAGGGCCCTGTGGCCACAGGTTCTAATCCAACAGGTTGGCAATGAACCCCAAAATTTGCATTTCCAGAACGTTTGTGGTTACGCTGATCCTGGGGAACACACTTCGAGAAGCACTAACCTAGAACCTTCGCAGCAGCCCTGAATTATTTCCTCACCCACGTGGCTAATGATAACACTTAGGGAAGAGGAACTGGCCTTAAAAATTCATCAGGTATCAATATTCAGAGCCACTGATCTAGTTTTCTTTACCAAATGTGGTTTGAGCCGGGATTGTGGTTTGATACTATCTTTGATGGTGGAGTGCTGGATAAGTATAGGCATATGTAAGTATATTATATATCCTTATAATGAAATCAACCATGTTAAAAACAAAGGTAATAAATACTCAGAACGCCTAAGTCCCTATTCTTTGACTACATTTTATTATCATCTATGCTTTTTTTTTTTTTTAAGATTTTTATTTATTTATTTGACAGAGAGAGAGATCACAAGTAGGCAGAGAGGCAGGCAGAGAGAGAGGGGAAGCAGGCTTCCTGCTAAAGAGAGAGCCCGATGCGGGGCTCAATCCCAGGACCCTGAGATCATGACTTGAGCCGAAGGCAGAGGCTTTAACCCATTGAGCCACCCAGATGCCCCTATCATCTATGCTCTTGAGGTTATTTACATCTAGCCTGTATGGCAGAAATACTACAAATAATGTTGTGCTATTTTACTTCTCTTTCCAAATCCACATTCTGTGACTTAAAGATGGTAGATTGAAATCAACCACAGTGAGAGTATTTACATCATGGAAATTGTTGATTGCATAGACTTAAAGAAAATGACAGAGAAATGTCAAAAATGCAGATTCGATTTAAATGCATATTGTATCAGCCACCTTGTTACATTATAGAAAATTTGGGAAATGCTCTCCCGGAGCTCAAAAACCACTACCTGATTCAGTAAAGAAGTCACTATGTCATTAGTGAACAAACAAAGGCCCGACAGACATCTTTGTTGTTTCTCTTCTGCCTTACTCCTTAACAGAAAGGAGAATATCAACCCATATGCACATTGGAATTATACTCACTTATTTCGTGATGTGAGTGCCTTCTTTGCTGAATGTGATAGTAATCAAGCATTTATTCATAGTCTGATTTTGTCAAATCATGATTGAATTGCAGCCACAGTTGGGCTACGGACACGGGAATTCAACAAAGGTCAAGTGTGGTGAGAATCATCGTGACAACCAATTGCCCATATGGAATTTACAGTAGTGCACTGTTCTTTGTAAATGGTGTGCTACATTCCTTTTCAATCTATAAAATTTATAAAATTTATAAAATTTTATAATAAACTTATACATAAACTATGTAAAGTTTATAATAAACATATTTTTTCCTGGAGAACTTTTTTTTTAACATTTACCAACACCCTCTTTTATTTTTTTATTTTTTATTTATTTTTAAAGATTTTATTTATTTATTTTACAGAGAGAGAGAGATCACAAGTAGGCAGAGAGGCAGACAGAGAGAGGGGGAAGCAGGCTCCCTGCTGAGCAGAGAGCCTGATGTGGGGCTCTATCCCAGGATCCTGAGATCATGACCTGAGCCGAAGGCAGAGGCTTTAACCCACTGAGCCACCAAGGCGCCCCCCAACACCCTCTTTTAATAATCTTTGACTCCTGAATGGGGTGGTGGGTCCTTGCTGATCATTAAGGTCATGATTCTGGTGCCCAGAGTAAGCAAAAGGGGATGAGCAGCTCCCTTACAGAACTCTTTCTCCAGGCTGATTTCTTTTGAATGTGCAGCCTCTAACAATATCTTTCATCCTTGTTGAACTTGTCCTTGAGTGGGGACACTGGTGCTTTGATCCTCATATGCATAGCTTGGTGCACTTGCCCTTCACAGGGGAAACTCCCTGAAAGTAACAAGACTCGCAGACCCAGGGCCACACCCAGCCTTCCAGTAGTTGTCTTTTCCTACAGGTTTACCATGACACACGGTAGAGACAACTCCTTGGAGAGTCTTTCTGTGAGAACAGGACTGGGGAAGGGAGCTTCCACTCTCCTCAGAGGTCCGGGGCAGCGGGGCAGCATGCTAAGGGGCGGGGGTGGGGGGGGGAGTCAGACTGGAGGGAGGGGTAGTGCCAGAGAAACAGGGCATTCTGGGTAACTGAGATGGTGCAACACAAGGCTGTGAGCTCCGCTGGGAGCAGAGGGTCTTTCTTGAGCTGTGGAGGTGACGTCAGACTGGATGGACTTGTTCGCTCACGCCCTCCGGAACTCCCAGATATGCTACAGAGAGGAAGCCTAGTCCTACAGTTACTCAGGTGGGACTACCCAGCAGCCACCTTCCAGTTCCACGGCTTAAGAGAGCTCATTTGTACCTCATTTGTCAAGCTTCATTTTGCAGACAAGAAAGCCTTTCTCAGGAGGAAGATGACTCAACCAAAGGAGTCACATGGTGAGTCAGAGTCCAGTGCTGTGGATGTGTCTCTGTTTCGCCCAGTCTCTGCTCGAGGCAAGAATTCTACTTTAAATAAGCAGGGGAAGCATCAGCAACCTTGCACAGAAACACAGAGCGCCAGCTGGCCTGTGAATCAGCATTTGTGCTTCTCCCAGACCCTTTACAGATTCTGGGAAGGAGAGTGCAGGGTGAGGGGGTTCCAGGGGCACAGTGCCCACAGCTTATCCACAAGGACCAAGCCCTCTCCACCTCGGCTCATCATCCACCTGTTTCATGTGGGTTGGTCTGGCACCCCAACACAATGCAAGTTCCCATAGGCAGGGAACATGATGCCCATGGGCTTTGGGGTCAGAACTGGGTCAGAACAATATTGCTGTTGCCATTTACTAGCTGTGACATTGGGCAAGTTCATCAAAGGGGAAAAAAGTAAAGGAACAAAAATGTATTGAAGGCCTATATAAATAGGATCTTTATAGTTGTAAGTGGTTGAATTCCAATTCAAACAGGATTAAGCAAAAAAGATAATTTACTGGTTCAGCAATCCCACTAATCCTAAAATAGATTTTGTTGGCTTCAGACGTGGCTGGACCCAGGGGAATATCTTCAGGACCCACATTCACTTTCTCTGTCTCTGGTGTCCCCATTCTCTTGTGGGCTCCATTATCGCACAGGCTCTTTACTCCAGTAGGAAAACGACTGCCTAATCTCCACTCATACACACTGTCAGACTCGCACCAAGCATAAAGAATACATCTCTTCTCAGTGATGCTCCTAGGAATCCAAGGAGTGACTTGGATTGGACCGATCTGAGTCACATGCTGTACCTCCGAGTCGTTGACTGTGGTGAGGTAAATTCAGGACACCGATTGGCCAAGCTTGGAGGGTCACATGCTCCTCCCTAAGCCAATGACTGCGGTGAGGTAAATTCAGAGCACTGATTGGCCAAGCTTGGGTCACATGCTCCTCCCCAGGAGGTGGGGATGAAGCCCCGCCCAGAACTCAGGAACCGCAACTGCCGTAGGGAGTAGAGTTTTTGCAACCAGGACTCTCCCTGAAAGCAAGGAAGAGATGTCGTCAGATGCCCTTGGTTCATTATTTTTCATCAAGCTCTCACAGCAATGTAATTTAACCTTTCAGCTCTAGTTTCCTCTTTTGGCATGAGAATAATGGTATCTAATAAGAAGAATAGCTAGCACTTATTTAGTACTTACTATACGAGGCGCTGGGCTAAGTGCTTTATATATTCCAACCCAATTATTTATGTCTTAAGATTGTTGTTAGAAATTAAAATTGATGACATAAAAGGTCCTGGGCATTGTACCTGGAGAGAATAGGTGCTAAATGCTAAAATGTATTTTATTTGTATCAGCCACTCACCTACTACAGTATGAAGCTTCTAACTGGTACCTACTGCAAAAGTTGCACTCATGAATGAAAGTGCGGATTATTTCTGCGTTTAATTATTTGTATTCTACGTAGTTGCACAAAGGATGTGCTATAACATATAGGACATACGGCTGGCAAAACAGGGGAAAACAAAATCAGATCTAACAGGCTATGTAAATTAGAATAGAATAACAAGGTCAGTGGAAAAGTGAAATGCATTCGCAGAGACCATGAAATTAGTTTTTGGATTTGGCTCTGAGTTGCCTGGTAAACAAAGAGAAAAGGGAAACCCCAGTAATTGCAGTTCTATAGTTCAAGAGTGGCGTGGGGGACGGAATATCATCCCTTAGGGAAAAGAATTCAATGCGCTAGATTTTAAGGTAAAGGAATTATGGTTGGGGTGGGGCGGGTGCCGGAACAGTTACCAATAGATCCTGTCTAGGGACAATGGTGGCAACTCTAGCACAGAAAGTAATCGGCAAGGCAGTATTTCACCTTTTTTTTTTTTTTTTTTTAAGATTTTATTTATTTATTTGACAGAGAGGAGAGAGACCATAAGCAGGCAGAGAGGCAGGCAGAGAGACAAGGGGAAGCAGGCTCCCCGCTGAGCTGAGAGCCCAATGTGGGGCTCGATCCCAGGACCCTGAGATCATGACCTGAGCTGAAGGCAGAGGCTTAAACCTGAGCCACCCAGGCACCCCAGTATTTCACGTTTGTGGGGCAAATGCCTGCGGGTACTTTTGATAACAATATAAGATGCCACTTTTGGTCTCTGATAAGAACTCGGATCTCTGGAAGCACAAGGCTTCCCTGGCTTGGAAGGACTTCCCTCGACAAGCGAGTCCGCATTTAGAGAGGAAGTCTGAGCTCCCTCCTCAAGGCCCAGAAAATGGTCTCCAGGGAGCTTCGGGAGGAGAAATCAAGGGGTTCTCAGCTAGCATCTCTCCTAGACAGGGCACCTCCTTTTGACTCCAAGGCTCTGGCCTGCAGCTGGGAGAGAGTTAATTGCAGTGACCCAAATCTGCAGTCCCATTTTCAGCATGCTGAAAATGACTCTTTAATCCTGGCTTTCAAGGCTTGCCTGGGGAGCCATCTGCTGCACCCTCCCCCACCCCGGGCACATGGGATTACTCCCACCTGCCCTGCCTCACTTGCTTTTGTGGGGCCTCATTCTGCTCCTACCCATCCAGATAATAATAATTTGGAGGATGACAGTTTCATTTGTGGGGTGGGAAGAGAGCCTAGGTTTGCAAACAACAAAAATCAAGGTCTTCCAGCCCAGATTAAATAGAAAGCAATTGAAAAGGTCAGAATCCGTAAACAACTTGCAGGTCCAAGATAATCAGACCTCCCAGCCTCTGGGATGCGGTGCCATCTGCTGCGGCTTCTGGGGCTGGGCGACGTGGAGCCCCGGGGGTTTTCTGGGCTCCCGTGGATTACAAATGTGGGTGATGCACTCATGACTCTGGGTTCATTCCACCCAACGAAACAACTGAAATCCCTGAACTCCCATTGGACAAGACCCAGAGATCAGGGACCGATTTGTATAGACCACCTACTGTGTGCCTCAGGCTACACCCTTAAGGACCTCACTAATCAGCGGAGGACAGATGGGTCAACAAAGAGGACCCAGTATGAAGTGTGACGTGTGCTAGGAAAAGAGGTCTCTGAGATCACTGAGAGAGCACCAATCCCAGATCTGCCTTGGGTGGAGTTTAAGCTGAGCCTTAAGGAATAGGAATTCGCCAGATGGACAAGGGGAGGCAGGACGTTTGGGGAAAGGGAATGGCATGGTCAGATGTCTGAGAGGGGATGATGCTTCTGAGGGAGGGTGCAGGGAAAGATCTCATCCCGCATGGCTGCTGGATTGATTGCTTGGGGACTGCCTCTAGGATAGATGATCCAGCAATAATTTTTGAAATTTTTTTCAAAAATTTTTGAATTTTTCAAAAAAGTTTCCATTTCAAAGTTTTTCAATTTCAAAAAAATTTCAAAAAATTTCAAAAAAATTTAAAATTTCAACTTCTCAATTGAAATTTTGAAATTTCAAATACATCTCCTTTCACACAGAAATTCCACTTCCGAGAATTTATCTTGCAAACACACTCCCACATGTGCAAAGGGACGTACTCAACAAGGTTATTCAAGAGCGAAACGTTTGGAACGACCTAAATGCCCACCAACAGGAGGCTGGTTAAGGAAATTCTAGTAGAGCCTTATGAAGAATTCTCTGTTGTGGAAGAAAGGATGAAGTAATTCTTTATGTTCTGGCATGAAATGATCTCCAAGAGTATTGTTAGGTGATAAAAAACGAGGTTATCAACCAAATGCCATGTGTAGACCTTGCTTGAATTTTTATTTGAACAAAACAGCATTTGTTAAAAAAAGAGGGAGAGAGAAAAGGAGGTGGGGGGACCATAGGGGAAATCTGAATGCTGACTGGATAGTTTATGATATATTTTTTTACATGTGATAAATATTGTGGTTATATTTTTAAGTCATTTTTAAGTGCTATATGCTGAATTATTTATAAATGAAATTATATATACATCTGGGATTGGCTTTAAGAGTGGGGAGGCACCTGGGTGGCTCGGTTGGTTAAGCAACTGACTCTTGGTTTCAGCTCAGGTCATGGTCTCAGGGTCCTGGGATGGAGCCCCTCGCAGGGTTCAGTGCTCAGGGCGGAGTCTGTTCAAGGATTCTCTCTCTCCCTCTGCCCCTCCCCCTGCTCATGTTCTCACTTGCTCACTCGTGTTCTGTCTCTCTCTCTCTCAAATAAATAAATAAATCTTTTTAAAAATAATCAGGGTTAAGGCTGTGGGTGTCAATAAAATAAGATTAGCCCGTGTGATAACTTGAAGTCATGTGTGATAACATGATGGCTGCATGGGGATTCACACTCTTTTCTCGATTTTTGCATATGTGTGTGGCTTTTTCTATAATAAAAAGTTTTTAGAAAGCAAGAAGCAGAGTAATGTATTTAATATGCTGCCACTTAAAGTAAAAAGAGCAGACCCTCACAAGAATATACACGCACGCATACATACACAGATGTGTATCTGTTGAATGAATGAATATCTTCTTGGGAACTATCAGACTATTCGGGAATAAATTTAGCTTAAAAGTAATTATAGTATAGTCTGGAAAATGTGAGGATATGAAGAAGGAAATGAATAACCGTAAGCCGGGGGAGGGGGTGGTTGGGGAAGATTTCTCAAGAGGAGATGACATCTGGGCTTTAGCCCAAAAGATGCCCAGCAGCTTGCCAGATGCGGAGTGTGAGGTATCACACATTCTGAATTGAGGGAAAAGCAGGAGCAGAGGCAGGAAACTTGAAAGAATGTAGCATGTTTAACTAAAAATATGACTTTTGTTTAAAAATTACCTAAATCAATACCGCACTGTTGTCTTATCTATAGAAATTTAACAATAGCTCCTCAGTTAAAAAAGATAATATGTGGGGGCGCCTGGGTGGCTCAGTCGTTAAGCATCTGCCTTCGGCCCAGGTCAGATCCCAGGGTCCTGGGATCGAGCCCTGCATCGGGCTCCTTGCTCGGCAGGAAGCCTGCTTCTCCCGCTACCACTCCCTCTGCTTGTGTTCCCTCTCTCGCTGTGTTTCTCTCTGTCAAATAAATAAAATCTTTAAAAAAAAAAAAGATAATATGCGCCCATAAAAAGAAAAAAAAAAAGAGCAGAAACAATAGACTTGCCTCTTTGCTCCCATGTATGTCACAAGCCCTGGAAGAAACACACACAGCTGGTAAAAGCAGTCCCCTCTAGGAAGGTGGACATGGGCTGGAGGACCGGGCAGGGAGGAGACTTTTCAGTTTCCTTTTTTGCATCTTTTGAATTTTTTTTAAACGTAAGACTATTTTTATTTATTTATTTATTTGCTTATTTATTTATTTATTGGAGCTCTACCCACAGCACGGGGCTTGAACTCACGACCCCGAGCCCAAGAGTCACGTGCTCTACCGACTGAACCAGCCAGGCACCTTGCTTCTTTTGAGTTTTGAGTCAAGTCAATGCCTTACCTATGCTTTTAAGTTGAATTTTTTAAGAATATATAAGATTTGGGGGCACCTGGGTGGCTCAGTGGGTTAAAGCCTCTGCCTTCGGCTCAGGTCATGATCTCAGGGTCCTGGGATCGAGCCCCGCATCGGGCTCTTTGCTCAGCAGGGAGCCTGCTTCCCCCTCTCTCTGCCTGCCTCTCTGCCTACTTGTGATGTCTCTGTCAAATATATAATAAAATCTTTAATATATATATATATATATAAGATTTGGAATCAGACTTACCTATCTAGCTTGAAATTCAGCCTCTCCTTCTATGAAGCTGTTTTCCATCTATGGGATGGAGACGATAACATTAGAATCTTCGTCCTGGCAGTGTTGTGGGATTAAATAAAATCATATATTCAATTAAGTCATGTAATAAGTGAAACTCTGCATGGAGAGCACCGTTCTGAACACCAGCTGCCCTAAATGGCAAGGCCAGGACTCAGCCCGTGACGATCTGATTCCACAGTCCGTGTGCTGCTTTCCAATCCGAAACTTAATCACCCAATCAAGTTCAAGAGGGTCCCCAGGTTGAAGATGGGAATGGAATCAGTCTAAAGTTTAGATGCCATGGCCTCGTGGGTCTTTATTATTCATGATCAAGCTCTGCCAGGAACCATGTGTCGGCGCTCATCATCAGCACTCCCAATATTTTCAATGGTCTTGTCTCTCCTCGGAAGGATCACTGAAGGTCAAATGGACAAAACGCGTAGTCTCGTCTATAGGACCACGACCAAATCTTACTCTCTGAGAGAAGTGGTTCTTCCCAGAGCTGCTCACAGACCGCTGGTTCCAACAGCAGAGAACCCTGGCCTGGAAGTCACGAAGTTTGAGACCCAGGGTTGGGAGTCGAGGTTTGTCTTTATTCACAAAACATATAACCTAAATCATATACCTTAACCTCACCGGGCCTCAGTTTTCTCATCTGCAAAATAGGAGTAAAGATACTTGCCCTAGTTACCTCTTGGGGGTGACGGGAAGAGTTAATGCAAAGATATGTGTGATATTACATCTTCTAACTCAGACTTGAGACTATTAGGATCTTTTCCAATCCACTTTACCCACACATATTCTTTGGTCCACAGAGATAGAGCTTCTACGTAAGTTAAAAATGTGATCAAAGGTAAGTTGAAAATGCTGACCTTCCATTAGCAAGTCGAAGCTGTCACTTTGAAGTTCCCTAAACTCTCCTCCTCTCCTCTGTCAAAGAGATTACAACACACACACAGGTGGGTGGGAAGGATCTTGTGCCCCATAAATACATGTAGGCGATATCCATCTATTTCAAATGTCTGTCCTTGGTGAGAGCTGCAGCTGTCTTGATGTGGCTAAATGAAGTAGGGAAAAAAATCAGAAAAATGCAAATGAGATTCTTATTTTAGGCAAATCAATCTCAGCAATGCTCATATCTGATCAAGCTTATCTTTAGGACGATCATTAGGATAATGGATTAATGCAAAAGTTTATTTTTGCCCTGTCTGTTCTCAGCTCTTAAGATCCTTCAAATCACATCTTGACTCTGCCAGACCCCCCCCCCCTCAAAACCCCTTACAAGTCAGTTTGGCGACAGTACCCCCAACATTAATGCTGGAGGGGACCCTGGCAATCACAGGGTCCAGCTCACCCTAAGGTCACCAGCACCGCACTGTTCCCACCCCTCCTCACATGACATGAGCCAACTGAAGCCACCCTTGGACTGCAGGGTTTCCCATGGGGAGCCCCAGAAAGAGGACAAGGAAGCCATTTAGGACTTTTTGTTCAAGAGGTCTTTGAGAGACAGTGCAGTGAAGAGGTTGAGGGCATGAGCTTGGAAATCAGGCAGTCCTGGTTGAATCCCAGCTGTCTCACCTACCTGCTGGGTGACCGCAGCTCCCATGAGCCTCAGTTTCCTCATCTGTAAAATGGGGACAATAATGACATCTATTTCATAGGATTGCAGCGTGATCTAAATGAGAATCACGTGTGTAAAGCGCTTTGGGACGTGTCTGACATAGGGTAAAAATGAGAACTACTGAGCAATTCATATACATCAGCACTGTCCCAGATCCTTTATGTGTACTTATTTAACACCAGAAACAGCCTTAAAAAAAAAAAAAGGAGGAAGCTGAATACCCCAGAGGTCAACATATCAGCAAAGTGGCCGAGTTAGGATTCAAACCTATGGCTTTAGAGCCCAAGCTCTCGCTCCTACCTTTCAGCTACTGCCCACTCACTTTTTGAACTGGCAGAGATGGAGAAGGGGTCTTCCTGCCTGGCACAGAAGTTGGACTTGTCCTGAACCTTTCCAGAAAGTCTGCATAATGAGAAAAAGAGGGCACCTGGTCAAGAAGGGCGAAGCAGGTAAAGGAGAAGGTAGAGGGGACACAGTGCTTTACCAATGCAATATGAGAGAGAGGCAGGGGCATCCCATTGGCAGGCAACCACTTTTTGGTGTGGGAAGACCATCACCCGGCCAGAGCCCCCAGCGCCCCTGTGCTGAGCCTAAAGCTTTAGCTAAGGTTCTCTCTCCCCTGCATGGTGGGAAAGGGGCTGGAGAAACATCCTAGGTCCCTGCGGAGATGAAAGTCAAGACACACTCCCAATGCCTTTTTCATTTCAAGCATTAGATCACTTTGAACCAGAGCCACAATGGGACTGGAAGGTGGGAGTCAGACCGGGGAAAATGGTATTTGGAAATATCCTCCCTCTGAGTCCAAAAATGTCTGGCTATGGAAAAGCCCAGATTCTTAGGAACAGCATAATGATTGAGACTAATGACTCAGAAAACTCAGGCCTATTTCAGCTCTAACACTTACACAGATCCATGACCTTGGGAGATGGTCTTAAGCCGGGGTCTTGGTTTTCTCATCTGTAAAGTGGGGTTAACAATACCTTCCCATAGGATTTTGAGGATTGAATAAGAGAATTCGTACAGAGCCTAGGTAGAGTCTGGCACAGAACAAACGGCTAAAAAGTAGTAACTAGTTTTTGTTACAGTGGTGGTTTTAAGTCTCTGAAAGACAAGACCGTGGGAGAAAAAGAGAGGCAAACCAAGAAACAGACTAAGTGTAGGGAGCAAACTGAGGATTGCTGGAGGGGAGGAGGGACGGGAGGGATGGGGGAAACAGGTGATGGGCATTAGGGAGGGCGCTTGTGATGAGAACCCGGTGTTGTATGTAAGCGACGAATCGCTAAATTCTACACCTGAAACTAACATTACACTTGCTTGTTAACTAGCTGGAATTTAAATACAAATTTGGAGTACAGGGAAAAAAAGAAAAACCAGTTGTCGGGGGTGTGTACATGCATAGGTATAAACATACATTCATGCGTGGTTCCCCAGATACGTCACTGAAAAACCAGCACGTGCTTGAATCAAAATGGGCCACATTCTACCTACTCCTCAGTCCAGCGGTGTATGCGAGACGGCGATTATTACCCCCATTTTAGAGATCAGGAATCTAAGGGACTCGGCAGGATCTAGGAAGCTTGCTCAAGGATTCAAGGCTAATCCAATGTCCCTTCTAGCATTTTCTTAGCCTTCCTCAGAATTTATAACCACCTTCCCCTCCCACGCAAATTCTTTTTCAAACAAAAGGATTATGGATTCCTCCAAGCAGGGTCTGGTTATGGGGAGGAGACACGTTAGAAGAGGGGAGAGGAAAAGGAAAGCAAAGGATAATAAGAGGGTGAGGAGAAGGGAGGGGCGCTGTCTTTGTTACTGAGACCCAGTCCCCTCTTTCAAGGCCAAGAGCAGCACTCACCTACCCTGCGTGCCCCGCCCCCCCAGCCTGGTGTCTGCCCCCCCCCCCAACCCCAGCGCCTCCCTGCCTCCTCGTCCTCCCAAGGGCTTACGGAGATGCCCCAAACGTCCCCCCAACCCCCACAGCGGGGTCCCTGTGAGAGGCTCTGGGCTCCTGGGAGCCTGAAGTGCCTTCCGGGGCCTCTGTCCCATCCTGCTGCCGGCTCCAGGCGTGTCGCCCACCTCCGGGGCTGTGAAGGGCTTGTGGTGCAGCTGGGCGATTCCAGAAGGGAAGAAGCTGCACTCGGACGATGAAAACAAAGGTGAAGGCTCTGCAGAAAAGGATTCTATGAGGTAGAGTGCGCAAAGGGCCCAGGCGCAGAGCCTGGCACACAGTAGGACTGCGGACCCTGGACGGTCCTCCCTGCCCCACCCCCCCAAGGAGCCCTCGGAGGCCCCCACTTGCCAAAGCTGCGTTTCAATTTGTCTCACACACTCAGGCTTCACTCCATTACACATGGAAATTTGGCTTCATTGATATGAAGGGACTAATTACTACATGAAACATAATTACAAGACAGGAAATGGATTTATAGACACTGCCAGTGGGAGGGAGGAGCTGCGGCGGCGGCGGCTGGGGCGGCTTCTGGGTTCCTACAGGGCTGAGAGCTGCCCAGAGCACCCTGCTCTGCTTCTGGTCCTGAGAGTTCTCGCTTTACAGAGAAATGTGCTTCTAGAAGGGTCGGCGGTACCACAGATTTCGGGAACTCAAATCCAGTTTTCCCTCCGCATTTGTTCCACAGTTGGCGATACGTTCCGGCAGGATTCTGTGACGTAAGAAGCATCGTTCTTAAAAATGGAGTGAGTCTGAAAGGCTCACTGAAAGGAAATGGTGAGAAAGGAGATGATAGATCCTAAAACTAGCAAAAAGGGGAAGGCCGTGTAGAAAATATAGGGCAGCCGTGGCTGCTTTTTTCTGGGCGATGTGAGCCCCAAGAAAGAGCCGTATGTGCAGTGGGTTGCCTTTTCAAGTCCTTTATAGTTTAGGGTTTTTTTTTGCCCTAAAATAATACATCCTAATTTATACGCACATACACGCGCACACGCGCAAATATAAACAGACAATAAACGCAAATTAAAAGGTCCGTCTTTGTTGATAATCAGATAGACAAATTAATTGCCGCTAATACCTACGGAGCACATTCTCTGCCAAGCGCTGAGCTTCGTGTCTATTGATTGTCCATTTCCACAAGAGCCCCATGTGGAGGACTCAATCACCCCTAATTTACAGCTAAGGAACCGAGACTTATGGAATCCACCAGGGTGCCCAAGATCACACAGGAAAGTGCTTGAGTGAGGCTTTGCCCTCAATGTGTCTGCATCCAGAACCTGGATTCTCAAGAAAAAGGAGAGAATGCCCCAAATTAACAATGATGTATTTTCAAGAATCTCAAGAAATATCCCTCTCTGAGATATCAAGCCTTTGACCCTGGATCACCTATCTTGAGGAAAGAATCTTTTTTTTTTTTTTTTTTAAGATTTTTATTTATTTGACAGAAAGAAACACAGTGAGAGAGGGAACACAAGCAGAGGGAATGGCGGAGGGAGAAGCAGGCTTCCTGCCGAACAGGGAACCCGATGTGGGCCTCAATCCCAGAACCCTGGGATCATGACCTGAGCCGAAGGCAAACGCTTAACGACTGAGCCACCCAGGTGCCCCTTGAGGAAAGAATCTTAAATATGAATCAGGTTTAATGCACGAAGATGGCCTTGGCAGACTTACTTACCTATAATAGAGAAGAAATTAGAAAGTAAATGATCAACAACAGAGGAAAGGTTAAATAAATATGGCACATCCATAAAATGGAGTATTATTCACCCACTAAAGCTGATATTGATAAAGGGTTTATAACAACATAGGGAAATGTTTATGTTATATAGAATTTTAAAAAGCGAGATTCAAAATATATATGCATTACAATCTCTACAAGAAAGAGATATGCAAAGGAAGACACGCCAAATGTTGGTTGGGGTTTTTAAAAGCATAATCATGACTACAAGAAACAATTTTCTGTCTTTTGTGATAGCCCTTCATTGTTTGTGTTCTTAACAGCCTTTCCCAGGCTCTACCCACAATTGTAAGGCCTTTATGGTGAGATCTTGCTTATCTTTGCTCACAGATGTCTATTTAAAAGAACCACCATCATCATAATTTATTAGTCCCATAACTGTAAGTTTTCACACAATGGGCTTCCCTTAAGCAGAAGATATCTGTGCCAAAGTTACCTCCGTTGTCCTGGCTAATGACATCAGGTCCAGAGTAAGGGACTTTTCTAAGACCAGAGAGGGAGATGTCTCATAGGGAAGAGCTGTGGGTACCGGTGAGTCACCCCCACACCCGAGTGTTCACTGATTCATTCATTCATTCACGCAGCCAACAAACCTTCACTGAATGCCTATCATGTATCGGGCCCCACACACTAGGTCCTGGGAACATGGAAATAAAAAAACAGGTCAAAAAGTTTAAGTCATGTTTACTTGAAGAGCATCTCTGCAGCATGCATGAGAAAAGAGGAGGAAGCTGAGGCCAAAATAAGTAACTGAGGCTGTAGCAAGTCATTGGCTGGAGATAGAATTAGAAACCAAGGCATCCAACACATTGCATTTACTCCTTTCTTGGTAGAAGGAGAAAGGGAGCTGGGGAGTGCGAAGTCCTCTTGCTCGTCTGGGATGACGGCTTCTTTGCAATAGTAATCAGTTCAGTCAGTAGTTTTTGGAGCCTGTAGTGGGATGAGGAAGAGAGTGGCATGGGTGGCTTGTCTTCCACAGGCCAGGCCTGTGCCTCGGTACTCACAGACTGGGACACCTTAGCCCCAGTTTTCCTAAGACCGATGCCTATGGCCCACCCAGGGTGGTCAGTAGGCTTGGCCTCCCTAGAAACTCCATGATTTTTCAATCCAGGAGGACACGGCATTCCCCCACTGTGCAGGGGTTTTCACGCTAGGGTAGAGCAAGACTCAGACAGACTTGGGCTCTGCCCCCTGTTCCTAACTACGTGACCTTGGGCAAGTTGTTTTGTGATTCGGGGTCCTCAGGATTGGGGTTGCCGCCGGAAGGCACAGCGTCATTTGAGGAATGCTTAGCCTGCCTATTAGTTCCAGGCCTTTTCCCCAGGCCTACTGAATTGGATTTCCAGAGAGGGGCTCGGAATCAGTATGTTTAATGAGTATTCCAAGTGGTCCTTATGACCTCATCATAAGTGTTCGATAAATGGTAGCTTTATAGGGTTGTAATTTACTTATCAATATCTACCATCAGTTTAACAATGAGGTCACTATTTCCTTCAAGAACAATGAGGAAGTACAGTGTTTTACATTTGGATAATTAAAGGGCTATTCTGAGATCTTTCTTTTCTTTTCTTTTAAGATTTTATTTATTTATTTGACAGAGAGAGACACAGCGAGAGAGGGAACACAAGCAGGGAAAGTGGGAGAGGGAGAAGCAGGCTCCCTGCAGAGCAGGGATCCCGATGCGGGGCTTGATCCCAGGACCCCGGGGATCATGACCTGAGCCAAAGTCAGACACTCAACAACTGAGCCACCCAGGCACCCTTGAGATTTTTCTTAAAACAGCAATCTTCCCCGAAGGTGAATTAAGGTCTCCAAATCCAGATATGGAAAATGATGATCTGTAAATTGCAAATGCGCCCTTTTTCTGCTTCAGACAGTTTAGGGCCTGATCATATATGGACATTATCACATTAAGCAATTGTAGGGCCTTGTATACAATATTTCATCTTGAGAATTACATTACATTCACAGATGCAACTTCAACACTTGCATAATTTTCAAAATGTAGCAGACTCAAGAACGTAACCCTGGCGCGCTTTGGGAAGTGGTCATATATGTTCTTATTACTCAATTTATTCATCCTTTTAAAACTTTACACCCAAGCGTGATCAATCATGGTTATCCTTTATTATTATGGCTTCTCTGCAGTCTTTTCTACAAATACTTTAGTATCCTTCCTGAAACACCCCTTCTCTTCTAATATTATCTGGTTTCCCAACTCGTTAGACTGATATTTTCTTCTCCGTGTAAAATTGCTGACATCAATGAGGTGTGAATTCACTCTCCCAGGTTTTGTTCCTGTATGAATTCTCTGGAGAACCATGAGTCATGACTTTTAGATGAAAACCTTTGCCTATTTTTGTTCATTGATTTCTTAGAATAAGCTGTCTATATGAGCTTCTTATGTTGTATGAGAGTTGAGCTGTATCTGGAAATGTATCCCATGTTCAATAGACCACAGGACTTTTTCATATGAATTCTCTAAGTTTCAATTCCCTTTGAGGTGGTCTCTTGGTTTCTCCAGTGACCTTTTATTCATGCCTTCCTTTTTTGGGGAGAGGCTCATCAAATTACCCTCCACAACCCTGCTTTGGAAGACCCTGCTGGTGTCTACCATTTGCCTAGACCCCAGCATAAACACTCAAGGCAGGACCTCCCGTTTGGTTTCCTTCTAGGAATTATAGTAATAGCACCTATTCATGGGCATTCTGCTAAAAGCTTTACCTGCACTATCCCATTTAATCTTCAAAACAAAACTTCAAAGTGGATACTATTATAATCTCTATTTTGAGTATTGAGTTCAGAGTGGTTAAACAACTTGCTCAAGGTCACACAGCTAGTAAGTAGCAGATCCTGGTCCTTTGGATGCTAATGGCAGTGATTCCAATCTCTGTAGTGCTGCCTAAAATCCCTTTCCCTTTTGATCCTGTCCCTTGTGACCTCCTGGGAGCCCCAACCTTGCCAAGGGGAAGTCTACAGTCTTTAAAACCTGCAGCCCAAGCTTGGCACTACAGCCTTGCCCAGCCCAGCTGGACTTATACCACAGAGAGGCTTTATTCTCCAGCCTCTGTGCTCCTCCAGGGCCATTCTCGGAGGGATGAGATCATGAT
The DNA here is from genome assembly GCA_028646535.1 of Procyon lotor. Taxonomy (NCBI): domain Eukaryota; kingdom Metazoa; phylum Chordata; class Mammalia; order Carnivora; family Procyonidae; genus Procyon; species Procyon lotor. The sequence continues at coordinate 13,046,618 of CM053619.1, read as the reverse complement.
GAAATTACTTCCTGCTGCTCCAGGCACTCTTGTAACTCCAGTGCCCTCAACACACTTCAGTCTCCCCGTTCTAATTATCACCAGGTTGAGTGGACCCTTGGAGAAGCCTCAAGGCAGAAGAGAACTAAATTAAAAGCCCAGATGGCAAAGATGCTATATTATCTCTCTGTATAAAAAATTATCCCTGAAGGTTAGCAGTGTAAAACATTTGTAATCTCACAGTCCCCATTGGTAGGAATCTGGATGTAGCTTAGCTAGGTGCCTCTGGTTCAAGTTCTTTCCTGAGGTTACTTATAGTCTTGCTGTTGGCTAGGGATGTGGTCTCATCTGAAGGCTCGACTGGAACCAAAGGTTCAATTCCAAGCTCACTCACATGCTTGTTGGACTGAGGATGTTAATTCCTTGCTATGCCTCATGGACCTCCCCATAGGACTATTTACACTTGGCAGCTTTCATCCTCCGACACAAGTGAGCTAAGAGAGAGAGCAGGAGAAAGCCCATGTAAGGTGCAAGCCACAGTCTTTTTGTAACCTAATCTCAAAGTGCTCCATCACTTTTGCTGAATTCTGTTTGCTCAAAGTATGTCACTAGTCACTCAAGGGGAGGGGATTACACAAGGGTGTGGATACTGGGAGATGGATATTTCACTGGGGACCAACTTAGATGAGTACTAGACAGCGTTAGTGAAACTAATTCTTTACCACCATCAGCCCCCCCCCAAAAAAACATACACACTAACTTTGTTCCTCTCTTCCTGAATTTTAATTTCTTCTCTAGACAATAGCTTTTATAATCTCTTCTGCTTGACTTTTGGAATCCCCTACCAACAGGATAGTATAACAGTTGACACCTGTCAATGTTAGCACCTTCTAGATGCTGGGTCAAACATCTCAAACTTGAAAGATGTAGAAACTGAGACTTTGAGAAGTGAAATAACTTGCCTAAGATCACATAGCTAGTAAAGAGCAGATGTATGATTTAAAAACAAAACTATCTGGGGTGCCTGAGTGGCTCAGTGGGTTAAGCCTCTGCCTTCGGCTCAGGTCATGATCTCAGGGTCTTGGGATCAAGCCCTGCATTGGGCTCTCTGCTCAGCGGGGAGTCTGTTTCCCCCTCTTTCTCTGCCTGCCTCTCTGCCTACCTGTGATCTCTCTCTCTGTGTCAGATAAATAAATAAAATCTTTAAAAACAAAACTATCTGACTCCAGAAACTTCTTCTCTTTACTATGCTGGTCCATGCACGAGCATATTTTTGCACCATTATTTTTGTTTCTGCTCTCACTTTACACTGACTCTGACTCCTACAATTTGGGGGCAGAGGGAGAGGATACTTTAGGCAAAAGGAAGATATGTTTCATTTTAGGAATCTTCCCAACCTGCCTGTGAAAGTAGAGGGGACACATTTGGGGGAAACTAGATAAGTGAGTGCTTAGACTTGTAGGAAGTCCCACAGAAGGTTTAAGTATAGTAATAAATTGAATATGGAAGAAAAGTTTATCCATTAGAATCCCTTGCTCCTTCACTCCATTCCTAGCCAGATATTGTCAGGCTAACTTCTCTTCCAGGCTCCTGAACTATACTCCCATGAGCTTAGATCCACTTGAGATCCCAAGGTCAATGCTAAACAAATTGCTAAATTGATTGTTCCCTGTATCTCAGACACCATGCAAAGAGTTTTACCTACATTGGGTCATTTAACTCCTTCAAATATTTCTGCTGATATGTGTACATCATCTTGAGATGGCTCAGCTGGAAATGATCACTGTAACAAGGGCAATGTGGCTCTAGGAGTGACCCCAGTATAAGCTAGATGATTTCATTCTGCTCCCTCAGGGAACACATATGCACTTGATCACAAGGCGGAATAGGATGAATGGGTCAGGGAAAATCCATCTTGGACCTCATTCAGGCAGGCTCAGCCATACAGTGAATTGGGACCACAGCCACATACCTGGTGAGGAGCGGGCAGAAGTATGAAAAGGCAGGGACCAAGCTGGGGAAGCGAGTCCCTGAATGCGTCCTGGGATAACCACATGGCTGGATGCAAACTGAGCAGTTCGTGCTCACCTGTGGTTCAGCTAGCACAGGCACCAACGTTTCCCAGTCTGTAGATTAGGGTGTGGCAGAAGGAATCCAAGTGAAATCAGGCTTCCTGGCTTCAGATAACTTGTCCCTTCACGGCAAAAATCAAGCCAGAAGGACTTAGTATCCTTTCTTCCCATCCCAGAAAAAGAGCTCCCAAGAATGAAGTAGAGTGTTAGGACCCCAACCAAATAAGCTAAATTTAGGGCAGTGCTTGAACTCCCACAGAGAGCTAGAGTCCTCTGCAGGTCCCCCAGGCAGAAGCCCAGTCATCAGAATAGTACCAGCATGGTGGGATTGGGGGTGGAAAGATGGGAAAAGAAAGAAAAAGAAGGGAAGGCAATGAGAAGCTCATTTTGCTAAGAATTCAGGCATCTAAGGTTCCAAGCATGTCATATCCAGGTCTTCAGAAGTAAGACTAATTCCAGACCCCATTGGCCAATGGGCTGAGACTGCAGATGGAGGGAAACCCTTGACTAGAAAAAAGAATGGGGGTCTTGGCTTCCAGTTGTGACTTTGCCACTACTTTGGCAACTCTGATCAGGTCACTGATCTTCTCTTATCCTTGGTTTTCTTGTGAGAAATGAGACCCTAGGCTGTAGACTCCATGGGCACAAGGATCTTGTCTGGTGTAATCACCTCTGTACATATCAGAGACTTAGCAGAGTAAAGGGCACACAGTATTAGCCTAATGAATATTTTTAACTTAATTGATTAGTTAATTAATCACACTATGTCAAAAGGCTGTGAGGTTCAAACATGATAATTGAGTATTATAAGTCACAGAGACCTAATGCTACAGAATGACATGAGGGTCTGGGTATCAAACAGAGATGGACTAAAGCATGCTAATAGACAGAATACTACCATTGTCCTTTCTCCCTGTATCCAAAGCAAGGATCTCACCTTCAAGATGGAATGGCCTTGAATTACCAGTTGTTTACATGGTGATTTTTTTTAAAAAAAAAATTTTTTTTATTTGGCAGAGAGAGAGAGATCACAAGTAGGCAGAGAGGCAGGCAGAGTGAGAGGGAGAAGCCGGTTCCCCTCTGAGCAGAGAGCCTGATGTGGGGCTCGATCCCAGGACCCTGAGATCACGACCTGAGCCAAAGGCAGAGGCTTTAACCCACTGAGCCACCCAGGCGCCCCTGTTTACATGGTGACTTTCTTAACTTTTTTGTTTTACACCAAATCTACTGCAACTTAACTTTTCTTCATCTCAAGTGTTTTATGGCCATGCTAAAATCCAAGCTGTCCTATCTGATGTATAGCACGTAGGTAACTTGAGGGTCTCTCAAGCATAGTGGTAGTGTTAAAAGTGGCAAAAGACTCTGGAACTGAGGATAAGATTAGTGATGCTATCCATTTTGAAGACTCTGAAAGAACATAAGGGCCAGAAAGGCAACCACTGGATTTTTTTTTCTCTTACTCTTCATTGTAAAATAAGGGTTTTTATGGGACACAGGGAAGAAGTGGAAAAGATAGTGGCAAAATCCTATCTACAGAATCTGTGTAAAGTCTCTTCATTGATGAACTTGAGAGGTCATATCACTTATTCTTCTGTGGCCTCTTGGCCTCATGGAGTTAATAAATTTCCCAAATCTCTACAAGCTGAATTACTTTCTCTGTAGGACCTAAAAGTCCTTGTCTAAGAGAAAAGATTCCTTATACAACTAATGGAGATAAGGGACAGAAGGTGCGTGGAACCTGTGAAGCATTATGTCTGAATGCATGATCCACATTACCTGCACCAGCTCACCTAAGGTACTTGTGAAAATTTAGATGCTGCGTTTTCACCCCAGCCACACTCTCAGGGGAAGAAGGAGGAAGGGGAAAAAAGCTGTCCAGTACCCCCTTGGTAGGAAGGTGGGAAGAAGGTCAGGAAATATCCGTACATAATGAAGTTCCAGGCAGGTACGATGTTATCCAAGGTAGACTAACTGGAGATACGGGAGCATCCTTGAGACCGCTAAAGGTCAAAGTAGAGATGCTGCATTTAATCTTTAAATTGCAAAAAACAAACAACAAAAACAGGAGCAGCGCTAAAAGCAAGAGACTAAGCCAAAGGGTCAGGCACTTAAAAGATTCTTTCATCAGTCAGAAACAGGAGCAGGTTGAAGGCCTGGCTAAAACACTGATAACAGATGGGGGCTTTTAAAATTTTTTTCCAGAAAGGGGTTTCTTATCTGCCATGTTGGTGTGGTGCGGTGGTGGGTCTGCGTAGCCCAAAGAGTTTTCTTTGATTGTTTCACACCCAGGAGGAACGCTGTTGTGGTCTACCATTTCCCCTACTGTCACCTTCCATGACTCTAACTCAAATTTGCTGAGATTGACAGAGTTGCCAGAGGAGACAGCCTGGCTGTCTAGTATGTGTAGTTAAAAATAATCTTTAGAGTCTTCTAAGCTAGCTTCTGAATATCTATGGCTCTAATTGATGGGTGATCTTCATGCTGTTACATGAATTTGAACACTATTGTTTCCCAAATGCATCGTTGCCCTGACTACTGCCTGCCAAGCCTCCCCATATTGTCCCTGTCTCGTGCTGGCCCCAGCCCCACATAATCTGTCACCTCCAGGGGCCACAACCTATGTGGTTCCGAGTCTTGTCTTGCTTACCAAAAGATACCTAAAAAAAACCAGCTTGAACTTAAAAGAGTAACAAAGGGGCTTTTGCTGCAGCTTCCTGTTTTGTTTATTTCTTCTCTGGGATTTCTCTGCTCCAACCACCTCAGGGGGCAGGTACAACAAAATGACAGAAATGAAAACACTGAGCCACATTAAAATGCTCTACCGGCAACTGCCAAATCCTGAGCGTTTGGAGAATAAGCTGATGGAAAGTACAGCTGTCCCTCTACTAGCAACAGGGTGTGTAGGCTCAGATTGATGGTTTTGGACTTAAGCCCAGGAGTTTAATGATAATGATAATGATGATGATAATAATTATTATAATACTAACTAACATTTATTGAGTGCTTTCTACGTGCCAGACAAAGTACTACATGTTGTGGGTACATATCTGTATCTGTATCTCTATCCAAAAATCTCATTTAATTCTTACTAGAGGCCTATGATGTAGGTAATATTATTACCTCTATTTTACAGAGGAGGAAACTGAGGCACTGAAAGATTCAAGAGCTTGAACAGAAACCCAACTCAAACTAGCTTAATCCAAGAAGGAGGTTCTTTGGCTCATAACTCAGAAGGATGGGGCGGAATGGAGTGGGGTTGGAGATAGCTTCTGGCACATCTGGATTTGGGGGCGCAAATGATGTCTCCAAGGGACTTTGTCACTTGCTCTTTGTCAGTCTTTCAGCTCTGCTTCCCTGTCTATATTGACCTCATTCTTTACTGCTACAGTTGGGCTTCCAGATGACCACAGGCAATTCCAGGCTTACCTACATCCAGAATCCATGAGGCTATGCTTGTGAGTAGGCAAAGAAATGATGGACTTAGGAGGACCTGCCCCTTTGATTTTTCTCCTCACAGCTGCCAGATCCACAAATCCAACCTTGTCATTCCCTTCCTTAACACTCATCCTTGCTCCTCCATTGTCACCTACAGGATCAGGTCACATCTCCTTAGCATAGCCCTAGCACACACCCCCACCCCCCTGCCACGATCTGCTTCGCGTTTCACCTCCCATGACCTTCCCAGAGACACCCTGTGTTCCTGGTAGGCCACAGTACTGACACCTCCTGGATGTTCTTTCACACCTTCATGCCTTTGTTCCTGCTGTTTCCTTGGCCTGCAGTACCCTAGCCTCACTTCTGATTCCTCCTGAAAAATGCTTATTCATCCTTCAAGATTCACTAGTGTGGCTCCAAACTGCAGAATGTATGATTGGGCAGGGACTCCCATTCCTGGTTCAGGCTCCTCCCTCTTAACGTCATCCACCAGTACTTTAGGTAGACCACAGTAAATTCACCACCAAGAGAAGCCACACCACGAATTTGAACCATGCCCAGGTTACTGACAGTGACTGTCAGGGTAACTTGTGGTTTTCTAGGGCCCAGCAACAGTGGGGAGGATGAGCAAGTGATATGGCCAGGATAATAATAGCCATAAGGACCACAAAACCTGTGGTTCCCAATTCCCATAGTAAAATCCTGAGTTTGCCCACCTTCTTTCTCTTCCTGAAAGCTTTCCTCTTCTTCTTTTCCTCCACCACCATCTTGCCCCATTCCCAGCCCCAGGAGAGTCCCTGAAGGGCCCACTGGCTATTTTCACTACAGAGATGTGAGGACTTATGCAGAGGACCCTGGCTGAGAGGCAGAGGTCCAAGACCGAATTCTAAGAACCCAGGAACTGGGGCAAATAGCCTAGAATCAGTCATCCTTTCTCTTTCACTGAACTGGTCAGTATTTTGAGGCCAGTGTAAGAATAATAATAATCCTTTGTACTTTTGAAGTGCTTTTACATCTGGGGTTGCCTGGTTGGCTCAGCCAGTTAAGTGTCTGCCTTCAGTTCGGGTCATGATCCCAGGGACCTGGGATCCAACCTTCGTATCAGGCTCCCTGCTCGGCGGGGAGTCTGCATCTCCCTCTGCCCCTCCCCCCTGCTTGTGTGCATTCTCTCTATACATATATAATAAATAAATAAAATCCTTAAAAGAAAACATTTATTTTTTTAAGTGCTTTTATGCCCATTATTCCCAGAGGCATGTGGAATGTACCCATCTTACAGACAAAGAAGCTGTGTCTCAAGAGGGTAAGGGATTGCCCAAAGGCCACTCAGCTGATTGTAAAGGATCCAAGCCTGGCCTCCCCTTTGGGACCTGAGCACTGCTGGTAGTTGCCATCACCAGTGGTTTTCCAGCAAGCGTGATTCCCAGTCTCTCAGTGGAGGACAGGGGAGCTCAGATTCAGAATATAGAGTTTCCCAAATGTCAACATTTTAGCTTTAACAAATTTATTTGAAAACACATTTCCTCAAAATGATTTATTCCTAAACAAACCATTAAAGCAGGGTGGGGGGTGAGGCAGTTGTCAAAGAAGGAATTGAACAGACGGGATAACAGACAGGTTAAGGGGAATAATTAGAGGGTTTTTTCTTGTTATTCAACAGCTTCTTTTTCAGGCCTGTCAATCACTGTTTATCACACTTGAACCAAAACAATGATTTTTTTTTTTCTTCTCTGAGGCCAGGAGGACCTACTGGGGAGATAGTCGCTAACACTGAAGTAGGACCAGCATGACATATGGATTGGAGCTTAAAAGTGTTTACGGCAGCATGGAAACCAAAATGCCCTTGCCAAAGGGAATAGTCCATACCTGTAGCTAATGATACACCTGGCAAGAAGGGGAAGCAGATGTTTTCCAAGCTCATACTATGGGCTGGCGTTCTTTATTTTAACTTATCAACAACTGTGCCAGACAGACACTCTTATCCCCATTTCACAGATGAAGATGTTAAGGCTCAGAGATGTTAAAAATTACACACGAAAGATAAAATGCACAGGCTAAACGCAACAAAATTCTTTGTTAAACAGAACAGCATCATGGTTCCAGAAGAAATGTCCATTTTTGCAACCAAGATGAGTGTCAAGATCCCAGTCCAGGCCATGGTTCAAGGAAGTTCCTGCCCTCCTGGGACTCTGGGGACTAAGGCCAAGCAATCAACATGATTCTAGATAAGGCATGAAACAGAAGAAGAGCAACTACTTAACTCAGGGGGCAGAGGGCTGGGGAGGGGGCTCACTCCTGGCAGAATAGATGCTTAACCTGGTTCATGGCACAACATTCCAAACCCCACCCAATGAAGTCTTGGACTTTGGATGGAGTTGAGGCATAGACCCACCTTGGAAAGACTAAGCATGATAGGGAAAGAGAACAGAAAATGCCAAGGGAACACAGAGGTGAGAATCTGACCCAGAAGGAGCAGAGGAGACTTCCTAGAGGAAGGGAAAATACAGTTGAGTGGTAGCCATGTAAGTGAAAGTGGGAGAGAGGTAAAGAGAAGAAAATTCCCAGCTTCCCAGCAGAAAAGACAGTAAGCAAAGACACACACACCAGAAACTCAAGAAGTGAGGAGAAAACTATGGTTGGATGTAATGTGTTAAGCTTGAAACAAGAAGTGGCCATTAATAAGGCAATAGCTGATAATAGCTAACTTCTATTGAATGCTTACCCACATGCCAGATACTTCTAAGAGCTTTACATGTATTATTCATTCATTCACTCCGCAAATATTTATTGAGCACTACAGGGCTGGCTACCTGTTGTGTGAAGCTCAATACAGTGTGAAAATGTGGGAAGCCCTTGTTCAAAAGCAAGAAAAACTTTTTACTTAACTTCTGTGGTCTCTCTCTCCACTAGTTCTGGTACTTATTTGCCATTTAATGTTGCATTCCTGGAGCACAGAGATACTGGCAGGGCAAGTAGAAAACATCACAGGTGCTTAGTGCCTTACCCTGCGACTTGGACAACGGGCACACATATGCCTGACTCCGATCTTCCCTGTGCCTATACTGAAATCTCCTCTGGGACATAGAGTGGCAGTGGTTGCTGGGTAGAAGTGGAGGAGCAAGTAGGCAAGAATCTGTCCCAAAGAGATGGGGAGCAATAGGGGCAGGATCACGTGTGAACTGGGGCTCCAAATCCTGGGGTGTGCTCTACTGTTCCATTATATTTCTCTTTTAAACACGGATTCAAAGATAAAATTATTATGAATTTCAAGATGGCGACCACAGAGCATTAACCTTCAAAAATGGGAGTCCACATTCTGAGAGTGGATCCCTGAACAAATGGTTCCAGTTTTGTGCCCAGGAATCTGTTCCTGGAGTACCCGCCATGTGTGAGGTTGTGTTCTTGACTGTAGGGAAAGCAGCTGAACAAAGCAAACAGGTAATAATAATCCCACCTTCTGGCAGCTTACATTCAAGTGGGGTTAGGAAGCCAACAAAACAAATGAGGCAAATAGGTGGGGATAAGTAAAATGGAGGAAAATTGTGTAGGAATAGGGCATAACGGTGCTAGGAAAAGCAGTTTTTGAAAGGGAGGTCAGGCACAGACTCATTAAGAATTTAATTTTTTATAAAATTAATAAATTTAATAAATAAAATTAATAAAATTTTGCTCAATTTTTGAGCAAAAATTTGAAGGAAGTAAGAGAGTGAGGTAGGAGCATAAGAAGAAGACTTGCAAGCAAATGAAACAGCAAATACAAAGCCCTTAAAGCAAGAGTGTTCTTGGCTTATTCAAAGGAGCCAGTGTGGTTAGAACTGGGCAAGTGAGAGGAAGCTGGTAGGAGATGAGATCAGAGAAGAAGTGATGAGTGCAGACCACGTAGGTCCTTGTAGACCATTATAAGAAGTTGGCTTTGATTGAGTACTATGGAAACTTTTGGAGGGTTTTAAAGAGAGAAGCGATATGATCTAATGTATTCTAAAAGGATCACTCTGGCTTACATGTAAAGAAGAGAGGACTGAATTGATTTGAGTCTCAAATATTGAGTGGTAGCAATGCAAGTGAAAGTGGATGATAAGGGCCAGGAAGACAGCATGAACCAGAAACTATTGCAATAGTCCAGGTAAGAGAAGATGGTGTCTTGGGCCAGAGGGATAGCACTAAAGGGCATGAGAAATGATTGGATCTTGGGTATATTTTGAAAGGAAAATCAACACATTCCCTCACAAGTTAGATATGGGATGTGAGAGAAAAGGAGGACTCAAAAATTATTTCAAGAATTTCGGGCAGACCAATTGAAAGGGCGTTGCCCTCAACTAAGATGGGGAAGAATTTGGGTGACGCTGGTATAGGAGAACAGTGTTTTGAGAAGGAGAGATTTATCTGTAACGTTAATTGCTGCTGATGGATCATTGTGAGGAATGAGAAATAACCTTTGAATTTATCAACATAGAGTTCACTGGTGACCTCAACAATAGTAGATTCAATGGTGTGTATGGAGGTGCGTGAAATCCTTATTAGAGTAGGTTTAGAAGAAAAGGGGAGTAGATCAACTCATTATTTTGAAAATTAGTTTAAAAAAGGGGGAGAATCAAATACCTATCTTCTTTTTCCTCCAGATGACCAAATAGTTGATGAGACAAAGTTTCTTCTTCTTCTTTTTCTTTTATTAACATATAATGTATTATTTGCCCCAGGGTACATGTCTGTGAATCATCAGACTTACACAAGAGACGTAGTTTCTTCTTATACAAGTATTCAACTAGTATATAAGGAAGGAATAATAAAATATCATTATTTTGCAGACCCTGATGAATAAATGGATCTTAACAACACTCACCATTGGCATTATAAAAAGACATGTACTCTTGAATAAAAAGGAACCTGAATGTGATTAAGCCTCTAGATCTAACTGTCAATTTACAAAAACCATAGGAAGAGAGGAATCCATTTAGCAACACCACAGGAAGGCAATCAGGAAAATCCAGTCTATGAAAAACTCTACAGGAAAAATGGCTAGTTTCTTTAACAAAAACATTTCAAAAATGAAAAACAAAAAGATGGAGGGAGAAACTCATACATTAAAAGAGATTTAAGGGTAAATCAACAAATTACAGTGAATGACCCTTATTTAGATATTAACTCAAACAAACTAAGAGGAAAAACTTGGCATTTGAAATAATCGAACATTTGAATAGTGGTTGGATATTTGATTATATTAAGTAATTGCTTTTTTTTTTGGATGAGATATAGTATTGAGGTTTTTGGTAAAGAGTTTCTATTTTTTAGAGGTACATAATGAAATACCTACATGTATGTCTAGGATTTGCTGCAAAGTAATCTAGGAGAAGAGGTGGGAGATAAAACATTTGTTATAAATTAATAATTGTTGAAAATTGGGTGATGGGCACATGAGAATATATTAAACCATTTTCTTTTCTGTGTATGTTTGAAATTTTGTACAAAAAATATTTGTAAAATATAGAAATCTGAAGGAAAGAGAAATTGGAGACTGGGTAGAGACTCTTCTTTCAAGGAGTTCTGGTGTAAAGGAGACTGGAGAAATAAGGCAATGACTGGTGCTATTTTACTGAATCCTCAATAACAGCTTTTTGAGGTAGGCGCCATTATTATCATTCCCATTTTACAGACACAGAGACTAAAGTATGTGAAAGTTAAGTAATGTGCGCAGGGATCCATAGTAAATGGCAGAGCTGGAATTCAAACCCCAGTAGTCTGTCTCCAAAGCTTTCACTCTTAACCACAATGCTCACTACATTAAATGTAGGGGAATAACATAATCAGCTTTGCATTTTTCATTGTTTTGAGAGATTAGTGGGGGACAAAACTGGAGGCAAGGAAACCAGTTAGAAGTTCTTGCAATTGTCCAGGCAGGAGATGATGATGTCTTGAACCAGGTCAGTGGCAGTAGAAATGAGAGAAATGAAGAATTGCAAAGATATGTGGAGTAATGCCCACCAGTAGATTTTGGTACAGTTAGGAAAACAAGTGTGAGGAAGGCATATATATGGATCTCAGATTTGCAGCTTGGTTCAGTGAAACAGCTCAGACAGAGAAGATGAGGGAAAGCAGGGTGAGGTGAGGAATTAGTTCATTTGGGACATATTAAATGCCCAGTGCTCTCTATGCAGGGAAGGATATCAGAATTGAGATCACCTCCATTTATTGGCAGAGTTGTTCTTGCTGATAAACATCTTGTTTTTAACTACAGGTGATGGTTTTCTAGTTGAGGAAGAAGATGAGCATTATTTTCACCAAATGTCTCCATTAGAAAGAAAAGAGGCAATGGAGTTAACATGGTGTCTTCAGATTCTGGCCTGAATACCTGCATTTTAAGTTTAATTTCCCAGGACCACCCTCTTTTCCATGTTAATAGGCATCGTTCCACTTAGGCCTTGACATCAGTTATAGATAAATGTCGGCTGGTAAAAGGATACAAGCTTGGAAATGAGACAAATTTCATATGCAGAAGCTGGGTTTCAAGGAGGGAGACACACCACTTATTAGCTATGTGACACTGGGTAAGTTTACTTAACCTTTCTGAGTCTTAGTTTCCCCAGTTGAAAATGAGAGTAATGAGGGGGGCCTGGATAGCTCAGTCCTTCTGCAGATGGACTGCGAGATGTCCTTAAGCATCTGCCTTCTGCTCAGATCATGATCCCAGAAGTCCTGGGATAGGGCCCCAAGTCGGGCTACCTGCTTGGTGGGGAGCCTGCTTCTCCCTCTCCCACTCCCCCTGCTTGTGTTCTCTCTCTCATTGTCTCTCTCTCTGTAAAACAAACAAACAAACAAAAAAAAAACCTTAAAAAAAGAAAAAGAAAATGAGAGTAATGATAATTGTGTCTTAAAGGTGACATGAGTGATTCCGAGTGAAGAACCTACCAGAAGCAATTAGGTGCTCAACAAATATCAGTTCCATTCCCCTTCCCCTTTGTGAGATTCTTGGAATGTGATATCTCCCAAGTCCTTTGTGGTATTTATGGGTCAATTTCTACGTTTGGGCAGAACAAAAGCATCAGACTTTAACAGCTTTACCTGATCCATTGTATTCCATCCTGATCTAGAAATATGCCCATGCCCATCTAGGGTGCATAAATTCACTAGGGTAAGGCTTTCCTAGGACTGCAAGATTGTTGCATATGCTGCTTCTGCCTGTAGCTGCACTGTGGGTTCCCTGCTGGGGGCATCAGCACCAAAGGTGTGGACAGCTCCTTCCCCAGGATTTCCTTACTCTAATTCCGGAACCTGGCCTCTGCCCATGGTTCTGATCAGGATTTCCCTGCCTTCTTGCCCTCTTGCCACAGCTTTAAGCACTCAAGTTAGAGTCCATAGGTTTGGCTTTTAGTAATACCAGAAAGTACCTGGTTCCAAACAAACCAGATTAAACAACATCTTTTAAAAATTTCTCAGATAGATAAACTTTCTAAACCTGTACCACTATCCAGCTGTTTAGGAAATGTTGTGGTTATCAATTGAGGCTGATTCTGACATAAAGCTTATGTTTTGCAAACAGGATAACTTTAAAAAGTTTTTTAATGAGCCCCTATTGGGTTGAAATTAATGCCTTTTATAGTTGCATTTTCTGTGAGTTTTTCACGTCGTTTTATTTGTTTGTTTGTTTTTGTTTTTTGTTTTCCATGTCTTAAGATAATACTTGTATAGGGCACCTGGGTGGCTCAGTCGTTAAGCATCTTGCCTTTGGCTCAGGTCATGATCCCAGGGTCCTGGGATCAAGCCCCACATCAGGCTCCCTGCTCAGCGGAGAGCCTGCTGCTTCCTCTCCAGCTGCCCTGTGCTTGTGTTGCCTCTCTCACTATCTCTCTCTGTCATAAATAAATTTTTTAAAAAATCTTTAAGTAAATACTTGTATAGCTGCCTTAGCTTTTCACAAATTATCAAGGGATTAAGGGCACATCTGGGGGAACTTGGTCTTCTAGATTTACATGGAGAGTATATAGCTTAAATAATTGTTTTCTCTCTTCTCCCCCAGAGACAGGCATGGACTATAGAAGGAAAAAAAATAGTAACTGTTGCCATAGGGAATAGTTTTGTTTTGTTTAAGGGAACTAAACGGAATGATACATACATTAACCAAGAGAGTAGATACTTAAATGTTGACATATAAAAGCTAAAACGCTAAATGCTGCAAGTTGTCTTCAAGCCTCTTTAAGTTGAAGTCTTTCATCTCTTCGCCTGAGTCCTGAGTCGATATCAGCACTCTGGTATTAGGGTGTCTGGGGGAAGAAGCCTGATAAAGACTTCCTAAGAGTAATCAGATGATCCTACTGCTGGAAGGTGAGCCAGCATTTACTGCATACCTACTGTATACCCGAGTCTCAGATGCTTTATGCGTGTTATCTCAACAAGTCCTTATATCAGCTCTTGGAGGTAAGAGTTAGAACCCCATTTCACAGATGTGGTTGGAGCTCAAGGCTTGAGGATGGGTCATAACTTACTCAAGACCACACTGTTTGCAAATAGCAAAGGCAAGATTCAAACACTTCAGTCTTAACACCAGACTATACTACCTACCTGTGGCTTCAGATACTCCAATAAGGCAAAAGGCTCTGTTAGCATAATAGGGGCTGAGTGTGGGGCACAGGGTTGATGGTTCCAGGATGGATGTGAAAGGTTCAGGGGCATCCTTCACATCTGTGAGCCAATGCCTTTCAGAAGTTTATCTTAGAAGCACAGGCTGTTGCTAGGATGTCTGTAGGAGAATCACTTCTACAGACAGATTCGGGAACCACTTCTCTTGGCAATCTTAAAAGCCTCAGGCTTTCCCCTTCTGCCTGCAGTTAAAAAACACTATTCAGGAGACTTGGAACCAAGGCACTACAAAGACCTACAATTCCCATGGAAATGGTCACACAGTACTTAAAGACTGGTTAGGTCAGTGGTTCTCCATCAGAAGGCCCTGTGTCAAAACCAGGGACATGTTCATTTTTTTTTAAGATTTTATTTATTTATGTGAGAGAGTGAGCAAGAGAGAAAACATATGAGCAGGGGCAGAGGGAGAGAAAGAGGGAAAAGCAGACTCCCCTGCTAAGCAGGGAGCCTGACATGGGGCTCGATCCCAGGACCCTGGGATCATGACCTGAGCCAAAGGCAGAAGCTTAACTGACTGAGCCACCTAGAGCTCCCAGGGACATGTTCTTAACCCCAACATACTCCATTTGAGAGCTACTGCATATCCATTGAGCCTAGAAATGAACTTACTGGAAGGAAGAGAAAACCATTTCCTCAGGGATTAATGTTAACCTCTTCTGCACTATTACAGAGTAGCCACTACCTTCTTCACTGTCTGGTATGTCTTCCAGGTGAACTTCTAATTAATCTCCGGGGAATTTCCCACAGGTTTCCCCCATTACAACTTGAGGGGGTTTGCACTTGGAGGTTCTCTTTGGGTTTTTCTACATAGGGGACTGGTGCTTTCTCTTTTCATTTTTGAGTGTTCTGGGACACATTGGTTGCACATTGAAGGAGGTCTCAGTTCGAATAGGTATAATAGCACATCTGTGTGCTACAGGAGTAGTGGGAACTAAGGTAAACAGCCTAAAACGAGATGCTGCTTCTCAGTGCCAGTCAATTCTTGCTATATAGAAATGCAAGCTCAGGGGGCGCCTGGGTGGCTCAGTTGGTTAAGCAGCTGCCTTCGGCCCAGGTCATGATCCCGGAGTCCCGGGATCGAGTCCCACATCGGGCTCCCAGCTCCACGGGGAGTCTGCTTCTCTCTCTGACCTTCGCTCCTCTCATCCTCTCACTTTCTCTCTCTCAAATAAATAAATAAAATCTTAAAAAAAAAAAAAAGAAATGCAAGCTAAGTATTATGAGGTTCTGATTTAAAAAATAAAATAAGGCCAGAAATAGGGATTTCTAAATGTTGGCTCAAATTGAAATTTAAAAATATCATGTGCGCAAACAAAAGATTTCTGCAGGCCACATCTGGCCAGTTTACAAACCAAACTCAGCAGACGACAACCGCCTTGATTTTTGGTTAGCTTGAGAGCAGGCTGCCACACATGGCCATGTCTGCCAAAGGAATCAATTCCGTTTTGGAAGCTGAAATTCTAAAGCACTTAGTCACTGCCGTGTTGATTTGGCCACCTGTCAGGATGAAACTCTTAGTGTGGCCTTTGGTTTTAGAGAGAGAAATTGAGGGAGAAGGCCTGGGACAGAGTCACTTCTTATCATCACCAAAGATGCTCTGGTAGGTTGTGCTAAAGCAGCTTACTGACATGGACTTAAAATTCCAATGCTAAAAACCACTCATATCTTACTGTTGTCCAGACCCCAAAAATCAAGTGACCAGCTCAAAGCTATTAGAATTCCAGCAGTTATCCTGGTTCCTTTTCCTCTTGCACCTATCCCAAATCTCCCATGGAAAAGAGTCACCTCCATTCATAGGCACCACCCTTTGCAACTGGAACAATTTGAGGCTGACATTACCCTCTGTTTAACTTGTCAACCCAGACGCTAAGTGAGTTGGGGTAATTGACCATTTATAAAGAATATTTAACCTGCTTCTTTACATTCTACCATCACAAAATTACTGTGAATTCATTCATTTTCCTACACTTTCTAAAACCTTTTAGTCAATCTTTTCTGTCACAAAGAAGTAGTGGTTGGGGGAGGGATCAGTCATAGAGGAAAAATATTCCTCTTGCCTTGCAACTCCCACTTCCACCAGTCCTCTTCTTTCCCACTCTCTGGTGGGTGAGAACTCTGGTGGATAAATGCTTTTCCTGAGAAAGAAAGCCTCAACTAGGTGGGTGGTTCTGAAATAAAAATAGTGGCAAAGACCTGGCTGATGGAGAAGTATCCAAGGAAGTTTTGTGGGATCTTCCTGTCTCTCCAAAAGCAGCTGTGTTCTGGAATCACAGTTTAAAGGTGTAGTTCCTTTGATAAAAGGGTCTGTGGGTCTCAAGTTCCCAGCCACAATCAGTGACTCCCTTAAAATACATGGGAGTTCTCACAAAGATGGGAAAGAAAGAGACTTTCAGAATCATCTCTGGATCCTATCCAAAATACTCATTCTCGTCCTTTCAATCCACCCCAACCCTCTGGTCTACCAGAGTTGTCAATAGAATGTCAATCATGTAAAGTTCAGAAAAATCTCCCTAAGTGATTTTGATTCACTTCCCTTTCCACTCCCACAATATCCTCACTTCTGGACTTGATTGAAAACCATTAAACTGAGAATTACCCAGCCACTTGGGTTACTTTGAAAGTATTGTGGCTACAGAGTATAAATGAGGTGCCCATTAACACACACACACACACACACACACACACACACTGTGGACCATAAATAAGATAATAGATGGGATTAGATATACGCATAATTGCCTGAAAGAGACAGAGGTGATCCTTTGCATAACTAAAGATATTAACAAGACTAAAGAGTATGTCAAAGTGAACAGGTGGGTAGGGCAGAGGTAAGAGAAAGTTGGTCAGTTAAGAGAACATAAACAAAAGAAAGTTACTGAGGCAAGGGGTTGATAGTGCCCATCTCCAAGGGAGCCTCAACAATCAGACTTGGAGCATCATGGACCATTGGCAAAACCCCTCTGCCATGAGAATATATGAGGCCACCCAAGGCCAGGGTCAGTAGACATCCATCAGTCTACTATCCCTGGGCTAATTCTTTGTTCCTTCAAGCAACCTTCTGACCTCTTCTCTTACAGGGAGAGAAAGTGCTGGTCTGCATTTCTGGTCCCTGAGACAGTGGTCTTTCACGGTAAATGGCTTTTGATGGATCATGATTTGGCATCTCATGAAGCTTGATCCTAAGGCTCTGCCTGATTTGGCTCAAGCTACCTCTCCAACCTAGTCTAAAACCACTAAAGGTGGCACAATATGACTTCCTTTTGAAAAGGACTATTCTCTTTTTTTAAAAGGTGAAATTCGCATAACACAAAATGAATTGTTTTAAAGTGAACAAGTGAGTGTCACGTAGTATATTCACAATGTTATACAACCAACATCTCCATCTTCCAAAATATTTTTATCACCCCAAAAGGAAACTCCGTGCTCTTTAAGCAGTTGTTCCCTGTTCTCCCTTCCCTCAGCCCGGGCAACCACAATCTTCATTCAGTCTCTCTGTTTTACCTGTTCTGAATATTTTATATGAATGAAATCATGCGGGGCACCTGATTGGCTCAGTGGGTACAAGAGGCAACTCTTGACCTCAGAGTCTTGAGTTCAAGCCCCACACTGGACATGCAGCCTACTTAAAATAAATACACAAATAAATGAAACCATGCCATATATGATCTCTGTGTCTGGCTTTTTTCACTTGGCGTAATGTTTTCAAGGTTTATTCACATTATAGCATATATCAGTACTTCATCCATTTTTATGGGTGAATAATATTACATTCCATGTAATGTGCCACAATTTGTTTATCCACTCACTCACTGATGGACATTTGGGTTGTTTCCACCTTTTGGCTACTGCGAATATACCCCTATGAACATTTATGTATGTGCATTTATTTGAGTACTAGTTTTCAGTTTGTATGTGTATGTATCTAGGAGTGGAATGTCTGGGTCAAATAATTCTATGTTTAACTTTGTTTTATTTTATTTTATTTATTTGACAGACAGAAAGAGACAGTGAGTTTGGGAATATAAGCAAGGGGAGTGGGAGAGGGAGAAGCAGGCTTCCTGCTGAGCAGGAAGCCCATTGCAGGGCTCCATCCCAGGACCCTGGGACCATGACCTGAGCCAAAGGCAGATGCTTAACAATAGGGCCACCCACATGCCCCTATGTTTAACTTTTTGAGGAACTACCAAATTGCTTGCAACAGTGCCTGAGCCATTTCCATCAGCCATGTAAGAGGGTTCCAATTTCTCCACATCCTTGTCAACACTTGTTATTATCTGTCTTTTTTTAATTACAGCCATCCTAGCAGGTGCGAAGTGGTACCTATTGTGGTTTTGATTTGCATTTCCCTAATGACTAATGCTGTTGAGCATCTTCTCCAGAGCTTGCTGGCCATTCGTAGATCTTCTTTGGAGAAATGTCAACCTATTGCATAACTTAATACCAAGAAAGAAAAGAAAAAGAAAGACTTAGTACTTCTCAGTAATAATAGCTAACATTTATTGAGTGCAAACCCTGCATCTGGTACAGGGTAAAAGGTTTTACATCACCTCATCTAATGCTCACAAGCAAATGTAACATCATAAGGCCCAAGGCATTGTTTTTTCAGTGCTAAGGTCACATGCTTTGGAACGCGAGCTTGTGCGTGTAGCCAAAGGGAACTGCTGAGATGGGTACATTAATTTACTTAAGTGAATATATCTCAATGTCATTTTTTTTAAAGGGTGCTGGCTTGTGCCAGCATAAATAAAGCCTTGAAGAATCATGCAGTTGGGTAAACGAGAACCTGCAAATTAAAATACCCACTAGGCAATAAAATATACAGACCCCTACCATACACATATTGGTGATGGTGAAACACAAGACAGAAGATATGGCTTAGCTGGGGAGAGTTGGAACTAAATGGGGATGGGTCATCAGTGAGCCCTGGAAATCTGCCTATCGGTAGCCTCCCTCTCCCACTGGTTTTTTTTTTTAAGATTTTATTTATTTATCTGACAGAGAGAAATACAGCGAGAAAAGGGACACAAGCAGGGGGAGTGGAAGAGGGAGCAGGGAGCCCGATGTGGGGCTTGATCCCAGGACCCTGGGATCATGACCTGAGCCTAAGGCAGACGCTTAACGACTGAGCCACCCAGGCACCCCTCCCTCTCCCACTATTAATCTCAGGGGTTCACATAAGGCCCTGTACAACTGAGCATGGTTTGTAAAGGCTTCTAAAAAGTACCCACCTAAAAAATTCCAAAAGCCAACCCACGGTGATCTATCTTACAGTGGAGGCTCCAAAAGGGGTGCTCTTCCGAGGGGAAGGGCCTCGCTAAGGAAGGTAAGAGGCTATGTCAAAAGGACACCCTGAGTTTGAGGTGTGCTTGGTGACTCGCTCTCAAAGAGTCTGGTATGGAAGGATGGGTGTAGGGAGTAACTTTACAATGGGGAGATCCGGCAAACACTGCCTCAGCCAGGCGACTAGTCAACATTAACAGTGGTATGTATGTGAGGCCGTATGCCCTTGATAAAATATGATGGGAATGGCACTTTACCTCAATGGGACGCTTTTCCTACCAAAACCCCATAGCGCCAGTCTAACACCGAGAAGAATACCAGACAGATAGAAACTGAAGGGCATTCTACAAAATAACTTACCAGCACCCCTCAAAACATTCAAGGTCATCAAGAACAAGAAAGGTCTGAGAAACTGTCATAGACCAGAGGAGGCTAATGAGATAGGATACCTAAAAATGTTTTTTCAGTGACACTTGTTTTGTTTCTTTTTTTAAAGGATTTTATTTATTTATTTGACAGAGACACAGGGAGAGAGGGAACACAAGCAGGGGGAGTGGGAGAGGGAAAAGCAGGCTCCCTGCTGAGTAGGGAGCCCGACACGGGGCTCGATCCCAGGACCCTGGGATCATGACCTGAGCCAAAGGCAGACACTTAACCGACTGAGCCACCCAGGTACCCCAATTGTTCTGTTTCAAGTGGTTACATGTATTTAGTGAAAGGCCCTGTAATGTAGTGGTTAAGACTAAGAGCTACAGCATTAGCTAGGCCTGAGTCTGAATACTACTTCCCTTTACCTATTAACTCTAAGAACTTGGTCAACTTAAAACTCTTTGAGCCTCAGTCTACTCATCTGAAAACAGAAATGAAAGAATAATACCAACCTCATAGAATTGTCGTGATGCTCAAATTAGTAAAGACTTGTGACATGCTTAGTATCAGGTGTGGCATATAATAAACAGTAGTATGAGTTATTGAATTCATCTTTATTTATTTTAGTGAATGGTATGATACAGGGATTTAACTTCTTTTTTTCACCCCACATTTTTAATCAGTTTGTCCGGGCATCTTCTGAATGATCCACTATTTCCTAAGTGATCAGAAAATGCCACTTTCCTTGAATGGTACTTATACATACATTTAATTGTTAGGGGCTTTCTATTCTATTTCATGGATTTGCCTGTTTATTCTTGTACAATGAGCGCACTACTTTACTCTGTAGCCTTATATAGGTTTGTAACATGTTTTACAAATATCAGTAGCACAAGCACTCCCATGGTATCATTCTTCATAATTTTATGTTCGTTTCTATTCAAAATTCATTCAACAATTTCCATGTGGGGCATTTTCATAAGCTTAGTGAAAGGGGTACTGGAATTAGAGCAGAGGCCCTGCAATGAGGGATGTGTGTGTGTGGGTGGGGGGGAGAGAGAGAGAGAGAAATTCAAAAACATTTCATGAGTGTTATTCTCATGCGAGGCCCCGTGTTTGGTTTTGGAAATACAGGCTGAGTAAGACGTGGACTGAGCTCTCAAGGAACCTTCGGTGTAGGGGTAGAAACAAGCAAACCTATGATTCTTAGTACTGAATGGGTTTAGAGAGTGCTGGGGGAGCACAGAAGTGTGTCATCTTAATGAAGAAGCAAGAGCTGATAGGATTTTTGAAGGATTAAACTGTGATGGTATAGCAGAGGGAAAGTGAAGGCTCTCTGGTGAAGGGGGACAGAATGAGTGAAGGTATGAGAGTCTGTGAAAAGGACAACCTGCTCACTATGGCTGGAGGGCATGACAAAGGCAGCAGGGGCGGGAGGGGATTGTTGGACTGGAATGCACATGAACATAGACGTAAAATAACTCCAGGATATTTAAAGGGCAACTTCACTGCCTAAGATCTAGCTGATGTCCTTTCTTCTCCCTGAAGCTTTTCAGCACGTTCCATTCTACCAAGATCTTGTCAATCCAGATCACCGAGGAAGAATTATGTGATATTTTGTGACATCTCTGTTCATTTTTATTTAATTTCCAACTCCTGTGCCTTGAAGGCATTCATATTTACTTATCAAGTACTCCTCTCGGAATTGGGATATAGCAGTGAACAAAACAAAAACCCTGCCTTCATGGAGTTGATAGTTTTAGTAGAGGGAGACAGATAATAAATAAACAAGTAAATATGTAGTTTGTTGGATGGTAATAAAGGATGCTTTGGAGGAAAATAAATCAGGATGAGAGTGAAAAGAATGGCTATTGTGGTACTTGCTACATTGTATTACAATTATCTGCACCTCCCTCTTTCCCGCTAGGTAGAGCTTTTTTTTTTTAAGCTTTGTTTATTGGGGCGCCTGGGTGGCTCAGTGGGTTAAAGCCTCTGCCTTTGGCTCAGGTCATGATCTCAGGGTCCTGGGATTGAGCCCCACATCAGGCTCTCTGCTCAGCAGGGAGCCTGCTTCCCCCTCTCTCTTTGCCAGCTTGTGATCTCTCTCTCTGTCAAAGAAGTAAATAAAATCTTTAAAAAAAAAAAGATTTATTTATTTGAGAGGGGGAGGGGCAGAGGGAGGGAGAGACCAAGTCTTAAGCAGACTTCGCACTGAGTGCAGAGCCCCATAGGGGGCTTGATCTCATGACCCCGCGATCAGGACCTAAGCCAAAACCAAGAATCAGTAGCTCCGCTGACTGTGCCTCCCAGGCGCCCCTAGATAGAGAATTTTTTGAGGGCATAGATTTGATTTTATTGATCCCTGTAACTTACTGGTCCAGTACCTGGAATAGAGCATGTGTTTAATAAAAATAGAGGAACAGTGTAGGTTAAACCTGGGTGAGACCACGTTATTCAAATCTAGTCTCTGTCGTTTTATGACTTTGGGTAAGGTACTTAGTTCTCTGTGTTTGAGTTTCCTTGTCTTAAAAATGGAGATAATGGGGGTGCCTGGGTGGCTCAGTTGGTTAAGTGACTGCCTTTGGCTCAGGTTATGATCCCAGGGTCCTGGGATTGAGCCCCGCATTGGACTCCCTGCTTGGCGGAGAGCCTGTTTCTCTCTCTCCCTCTGCCTCCACTCTGCTTACTTGTGCCCTCTATCTCTCTGTCAAATAAATAAATAAAAATCTTTTAAAAAAATGGAGATAATGGTAGTGCCACCCTCATAGGGCTGTCAGGAGGATTAAATAAAGTAACATTAAACCACTTAAAATAGTTCTCCTGCATAGGTAGCTTGAATAAATAACCGTTATTATTAAAGAACCAAGAATGATCTGTATATATTCTAACAGTATAGACTTCAGGGCAATTAAAATAATTTGTTGGTTGAAAAATCTGCTCATGCTAGGATAGATCTTCAGGTGAACCTTCTGAATTTATACCGGCATATCCCTGCAGTTCAAATACGATCTAAGAAATTTACCCATAATATGGAGGTATGAGCAGCTGATTCACTCGGACTCTGGTTGTCCTTCTGTGAACCTCAGACTCCACTTTGCAACCAGCATCTCGCCAAGAGCTGGGCCTTTCTGCCTAGTTACTAGGTTTGGGAACATGGCGTTAAAAATACGATTATCCAGATTTATTTTGTGATAATATGTTCTGACAGTATTTAGCCTACAGGCCATGTACATTTCCATCATCTCTTCTCAATAAAGAGATCGCCTGGAGCTATAGCATGTGTCTAGAAATATTGCCTTCCTGATTGTCAACAAAGTAAAAGGGAGTCATTTCTTAAATTTGTCTGGGACTCTGTAGTTTGCAAAGCACTCTCCTATCCATTATCATTCAATCCACAGGCAAACACTCCAGAGAGACAAGGCAGGGTGATCATTTCCACTTAGCAGCTATGGAAACGGAGGCTTATAAGGTTAAGCCTCAGCCAAGTTGGCTGAGCTTCTTCTCACTCATGATTCAGTCTTTAATGCCCTACATCAGGCATCCCACAAATCCTGGGTTTCCTCCCAATATTCAACATGTGGATGTGGGTCCTTTCTCTTGCTGTTTATCCATTTTTATATTTGTTTCAACTTGTCCTATATATCCCTCTGTTTAAAGCCACAATATTGACAGTTAATACTTTTTTTTCAGGTCAGGTGAAATTGACCTCAATCCATTAAAGCATCACAGGCCCTCCGCCTCCAGTCCCTTGCATTTCTGTCACTGGGGCTGACACCCTGTAGCTGGGGGATGGAGGCTAGAATTCTGCAATGTCTCTTAGCAGGTCGATAGTTGCCCTAAGTAATAATGACAATAGACAATCTATTACCATAGCATAGGACAAATCTAAGCAGACTAAAGTTATATATTCTCTAATTCTCAGACTGGTAACATTCTTTTTATTGGTAGTATGTGGTAGATTAAGATAAGTTTGCTAACTTATTTTACCAAATAATGATAATGAATAACCATCATCATAAAATAACAACATAGAAGCATTTTCACACCAAAAAGATAGGAGAGCCGGAATCTCAGAATAAGGGATAATACATTTAGCTTCATGAAGAACTCACAAATCATCCTTATATTTCCTGTTCTGCAGAGGTCTGTGTGAGACACTTCATCAGGCTCTTGCTCTAGGGCTGGCATTTGGAATCACCGTTCTGGGAGTTATAACATCATTTTTACACTTTTTGTCCTAGGATCCTTAACTCCTGCTGTGTTTGGAGCTGGAGAACTCCAGGCCTAAGAAGATGTGCGTATGAATTAACAATAAATTGTATGTTGTATAGTTTCTCTATACATCTGAACTAGAGCCAAAACTTATGAATCATTCTTTCTGGATATACTCTTAAAAGCATTGGACATGATATAATTAGGTATCATTTGGAATAATGCATTTGTTTTCATAGTGGTTGGGATAACATGTTAATCCCAGGAAGCCTTAGTCTGGGAATAATTATGGAATCTGCAGTCAGCAGAAGAAAGTGCCTGATTGGATGTCAAAAGTTGTCATCCGTTGGGATGAAATCTTGACCTTCCTATATGGCCAGTACCCTTCAAAAAAAAAAAAAACCCAAAAAAACCCTATTGTGAAATTTGGGCAGACATTATAAATGTCATTATTAAGTCAAAAACATGTTACAAACAGAAAGTAAGGGATAGAATGAGGGCAATAATATTTTTGAGTGTCTACTATGTGTCAGATACATGCAAGCACACCAAATATCATTCACTATAAACTTGAAAATCTACTTAATTATCCTTATTTAACAAGTGAGGAAATTGAGGTGGAAGATAGAGAACTTGAATAAGGTCACATAGCTACAAAGTGGCAGAATTCAAGTCTATTCAGCTCCAAAACTATACTTCTCTATCATAATGCTAAAGAAAACAGAGACCTGTTTTGCTAAAGACCTGTAATGCTAAAGAAAAAAAGAATCCCAATAACTTTTAGCATAGTAAAATGTAAACATAAATACTTGGAACTAAAAATACTTGCAAGTTAAAACTAGAGGGAGAATGACTCAAACTTAGCAAAAATCATCTATGAAAAACCAACCAATAACACAATACTTAATGCTGAAAGACAATGGTAGAACACTATTTCCTAAGATTGGGAACAAGGCAAAGAAGTTTGCCCTCATCATCTCTATTCAACAGTTCAGTGGCAGTCCTAGCCAGTGCAATAAGGCAAGAAAAAGAAATAAAAAGCTTAAATATTGGAAAATAAGAAATAAAACTCTATAAATACAAAGTTTTATAGAGTAATTTATAGAGTAATAAGATTAGAGAATCCTCAAGAATCCAGAAAAAAAGCTACTAGAACTAATAAATGAATTTAGCAGGGTCACTAAATACAGTGTCACTATAAAATAAAATCTATTGTAGGGGCACCTGGGTGGCTCAGTCGGTTAAATATCTGACCTTGGCTCAGGTTATAATCTTGGGGTCTTGAGACCAAGCCCCGCATTGGGCTCCTTGCTCAGCAGGGAGTCTGCTTGTCCCTCTCCTTTCCTTCTGCCCCTCCCCCTGCTTGTGCTCTCTGTCTCTTTCTCTAAAATAAATAAATAAAATCTTTTAAAAATTAAAAAATCTACTGTATTTCTAAACACCAACGATGAAGCAGTGGAAAATGAAATGTAAAAACCAATACCATTTACAATAACATTAAAAATCTTGAAATACTTCCAGATAAATTTGACATAATACATTCAAGACCTACACATTGCATAATATAAAATATTGCTCGGGAAATCAAAGAAAATCTAAACAAATGGAGAAATATACTATATAAGTTGGAAGACTCAATGTTGTTAAGATGTCAAGTCTTCTCAGATTGATCTGTGAACTCAGTGAAGTATCAATTGCGTATTTGTTGATGCCTTGTTTGTAAAAGCTAAAAATTGTAAGCAACTTAAATGGGAAATTATTTAATAAAGTAAGGCAGGCCGTGGCAGCATTCTACCCACATAACCTGGGACTTGCCATATCTCTGTATGCTGGCAGACTTCCAACAGTTAACACCTGCATATACTGACTAAGGACTTTCTCTGGCCACCAGAGCTCTCTGCCCAGGTACATGGCAAGCCATAAATACTAGGGAGTTAATGCTTCTCTGAAGCAGCCCTCAACCAGTGGTAGATGGGGAATTAATGGATAAATACTTCAGGTCTCTTTAGATGAAGGGGTTATGCTTTCATGTTGTATATTGGCTCCTGGAGTTCACTTGAACTTGAACTCTGGTTCACTTGAACTTGAACTCTGGTTACCTCAGTGATGACTTGCTTAATGAAACACCGTTCACTGGCTTCCTTTCTCTCCCTTGTCTCACTTCCCCACTTCCCTATTGTTATTTTCTGAAATCACTTCTCAT
Source organism: Procyon lotor (assembly GCA_028646535.1). Lineage (NCBI taxonomy): Eukaryota > Metazoa > Chordata > Mammalia > Carnivora > Procyonidae > Procyon > Procyon lotor. The sequence goes on along the minus strand of CM053619.1, from coordinate 13,020,437 downwards.
TTGAAGTACTTGCACTTGAATTCTTTTTTTTTTTTAAAGATTTTATTTATCTATTTGACAGAGAGAGTTCACAAGTAGGCAGAGAGGGAGGCAGAGAGAGAGGAGGAAGCAGGTTCCCTGCTGAGCAGAGAGCCGGATTTGGGGCTTGATCCCAGGACCCCAAGATTATGACCTGAGCCAAAGGCAGAGGCTTTAACCCACTGAACCACCCAGGTGCCCCTTGCACTTGAATTCTTGAATTCACTTTTGAATCCAGCATTTGGGGTTGCTTTTTTTTTTTTTTTTTAAGATTTATTTATTTATTTGAGAGAGAGCGCATAAGAGTGAGCATGAGTGGGAGGGGCAGAGGGAGAGGGAGAAAGAATCTCAAGCAGACTCTTGTGCCAAGTGCAGAGCCTGACATGGGGTTCAGTCATGCCTACTTGAGATCTAGGCATGGGCAGAAACCAAGAGTCCATTGCTTAACCAACTGTACCACCCAGATGTCCCTGAATTCAGCATTTTGAAAGAACAAAAATCAATTCCCAAGTTATTACGGAAAGATCACCAAAAACATACTGTCAAGTGAAAACACACATAATAAAACTATAAGTGCAGTATAATCATATGTATTTTAAAACATACCAACCTCCCCATATATTTCTAAATGTGCGCGTGCATGAATTCACATAAAACAATCTACTTTGGATGGACACTTAACTGATAATAGTGATTAGCTTCGCAGAGAGTAGGACTGGATGAGAGAGTCAAGGGAGAGTTTCACTTAAATAGCAAACCTTGAAATTTTTAAAACAAAAATGTATTTCTGTATTTCTGTGTTTTTAAAAGTAAGTTTAACGAACTTTATAACCTAATGCATGAGTTCAGTTTCCTTCAGCTAAAGAACCGACACTGGGCACCTGGGAAGTAGAGAAAAATAAGAACACAGTCTCCACCCTTAGGGAGCTCCCAGAGCTTGGGACAAGTAAACATCTGTAATGCTCTGTGATGAGCACCATGACAGAAATAAGCAGAAGAGACTGCGGGAACCCAGAGATGGGACTCAGCCAGCCAGCCATCAGAAGAAAACATGAAGGGGCGCCTGGCTGGCTCAGTTGTTAAGCGTCTGCCTTTGACTCAGGTCCTGATCCCAGGGTACTGGGTCCGAGCCCCGCATTGGGCTCTCTGCTTGGTGGGAAGCCTACTTCTCCCTCTCCCACTCCCTCTGCCTGTGGTCCCTCTTCTGCTGTGCCTCTTTCTGTCAAATAAATAAATAAAATCTTAAGAAGAAGAAGAAGAAAACTAGGAGGTTTAGATGCACTTCAACCAAAATGACCAGGGTCCAGACCGCACAGATAAAGTCATAACAATTGAGAATTAAACAAATCAGCGTGCCTGGGTGGTTCAGAGGGCTAAGTGTCTGCCTTCGGCTCAGGTCATGAGCTCCAGGTCCTAGGATCGAGACCCATGTCAGGCTCCTGGCTCATTGGGGAGTCTGCTTCTACCTCTCCCTCTGCCTCTACCCTCTGTCATGCTTTCTCTGTCTCTCTCTCTCTCCCTCCCCCTCTGTTTAAATGAATAAATAAAATCTCCAAAAAAGAGAATTAAACAAATCGAGTGCTTGCCACCTGGTCAGAATAAAGATGGTTTTAACAGACGGGCCATGACATCCCTGGAGGGGTGTCCTGGAGCAGGAATTTATCTGTTTCTAGGGCCGCCAGGAATTTCTGGTCAGTTACTTGGCACAATGACCCTGGCTCTTCTGCTCTCTTACCAGCCTCCCCGCTATGCCCGTACTCCTAGCCATCTCATGCTCTGAGACCAGACCCACAAGCGACCTTCCTTGGATGATCTAGTTTCCCGTGGAGGCTTGCCTAGTGGAAGAAAATGTACTTGCTTGAGGAGACAAGCATTACAATCTAGCTGCCCATTGTATTTGTCACCGAAAGGCAATCAAGTAGCCTGTTTCTTGTTTCCTGCCCTTCATTATGAGGCCCCTTAGCCCAGAAGTCCCAAGTTTTGCTGCATTTTAGACTCTACTGGGAAAATTTAAAAATCCTGATGTAATGAGCACTGGGTTTATTATAAGACTGATGAATCACAGCCCCGTACCTCTGAAACCAATAATACATTATATGTTAATTAATTGAATTAAAATAATAAAAAAAAATGCAGAAGTAAAGATGTATCCGCCAGAAAGGTTTTAAGCAAAAAAGTTATTGAATGGGATCTTAAAAAACAAATAAATAAAATCCAAAAATAAAAAAACATGAAATCCCTGATGCCCAGATCATACCCAATGCCAATTAAATGGGTGCCAGGAAGTGGTCAGCTGCTACCTGACTCAGAAGACCCTATTTTGTATATTTCTGCCCATCTCCACCTTCAGTGAAGTCATACTGGGAGCAAGTTTTAACACCATGGGAATGGGCTACAGATTAGGGTTTCTTTTTCTTTCTTTCTTTCTTTTTCTTTCTTTCCTTCCTTCCTTCCTTCCTTCAGAGAGATCATGAGATAATTGTCTTTCTCTGATTGATTTATTTCGCTTAGCATAATACCCTCTACTTCCATCCACATCATTGCAAATGGCAAGATTTCAGTTTTTTTGATAACTGCATAGTATTCCATTGTGTATATATATACACCACATCTCCTTTCTTTCTGAAAAGCCAATTTTTTTTGGTAAGATTTTATTTATTTATTTGACAGAGAGAGAGATCACACGTAGGCAGAGAGGCAGGCAGAGAGAGAGGGGGAAGCGGGCTCCTCGCTGAGCAGAGAGCCCTATGTGGGGCTCAATCCCAGGACCCCGAGATCATGACCTGAGCCGAAGGCAGAGGCTTTAACCCACTGAGCCACCCAGGCACCCCTGAAAAGCCAATTGTTAAACATTTACCAGCACGTCCCTGAAGCCAGGCATCTGTAGTTTTTAAAAATCCCCAGATGGTCCCAATGTGCGTCAAAGTTTAGGAAGCAGTCTTAGTCTTTGTCTGCGCTGTGCTCAGTGTTGCCTCAGGGAGCTTGGTTTCACTTGCTAACTCTAGAAATGGCTCCTTAAGGTTCAGCCCTCTTTCTACTCTGGGGACTTCCAGAGAGGGTAGCTTTTATTCTGTTCTGGAGGCTGAGCTCTGTAATTTGATGCGTTCAGGTTGGATAGTTGGAAGTTTTGTGCAAGGCTCATTATTGCCTTTGAGCAAAAAGTATCTTGTTGTATTTGGAGTCCAAGCTGAAAAGGGATCCACAATCATGTCTCCTGTATGACATGATGAAGTATGCCTTATATCGTTGTATGTACACATGTGAGTTATACGTTTTTATACTGACTTAAGAAGTCAAAGGAATAAAGAGCACATACAAATGTTAAACGTAACAATTTTATTACATATTTTAAAACTTCATTTAGCATGGAGCACTGGGTGTGGTACAGGAACAATGAATCTTGTTAACACTGAAAAAATAAAATAAAAGTATTTGGGGAAAAAAACTTTATTTAAAATCCAATTTTAAGACAAAATATTTGTTACTGACTCCTTCGGGAAGGGGGAAAATGTTGGACATTACCTGGCCCTCCTGGTCAGGGCTAAGGTTTGGTCCTGGAGTTTGGAGATAGGACAAACATCCCACCCAGGAGCTGAAAGACAGAGAGGGTAAGATGAAGCCAAAGTCCTCTGATGCATGCAAAGGGAACTGTTGTGGAGTTTAAGTAGTGTTGCTGAGTTGAATGGAGGCCTAGTTGCAGGGAAGGAAGTCCTAGGCCTTCAGAGGAGGGCCTGGACAACACACGACCTTGAATTTGGCTGGCCTTCTCCAGTACCAAGCTTGTTTTTTTTTTAAGATTTTATTTATTTATTTGACAGAGAGAGACCACATGTAGCCAGAGAGGCAGGCAGAGAGAAGGGGGGAAGCAGGGTCCCTGTGGAGCAGAGCCCGATGTGGGGCTCCATCCCAGGACCCTGAGATCATGACCTGAGCTGAAGGCAGAGGCTTAACCGACTGAGCCACCCAGGTGCCCCATCCAGTACCTAGCTTATTACCATGCTCCATCTTGTTCTTAGTTGCTGTTGACTGCTGACACCCTACTGAGCTGCAGACTGAGTCTTCCACTGTCCTCTCTGGCTTCCCTGGCTATGCCTCCCTGTCGTTGATTGTGGACGTGGTCTTTATCCCACAATATCACCAAACGCTCAAAGGTTCACAGCCCTGCTCACACTCTGTTTTATCAAGCCTCTGGCTTTACTTTGGCACTGAGAGCTTTATGCTCTGTCACAAGGGTGATAAAGGGCCCACGAAAATAGATGAGGGGAAATGGGAGAAGCAATTTGCAATTTATTAAGATTTAAGTATCACATCTCATCTCCCAACCCTAGCTCCCCAACCTGAAGAGCACTTGAAATGGAGACACCAAGACAAAAAAAAAAAAAAAAAATAGTTCAGTCAACAATGCATAGATGTGGGAAGGAAGCTACCTGTATTGAGTGGTTACTCTGTGTCAGGTACTGTGACAGGTATTTCATTTTTTAACATAGAAATGTATTTAATCCTCTCACTATCCCTTCAAAGTAGGTACTAGTTTATATTTCAAAGTAAGTATTGCTACCCCCATTTCACAGATGAAGAAACTGAAGCTCAGAAGCATTAGGGGCCCGAAGTCACGTAGCTGAAAAGTGTTTCACAGCATCACGTGCTTCAAATAAATGTTGCAGACATTGTGGGCCTAAGTTCTTCAGGGAAGGAGACATTTGGTGGGACTAGGATAAGAGAAAGGCTTTGAGAAAGATCTGAGGTTCCAGGAGCAGGGCCTTGAAAAGTGAATAGAACTTGGGTAGAAGAAGAAGTAGAAGGATATTCCAGGCATGTGGGAAGGCGTCAGAGGAGGGAGAAAGCTCCACTCAGAAGGGTGCATGTGCTGGAAGGCCAGAGGTGGTCCTACCTGTCTGCCCCTGGGGGTTGAGATAACAAATGCTGGAAAGGTATCATGACCTCAGTGATGGAGGACTCTGGCTGCCAGACTCCTAAATGGAAGCATTTCTACCTGGTTCTTCCCCATACTTTGTAGCATCATTTCCTTGGCCAATCCCTCCAGCTGTGCGGGCTGTGCTGGGCAGTGGGAAGACCATGCCCCAGGGAGCTGGCCATTCCTTAGCTCTGCGAGGTTCAGGTCTGTTACTTGGGCTTCCTGACTCTATTTCTTCATTTGCAAAATGGAATTTAGGGACTATTTATCACATGAGATAACAGGCGTGGAGCACCCAGCTCTTGCTGAAGGTGAGTTGCTCCCATTGTGGTCCTGGAACACCACCCCCACCACTCGGCCTGGCCCAAGTTCTACAAAGTCTCCACAGACAACGCATGGGGGGAGCCGGTTCTTGGAAGAAAGGGAAGATCACCTCCCACTTCCTGTACATTCTATTCCTGCTTAAGCATTCTGATGTCCTGCTTGCTTTTTTAGGCTCTAAGTGCTATCCTGCTGACTCACTTCCGACTTCTCGTTCATCATGCTCAGCTCCTGAAAATGGAACAGAATGGAAAGGGCCGGATATTGTATTGTCTGGCGATGTGTTTAAGGGGAATTGGGTGTCTGTCAGGCCAGCCCCACGTGGATGGAATGCTGGGGACATGAACCGAGCAGCACCCAGAGTGTATTTCTCATCTGACACCCAGGACACTTTGCCTTGGATTGTAATACTAATAATAACCACCCCTCTCAGTGTCACTGATGAAGAGCTAGGCAGGCCCCAGGCTATGTACTTTCCATGGTTGTCAGTTTAAATCACCACAACTGGAGAAGTCAAGGATCTTCTCTATTTTTATGAACAAGGAAATTCAGACTAAGATAGGTTAAGGAATTTGCCCAAGATCACACAATAAGTAAGGGACAGAGCAAGGAGTCAAACCCATGATCTAGGTCTGTGCTATCTAATATGGCAGCCACTAGCTACATGAGGCTATTGAGCACTTAAACGTGCCTAGTGTGACTGAGAAAATGGAGTTTTTAATTCAATTGAGATGTGTTGCAAATGCAAACTCTACACCAGATTTCGAAGACTTAGTATCAGAGTATCACATATATATACATCTTTTTTTTTTACCTTGATTACATGTTTAATATGACATTATTCTGGATATATTGGGTTAAGTAAAATATATTAAAAATAACCCTCCTTATTACTTTTAACTTTTTAATGTGACTACTGGATGATTTAAAATTTCATATGTGGTTCTCATATTTCTATCAGAGAGTTGATCTAAGCCATGAACATTAAATAGTTACAAGCCTGTGAGTTTAAAGATTTATTTCTTTATTTTAGAGAAAGAGAGAGAGACAGAGAGTGAGCTTGGGGGAGGGGCGGGGGGGAAGAGTTTTAAGCAGACTCTGTGCTGAGTGTGGAGTTGGACAGAGGGCTCGATCTCACGACTCTGAGATCATGACCTGAGCTGAAATCAACAGTTGGACGCTTAACTGACTGAGCCACCCAGGCAACCCAGATTTCTCAATTTTTGATAAAATTTTTTGAGCTTTAATCCCCAATTTATGTATTTTTGTTCATTTATAAATATACATGACACTACACTGCATATTGTATATATTATAAAACACTGACAAAACAGACATTTTAAAAGATGAAATAGGGGTGCCTGGCTGGCTCAGTCAGTTAAGTGACTGACTCTTGGTTTTGGCTCAGGTCGTGATCTCTGGTTATGAGATAAGCCCCAAGTAGGGCACTGGGCTCATCGAAATTTGCTTCGGATTCTCTCCCCCTCCGCCCTTCCCCTCGAGCAGGCATGTGTACGTTTGGTCTCTCTCTCTCTCTCAAATAAATAAATAAAAATTTAAAAAAAAAGATAAAATAAAAAATAGGCAGAAACAGAAGTTGTACTAATTTCCTCCTGGTGCCTAATGGCTCACTTTGTGTACCACCCGGGGTGTGCCCACACTATTTTGGGAACTCCTGTACCAGAGGTAGAGCTCCTGAATGGCGGAGACTCTGTTAGGCCATGTATCTTCCCTCCCCCATTATTGGACTTAGCATCATGCCTGGAGATAGTTGGTGCTCAATAAATGTTTGTGGCAGGAATAAATAGTTCCTAACATACAATCATTTTCTGGCGGATTGGATGTATTTTTTTATTTCACAGGTATTGGATACTTTCTAGGTGCTGAAAAGTAAACAAAGTTGAAGACTCAAGCCCTTATCTTAGAGGCCAATGCTTCTCAAATTTTAGTTTGTGTAAGAATCACCTGGAGGGCTTATGAAGCAGATTCCTGTCCATGAGCTTCTGATTCAGTAGATATGGGGTAGAACCTGAGACTCTGCATTTCTAAGAAGCTTCGGGAAACTATACCTCCGAGGAGGCTGAGACACGTTGGGAAACTGGAAAGACATCTTTAAATATTATGTGAGGATGGGGATAGGGAAGGAAAATTACCATATTTTGAACTTTTACTACTTGCCAAGAACTTTTTAAATACATGACCTCATTTAACCCTCAACTCGACTTGATGAGGCACACTTTATTTTCATTTTCAGTTGAAGCAGCTGAGACTGAGGAAGGTTAATTAAACAGCCTAAGTCCCAGAGCTAGTAAACGGCAGAGCTTGGATTGGTATCCACCACTCCTGCACTCAGCAACTCATGCAACTCTCCACCTTTTAGACACTGCCCGGGGAACTGGGCATACAGCATAGAGTGGGCCAGACCAGCTTTCGATCCTGGTGGAGATACATAACAGAGATACGTACTCTACCACAGAGTCAGGAAAATTTTCCCAGAAAAAAGAAAAAGGTAAAATTTATGCGAAAAGTAAAATTCATCTGAACAATAAATTAAAAGAGTAGAGGGTGGGGGGGGAGGGTTTGGGGCCAAAGATATGCATGAAGGCTTAGAATCCACAGACCATTTGTGGAACTGAAAGTTCAGAACGTCTGAAGTATAGAGGGTGGAGGTGATAGATAAGGTCATTGAGCAAGTTGAGAACCAGATCAAGCGGTGCAATTAATTGACTTTTTTTTTTAAGGTGGGGGCATGGCGAGACTTGTGTTTTTAAAAGATTGCTTTACTCTCAGTGGAGGATGGAGTAGAGACATGCTAGCCTGCAGGCAGGGAGATGTGTTAAAGATGTTAATGACATAAATTGGGGTAATATTGTGGTAACTGGGGGAAAAGTGGGGGTGTTTAGAAGTGTTTTAAAGTGTTTAAGACTTCATGATTAATTAGAAGGGGAGGAGTGAGCAGGCAAAGAGAAATCGAAGCTGATCTCCAGGGTTCTGAGGGCAGTTTTTGTAAGGATAAGATTCTGTGAGCTTATTATTTCTTATTTTAAAAGAAAATTCAAGTAAGGGAAGTTATGTGACAATGAAAGATGTTATTTTAGTAAGATTTCAATGACGAAAACTCAGAAAATACAAGAGGAACATATGATCTTTGTGGTTAAGTTTATTGTTTTTGTCGCTTTTGTTCGTATCAATAGCCTTATCATACATTCAGTGGAGTGGTGAATGTTGGAGACATCACCTCTTTTTGCCAAGATCGGGATTAGCCATGGAGGACCAGCCACAGGCTACGAACCATCAGTCTACTGAGTTTCTTCTGTGACTGTCTTGTTGAGTAATCTTGGACCTTGAGTTTCTGAAGTTCGACATCCCTTCTTGCTCCTCCTATTTCTTCTCCACACTTGAAGACTTAAGAAGGGATAGGATATGGCTCATATCAATGGAACAGCAAAGATTGGGACCCCGCCTCCTTGGTCTCAATCCCGCCCACCTATCCTTAGACCACACCCCCTTTCTTGGCCCCGCCCCCAAAGGGGTCGTCACTGATACGACACCGAATTCTCCACAGTCCTGACCTGTAGTAGACCGAAAGGGTGGGACCGAGACCAATCTTTTTTTTCATTTGTCAAATCAAGTGTCTATCTGGCCCCAGTCCCGGCCCACTTCGTCTTCAAGCCAAGGATTGGTTGCTCTGTTCTTGGTCTCCGGCTCATGATTGGTTCTTTTATTCCACCCTCTCTTCCAGCTTTTGCGGGCGGGATTAGCACGCAGCTTCCTGCTCCTGCCAAAAAAATAAAAGAAGAAAAAGAAAAGAGGAGAGAGGCGAAAGAAAATGTCACGGAGATCTTTGGGTTTTAATTCGCTTTGAGTCTTGTCGGTCAGGCCAAACTCTGCCTTTTGATTGGTCTCTCTATCTGCCCATCCCGGATCGGGGGCGGGATTTCCCCAGGAGACCCACACCTTGTTGCCACTGGCCGAACAGTGCGCCTGTCTGAAGCTACGGGCCCAGGATTGGAGGCAGACACAGACAGGTGGGCGTGGATTGGCTAGGGCAGCCGGTCAGTGCGAGGCGGGGGCGGGGCCTCGGTGGCTGGTTGCGCGTGTCCGCCGCTGGCTCCGCTCTATCCGGCTTTGCTAGGGGAGGTGAGTCCGGCCGCGGCGGCACCGGCGGCTGAGGAGGCGGCGGCTGAGGAGAAAGCGGCCGGCAGGGACTGAGGAGAAAGCGGCCGCGGGGACGGGAAGCCGGGTGGGGGGGAGGGGGGGAGACGGAGCAGCCTTGAGCCCTGCGGGGGCCGTCGCGCGGGGGGACCCACCCGCTCTCCCCCCCAACCCTCCTCAGCAGAAGCAGCCGGCGGCGGGGGCAGGAGTCAGCCAGCTTCCGACTGCACCCCGCCCGCCTCCCGGGGCTCCTATTCTTTGGCCCCGGGACCCTAACCTCATCCCGGGGCGGTTCCCTCTGTCTGGGCGTCCGAGTGCTGCCCACCTCTCTTTCATTCCTGCCTGCACCTCCTTACCTTTACTTTGCCCCGGTTCTCTTTCTCCTCTCCGTCCTGCCCTGTCGCCTCCTCTGCTCACCCTGTCCCTCCTGCCGCCTTCCCTGGCTCTTTTCTGTTCTGGAAAGTTTAGTACCCCCCTCCAATCAGGTCAGCCTGACTAGGAGTAGGGGGAGATGTAGGAAGGCCTGAGAGTTCGAGGGGGGGGAAGCTGGTTTCCCTGAAAAATTTCTCCCCATCTTTAGAATTTGGGGTGGTTGGAATTTTTTTAAAATTGTATTTTTGAGGAGGTGGTAGGTGTTTAGAAAAGGATGTGGGAATGGAAGGGGTAGATGAGTCAACCCTCTTACAAGATTCCAAGGGTGGTGTGTTACCTGATCCTTTTCGTGTGTGGAGTTCAGGGGGTCGGGAGGTTTGGCCTTTATTCCCACATTCAAAGTTGGAACCTCCCCCCAATTAAGGATGGAGTTTTAGTACCCACTTGTGGCAGGAAACCTGGGGGGAAGGGGTCCCTTTTTCCTTTTTCTTTTTCTTTTTCCTTTCCTTTTCTTTTTTTTTCTTTTTCTTTTTCTTTTTTTCTTTTCTTTTTTTTTTTTGGCAGTCCACACCCTTCCACACACGCTCACCCCAAAACTAAACACCAAGATCCTCTAACTTGTTTGGATTGACTGATGAAGACATAAAGCCAGTTACGCTCCATGTTTTTTGAGGTGGAGTGAGTGGTTTTTCTTCATTTTTAAATGGCCAAATGACAGCTTGACCCAGTTTGCTTTCCCATCAAAGGGCATTTTTTTGAATGTCTCTTTGTGGCGCAAGAGCCAACGCAAAAATGATGGCGGCTTATAATGGCGGTACATCTGCAGCAGCAGCAGGTCACCACCACCACCATCACCACCACCTTCCGCACCTCCCTCCTCCTCACCTTCACCACCACCACCACCCTCAACACCATCTTCATCCGGGGTCGGCTGCTGCTGTCCACCCTGTACAGCAGCATACCTCTTCGGCAGCTGCGGCAGCCGCAGCAGCGGCCGCAGCTGCAGCCATGTTAAACCCTGGGCAACAACAGCCATATTTCCCATCACCCGCACCGGGTCAGGCTCCTGGACCAGCTGCAGCAGCCCCAGCTCAGGTACAGGCTGCCGCAGCTGCTACAGTTAAGGCGCACCACCATCAACACTCGCATCATCCACAACAGCAGCTGGATATTGAGCCGGATAGACCTATCGGATACGGAGCCTTTGGTGTCGTCTGGTGAGTATCAAAAGAAGAACGCAACTTCTCATGGTTTCTTCTCATGGTTGTGCTTGGGCGCGTCATCGTGTCATGCTTCTCTCCATGTTGACCAAAGTGGAGCGCCTCAACTGGAGGAAGCCGCCCTCACCCAGAGGCCCAGTGTGTTGGCTGGCCGGGTTTTTGTTTCCGAGTCCTGGCAAATCATGGGAGAGAACACCATCTGAGTCGTCACACACATGTTTGCTGTCTACCAGACTTTTGGTTTAGAACCTAAGCAAGCCACCGAATGTAGGATCATTAGGTGGATGTATGAAATGTGAATTCCTACAGACCTTGGTCATCTCTTAGATTGGATGGAGTTTGAATCAGTTGCCCAATTGCTGCAGATGTCACAGATGACCCAAACTTGGTTCCTTATAATGGTCTTGCCATTGGGTCATACTCTGCATAACTACTCTGCTTTCTTTTTTGCCTTTTCATTCCTCTATTTGTGATCTCGATCCCCAGAAGCAAGATTGGGTTCATACGTGAACCAGTTAAGTCGTTGCTTGAGTGGTTTATTTTAGACCATAAAGCTACAGTTGGGAAGTATGTAGCTTTAGCTTTTTGATAAGAATGCATTAAATATAGCATCACACATGAGTACCACAAATGAGGTCAGTAGACTGTAGCTATGCCGTGGCCCACATTCGGTGTAATGTTTTAGTGTCATTTAGTGTCATTTAGTGTCTCTTAAGTTGCTGTTATCCCTTGGTCGATTGCTGTAGTAGTATACTTTTTAAACATATGAAACCGCTCCACTTTTGCTAGTGCTAGGATATTTTAAAAAGTCTGAGTGCTTCTAAAATGCCACATTTTGTCTATTTGCTCCTTTTCTTAAGATTAGTAGTTTATAATAAAATGAATTTATCATTGTAGGGGCTGTTGGCTATCAAAACTAGAACAATCTTTTTCTCAAGGGTTAAGTAATCTGGTGTGGACAAATGAATTGATGTTTTCAGTGCATTCAGAAATAGATTCCTGTTAATGTCTAGAAAAGCCCCCATCACCACAGGAAAATGAACTCTTTGGAACTAGCCTGGTAAATGTCTCCTTTTGTCATTGTTTTTCAGGCTGTAATTGATACTAGTGTCATGTTTGCATTATATCTGGCTGTCTTTATATTTCAGATTTTATACTCTAGACTACAATGTGATCTGTTTTTGGTTTTTTTTTTAAACTAGTGGGGTCTAGTGTTTTCCCAGCTAGCTCTCCAAGGAGGTTGCTGCTGCAGTACTCCCTCCAAGGTGTATGGGATTCCTGGTGGGAAAGAGTGTAGCCGGTAATGGTGCCTCTTCAGTCGCTCTGCTCGGAGACCTGTCTGTTCCTGCCTTCATCTCTTCCTTATCCTACTCCAGGGATTGCACTGTGAACTTCCATTCCTTGCCTAACACTTGAGGATTAAAGCTGTGGGGTCTGGGGGGTATGGGCAGGAAAAAGGTGGTTCCTTGCTTTAAATTTTGTCATCTACTGGCTGAGAATTTGTTTGGATTTTCTTAGACCTAGATGCTCTCTTTCATTTTAGTGCTTTAGATGTAATGCTAAGAACTAGCGGTACCGAAGGGGAAGTGGATTGCAGCATTCTTGACTATGTTCTAAAACTGTTCTTCATTTTTCTCGAATGATAGTATGACTTATAGAAGTTTTCACTTCAAGCCCATGCTAAAGGAAAAGATTCTTTTTAAGGGGAGGAAGGTGAGAAACTGGAGTGCCAAAGCATCTCCCATAGCAAACATTCTGGTAGTCGCTCTTCTGAAGTACTTTCAAATGAAAAACTGAATGGTTTTGATTTGAATCCATTCTAGATTCTTTCATTGACTGACCCCTTCCATCACTGGCAGAGTTCATTCCTTGTGCTCGAAGTGTACCTCCTTCTGTATACCATCTTCTGTTGTATGCCGGTGGTTTTGTGTTTGCCTTGTCTCACTACATTTGTAAGCCCCTTGAGGGTATGGACTGTATCTACCAGAGTACATCTTTTTCTCCTCTGCACTTAGCACAGTGCTGTGGAATCTTTGCTGTTCGATGACTTGATCTCCTGGTCAGGTTGTTCTTTCTTCTTTAAAACCATGTTTTTCCGGTTAGCTGCATTGAGTGTTTTTAATCAGTTGTTACAGGTGAAGTACAATTCAGTATGAAAAAAAGGAACAGTTCCAGGTGTGTGTTTTAGTATGCAAATCCTTTTCTATTTTTATATTTACATATTGATTACTTGCCATCTGAATTGTTTATTATATTTAGAATTTAACTGCTATATGACCTGAGTAAAATTGTTAGAACTAGTGATTTGAACACCAAACCAGAATGAATTGCACTAGTATTCTGAAACCCAAGCTAAAGATATTAGTGAGGTTTTGTTTTTGTTTTTTTTTTTTTTTTTACATATTAACTAGCTGAACCAGAACTTTTCTTTTTAATTTAGGGAACACCTAATGAACCTGAAACTATTTTCTAAAATGATTAAAATGGGACATAAAAATATTTTCCCAGTGATACATCATTCGATCAAAATACCATATGACTACCTGGGCATCATAAGATTCACTTAGATTCTTATATTTATTTAATGCATTTTGCAAGTATTTTTCTTTTGGCATACTACACAAAAGGAAACTGTATTTGCTCTCATGTCTTTTTCTGGACATGCACCTAAAATTACTAACTGACAGCTGAAAACATTTTATGTAATTTTGAGAGATACTGTTTTTCCTCTGTGTAGACACGGAAAGATATTTATAGAAGTGGTATAGCATTTTACCAGTCAGATTTATCACTGAACAATTTAGTCGACCAGCCTTGATTTATCTGTCTGTTGAATTTAACTAGTGGAATAACTTATCAGTATTGGACAGTTGTGTAAAAGTAGTGAATTACCTATTAGCTTGCTGGTAAAGATGGTGCTTTGACAGTTCAATTAAGGTTTCATTAACAACTGTCTGCTGTATTTTATCTCAAAATAAGGGTTCCAGTTTACCTGGTAATATGATCATGGGGTAGCCTGAGATACATTCATTCCAATGACAGAATATCGTTTATAGGTTATCAAAGCATCATATATAATTTGACCTTTCTTTATCAGATGTCAAGCCTTCAGATGTCCATATGGACGTTTTCATAATGCAAAACCAAAACACAGAACAACCCACAAACGGAAACCTCAGTCATTTGGTGAGGATAATATAAATATCCATTTGTCCATAGTTCACATTTGCCAGAGGAAAGTGAGTATGCAGTGTTTCAAATTTAAAAATGTGACAACCTTGGAACAAAGAGTATTACAGCATAAGGCTTCAGGGACTTACGAAGCGCATAATTTTGAGAGTTGGAAGAATGTGACCACATGAGAGAGGTTTGAGGACCGCTAAACTCAGGCAGTTTTGATATTGACAACCTGCAATATTGATTGGATTAATCACACATAGTGCCACCTTGATAATGAGTCTGGGAAAAGCTTCTACTTAGAATATTAGTGTTTTGGTTTTTAATTTATCTGATTAATTGAAAGATCAAAGATCCTGGGATTCATGTGGTCTGTTCTCTTTGTACTCCAAGTAAAGTTGGAGAACTTTGAATTTTATTATTCTAATACCTTCCGTGGGTTACTTTTATGTCAGTCTTTCAAAACCTAAGCATCACTGTAGTGATACTTAGTTACTTACTAGCTGTGTCATCGTAATTGTTTAACCTCTCTGTTCCTCATTATAAAATGAGGATAATAATAGCACCTCTCCTAGGATTGGTATGAGGATTAAATGAGATAATCCTTGTAAACCAATGATTATAGTATATAGCATACAGTAAGCATTCAGTAAATGTTAGCTGTTTTATATTGTAGTTATTGTTGGTAGAGAAAACCTGTCGTGTTAATGTATGCCGAAGTGGCTTCATGTATGGCGGGATTTATCAGGTGAAATCAATAACATGCAGACTATTTTTGGAAGCATGATTTCAAATACCATAAAGTGCCCCCTTAGTTGTGCTATGTGCTGTATATTTGCTATTAATTAATTAAAAACAAACACATTGAAATATATAAAATATATGTTTGCATGGACTTGGCAGGTGTTCTAGTCAGTTCATCTGCACTGTTTTAGAAAGTATTATGGATTTACCTAGTGGGAAGGAAATTAATTTTTCTTTCTCAGAATGTAACAAATGAAGGACATTCTTATCGTCAAAGTTCAGCTTTAGTGGAAACTCATTTTACTTGTGTTTGGATGAAAGAGTATGAATTGCTAAAGAAGACCCCAGTGAGGTGGGGGAAATATGTGTGATTTAATGAAAAATTATTCAATGTAAATCTTCATGCGTGGCAGATATCATCTAGCTTGCTCATCTAGTGAAAATTAGAGGCATCATTTTTTTCTGATGTTTTCTTTGGTCCTTTTACTCCTCAAATAGCCAACTATAATTTGGAAAAATGGGGAGTGCTTTTGAGATATGTCTGGGGAAAATCCTAGAGTTAGTTGTATCAGAAAGTATATATACTGGAGTGTATTCTGTTAGCTGGGGTTTACAGGTTAAGAATTTGTAGTATTGAGAAGTTTCTCTATCAGCCAGGATTAACTGCCACAGCTGGATTCTTGGGGGGGGGGGCGGGCGGTGAGTGTGCTCTGCTTTGTGAAAAGAGCTTTGAAGAAACAGAGCCTGCACCATAAAAAGGAAACGGTGGCTCTTCTAGACATAACAAAGCATCCGTGTGAAACTAGAAATGTGGAAATCTATATTGTTAATTTTAACTACAGACGAACTTACTTTTAGAAACTGCAGGCTCATGGTCATAAAGTGGAGAAGTCAAAGAGAGAGAATAAAAGTAACAATCTAATGACATTGAACTGGTTTTTTGGCGATACAAACGCTATAGCTTTTATCATTGGAAGTCATTTTCTATTTAGGCTCCCGACAGTATCTTTCCAAATTATATTCAAAAACCAAAAATAAAACAAAACCGCAATACAACAAAAGAACTCATTTTATTCACAAAAAAAGAAACTCGTCTTATCCTTGGGCAGAAATTTTATGTTATTGATTACTAGCTTAGAAAGAAGATAAATATTTTTATTAAGAAAAAACATTTCAGAAAGAATTGTCTTTTCAAACAAGCTAAAATGACAATATCCTTCAAAACTCCATGCAACTTTTTTTTTTTAAAGATTTTATTTATTTATTTATTTATTTGAGAGAGAGAATGAGAGCACAAGCAGGGGGAGTGGCAGAGAGAAAGGGAGAAGCAGGCTTCCTACTAAGCAGAGAGCTCCACTCGGGGCTCAATCCCAGGATGCTGGGACCATGATCTGGGCCGAAGGCAGGTGCTGAACCGACTGAGCCACTCAGGCACCCCTACATCCCAGTTTTTTAGCCATCACTTAGTACCACTGGTGCATGTCCTGAAAAAAAAAGATGGGGGCAGATAAAGTTACCTTTCAAATGCTTGCTAGAAGAAGAATATTTGCAAAATATAATAACTGAATATATGTTTGAATCTAAGTTCTGGGATTTCTGGGGCTTTTCCCTCAAAGCAGTTATAGAAATGTTGTTCTATGATATAGAAGGCCATCCTATAATACAGTATTGGAATATTTCATTATCTTCACAACTTGGCATATTAGAGTTTTCACAGACTTCTGTATTGTAGAATTGAGTGACTATTCGTGGTGGTTTTTATTAGATTTGCTGGTGTCCTAGCAGTTAAAGAGTCAACTGTTTATGTAATGTATATTTCTTTTTTATGCTAATCTGATTTCTTTGATGGAAATTGTAAAGGCCAAAGAAACTTTCCCATTTGTCATCCAACCAAACGGAAAACATTGGGTAGAAGCTCTTTCATTATAAAGTTCTACTTGGGTTTTATTTCTGATTCCCTGTGCATCCATAATACTCCAGTGAATTATTTGTTGATTGGGTCATCAAATACAGATCAACAATGATTTCCTAACTAATAGAGTTTGTCAGTTTGATCCGGTTGTTGCTTGGGGGTAACACAGAGAGTGCCTGAGGCAACAGTTGTAATACTGTCAATAAGCATGTGACACGTCATCATAGACTTAGTTGGTAGTTCTAGGGTACCTAGCCAAGAGACATTAGAAAAAATTTTAGTACTCTGGCATTATGAAAAGGAAACTAAGGAAACTGTTGAGTTGTACTCTAACAGTTAATAATAATGGTGTGAGTAGTGGAAGTGTGTATAATGCTGTCTGTCATTGATTATGATTGGCCGTCTTTACTTATACCTAGCTTCATATCTGTGTTTTGAATTAGTTTGACTAATTGAATCATATCTACTGTCAGACAGAGGGTTGTTTTTTTGTTTTTGTTTTTGTTTTTCAGACAGGGTTTTGACATTGCTGGAACTCACTGGTCAGTGTATTTTTATTATCAACCTGCTATGGCCCAGCACTACTGTAGGCTCTAATGAGGATATTTAGTTCTATAAATAATCTTACAAACTCTGTCAAGCTTCTGCTATTATCTATTCTGTGCTTGTACCGGCATATCGAGTTAACTCATGATACTGCCCTAAAGGAACTTACAGTTAAGTAAACAGTGTGTAAAATAATACATCCCTGCTTTCAGGGAGTCTTGATGGAGAGTTGAAACTCAATTTGAAATAAAAACAAAACGATGGGGTGACTGGGTGGCTCAGTCGGTTAAACATCTGCCTTCAGCTCAGATCCTGATGCCAGGGTTCTGGGATCAAGCACTGCATCAGGTTCTCTGCTTCGTGGGGAGCCTCCTTCTCTCTCTCCCTCTGCCTGCCACTCCCCCTGCTTGTGTTCTCTTTCTCTGTCAAACAAATAAATGAAATCTTAAAAAAAACAAAACCAAAACCATGAGGATATCATTTTCACTTTTTCTTACAATACTTATTTATTGCTTATTGACTATTTCCCAGGCCCTGTGCTAGATGAGAGATTTAAAGAAGATTATGATCTAGTGGAAGAAAGAGACTTGCAAATGGGTAATTATAATTCATTCCATGAATGCAATAGTAGTTGATATGTAGTAGTAGATATGATTCAATAAAGATATTCCCTGGATATTATGGGAACAGAGGAGGGATTTCTGTGGAAGGCATGAATGTTTTCTAGAAGAGGTAATACCTCAACTGAGTTTTAAGAATGAGAGCTAATGGGGAAGAGCATTCTAGATGGATATGTTCCTATGCAGGAGACTGTAGGGCTGGAGTTGAAGTGCATTGGAAAGGGTGGGAAGTGATAGGGGAGGCACAAACTGAAGCTGGACCCGGAAGTCGGAGTGTTCTGCTGAAGAGACCACTGGTAGTGGGAGAGGGGCAAAATCTTACACTTTTTATGAGTAAAGGACATATATACATATACAAGTGTATAGCATATCTATGGTATTAAAATTTCACAAGGAATCTGATTGGGAGAAAATTATCTAAAAAGGCCCCTTGGAGGGGGTGATAATGAAAAAAAGTTGAAATACTGGGAATGGCAACCATCGAACGTTTTTTGTTTTTTTTTTTTTAACCATTGAAAGTTTTTAAGAGAGTGACTTGTTCAGAGATATATATGTGTATATTTTGACATATAAAGAGAAGGTGGAGGTGTCTGAGTTCTGAGCCTTAGGGAATGTTCTCAGTTGTAGATGGAAATTATTGGAGGCAGAACTAAAGGGCATCAGGTAGGAAAATGTGTTCATAGTGATTGACAACCTACACATGGCAGAAGATTGTTAGGAGGATGGGAGTGATCTTTGGTACAGATAAAAAAAAGTCAAAGAAGATGAGGGCGAGAAAAAGCCATTGAATTTAGCAGGTAGGTCACCGATGGCATTTGAGAGAACGATTTGTGTATGTGATTTTTTTTTCCTCTCTGATATATAAATACATATATGTATATATAATTTGATGCTAAAGAATGTCTTAAGTATTAGCAGCACTGTTTTATTATTAATAGAATCCTCCCAGATCCCAAGTTTTTATTTCTAGTTTAATAAACCAGAGAATTTAGTGTTTATCATGTTCAAGGTGCCATTTGCTTTGGAAGAATTTTTTTTAATGACAAGGTAATAGAGTACTCAACTAAACTTGTTAGGAGACAAGTTTCTGGTCCTGCCTTGCTGCCCCCAACCCTATGACCTTGATAAAGTTATTTAAGTTTTCTGGCTCTTGGTTTCCTCATTTATAAAATCCTGTGTTTCCTAAATTTCTATTATAAAATTGTATTAATATTTATAAAGCATTGTAGCTTTATTTGTGGGCAAGTCAAGTCTGTTATTGACCATACGACACCTTTCTTCAGGACTGCAGATGTTGAATAGCTTCTAAAATTGTTCAGGGGAAGAATGAGATAAATGTAACCCTGTTCCAATGTGGTGACTTTCATAGAGTTTTCAAATTTGAGGTCAGATTTTAAATATGCACTTTGTCCAAGACATTTATTTTCTTCTGTTGACTTATTGGTAAGGATTATACATACTTAATTATGAAGAGCCTCCCTATTTGCAAATGGACAATCAGTTCCTTCCTAAATGTAAATTTGATACTGTTTTTCTGGTAATATTTTACCTTTTAGCATTCTAGATTTATTTTCTTGCGTTCCTAAATATTTGGAGTGATTTTTTAAAATTTTAAATGAAGTTTAATATTACATATTTTGTCTTTTTGTGTGTGTGGGTAATCAGCTAAGATGATTTGGGGGCCATTGCTTACATTAGCAAGTTGATTTACAGTATTTTGTTTTTAGGAATCTCTATCTTTTTTAAATTCTGAATTTGGGTAGGGAATTTACTAGTTTGCAGATTGACCTCACACAAAATGAGCTGTGTCACAGCTTTAAGGCTGTAGCCATTTAGGGCATACAATGCCCAGGGATAGAGCTGGGAGTATGACTTCCTAGAGCTACTACACAATAGGAAGGGAACATTTTCACAGAAGCCCTCAGCAAACCAGCAGCACTATCCAGTAGATATATAATGCAAGCCACATATGTGATTTTCAATTTTCTAGTTGGCCACATTAAAAAATGTGAAAAGAAACAGGTGAAATTAGTTTTAGTAACATGTTTTTATTTAACTCCATTTAGCCAAAATATTGTCATTTTAGCATGTTATTACCATGAAAATTATTAATTATTTTACATTCTTTTTTTTCCATACAAAGTTTACTGACTACCTTATTGTCCAGCAAAGTAGTAGAGTCTCTTTGACCTTTATTGGGTTGTATACTGATTTCTGAACCAGTGATGTCAGTAGTTAGAATTACTTTTGGAGCAATCCTGTCCACCCTGGACCTGGAGATGAAGTCAGTTATAAGTGGGAAGGATGAATTCCAGCAACAGATGCTGGGAAGGCAGTCATTAGTTACCAAGAATGCATTCATCTAACTTACATCAGACTCAGAAGATCTTGACTGGGTGCATTTATAGAACAAAGTGGAATAATGTTCTCTGTAGAGAAATTGTCCTGTCTGCCCTGAATTATTTGGAGTTTTTTTTCTTTTTCTTTTCCGAAGCCTTGTTTGCCTAAGGTACCAGAAGGTAAAATTGGTACCTGATCCTTGCCATGTTTGCTTTCCTTCCCAGTTAGATCAGATATCCATTAATTTCTTTCCTCTCTCAGTGTTGTGGTTTTGTTATCTAGATAAAGTTCTCAGTCTTGTTTTCAATTTCAGTAGTATAGGGCTCAGTATTGTCAGGCAGCAAACTCCTTACAGGGGAATGGACAACACAGAAACTTTTTGTTTATCCATTCCTTTGACCTAAAATTCTTGCTCTGAGCTACAGAGAAAAGGTAAAGAGAGACATTTGAACAAATAGATAAAATTAGTCATTTGACCCAGATTGCAGCTATTTTTTTTTTTCTGTCTGCATGGATAAAAACCATCCTCCAATTTGCATAAGCAGGTGATTTTTCTTACATGCTAATTTTCTTAATGTACCATGGCAGAGAGCTGCAGATTTGCAAATTGTGTAAGTAAATTGAAATAAACCAGGTGACTTTGTTTCACTTTATTATCTTACCAGTACAGAAGTACCCAAAGGGTGCAATTATCGGGTGATTATCTCATTGCACATCTAAGTTAACAGGCAGCCTGGTGCAAAGGTTTTTTTCCCCCCTTTCTTCACTACTCTCTCATTATAGTTTTTAAAAATAGGAAACTATTGATTTCTATATTTACCTTGACATGGCTAAAATTTTGGTAATACAGATGTAGGGAAATTTGAGCTTTATTCAAAGTAATCCAGAAGCCAAAAAAATTGGCAAGTGCAGAAAAAGGGACACATGTATACATGGTTCGTGTTTGAATTGCCTGAGAGAATTAGATGAGAACTTCAACCATGCTTAATTGGTTGGCTTTCTCCATTTTCCTTTTCCCAGGTTCTACATGTTGCGGGAATTGGGATTAATATGAAGTTAACTGGATAGATATTAAAGCCAGTAGTCAAAATGAGTATTGTGTGTATCTTTTTAAAAAACCAAAATAATTAATTACAATACACTTTAAATTATCAATTCAATATGTTAGACATTTTAGAAAGGTAAACAGTTTAAGGGGCTCTTTTCCCAGAAGATTCATGAGGACAAAGAATATCAATTAAAGTGACTTCCTTGTCTTAAAACAATATTTCCAAATAATAAATTCCATTATTAATCTTAGCAATTAATTCTGTTGAATTCCTCAGATGTTACAGTATTATTTACATAGCGATATGTATGGAAATTATACTCTTTGTAGCTTGGAAGTAGTAATTTTGAAATGAATCATAATTTTAGGCTAGCAAATTAAAAGTTTGGCCAATCTTTTTAGCCCAGCACTTACATATTATTTCTTTTCAGTTTAAAGAAAAGTAGTTCAGAAGAACTTTGAGAACAAAAGCAGTTAAAGAATGACCAGAGAAGGATAAAATTAAGTACAAAGGGACTGTATGGGTTAGTAGTTAAGAGCCAGTACTGTGATTACAGACTGGATTTAAATCTTGACTCTGCTCTTACTTAACCTCTGTGTGCCTCGTGGTTGTAGTGTGTAAAATGGGGATAGTAATAGTATATTTATTTCAAAGGGGTTATTGTATGGATTATATGAATCAATATATATGTAAAGTCATAGAACTGTGCCTGGCCCTATGTATGTGTTGACTCTCATAATTATTACCAGTTTGAGTGAAAAATGTAGTACCTCCTTAAAGTTTACTAATTTAGGGTAAATAACCCAACAGTGTTTGTCTGACCGTTGATAGGTGTGTGACTATTGCAGAGATTTTTTTTTTTACCGCTTAGCTCCAGCCGTTTTTGAAAAGTCATTCAAATTGTAGAATGCCTTCCAAATGTAAAATTGCCTTTAGCACAAAAAAACGAGGGTTTTTCTCTTTCTCTCTAACTCCCTCCTCCCACCTCATTATCAAAGTAACAATACCTTTATTGTAGGAAACTTGAAAAATATAGAGAAGTTGTAACCTACAACTCAGAGATAGCCACTGATAGATAGCATATGATACATTTCTTTTTTTCTAATTTTGCATCTGGAAAGTGTTTGATTATAAAGAGTTGGGATCATGATTGCATTGGGTATATTTACATTTTTGTATCCTGTTTGTGTCACTACATTACAAAGATTTTGGGTGTTGTTTTTTGGTTTGTTTGTTTTTTGGAGAGCTAATTTTTTAATTCTCACAAGCCTAGAGCTCTATCTTGAAAGGAATTAGAGTCGGAAGATACTTTAGAATGCATCTAGTGTAACTGCCTCATTTTTTAAATGGGAAAATTGAAACCCGGGGAAGCTAAGAGATTTGTTCAAGGTCACACAGCTGGTTAGAGGCTGAGCCAAAACCTTTGCTCTTTTGCTGCTTTACTAGTAATACCTGTTCAACTTAATGCCCATTGAAACTGGAAGAAGTATTCTTATAAAAGCAAAACAAATAAAAAACAAAAACTCTGAATGAAACCAGGAAC
This sequence comes from Procyon lotor, assembly GCA_028646535.1. Taxonomy (NCBI): domain Eukaryota; kingdom Metazoa; phylum Chordata; class Mammalia; order Carnivora; family Procyonidae; genus Procyon; species Procyon lotor. Next base: position 12,997,505 of record CM053619.1, on the reverse strand, counting down.
GGTGCATCTGAAAAAAAGAAATATTTATTCCATTGGTTGCTTTTTGTGTGCCAGTGACTCTAGGGTTTCTGGTAAAAGTTTAATGTTATGAGCCGCAAGGCTTTTTGTGGAAAACAGCTGGATCTTTTCACATTATATGTAATTGTGTTGTGTATCTGCTTTAAGAGTATTGTGCCCCCAACTCTTATTTTTTGAAAAATTTTAAACCTCAGAAAATATGAAAGAATTGAACAGTGATAAATCCATAAACCATTCTTCCAGATTAACATTTTGTGACTTTTGTTTTATGTAGTTAGAAGTTGTTTGTACAGAATTTGCTGAGATTGGATTATAATCACTGCCTCAACTTACTGTTCCATGTAGTAAGTTTTGTAAGCTCTCCAACTAGAGAAGAAACTGGATATTTTCAAGCTTGTGACTTTTGGAATGCTATTTATTCTCCTAATACTTAAAAGAAAATTCAGTGTGAATCAAATGTGTAATTGAAACATATACCAGTCAAAACTAGGCTTCAGGCAGAATAGAAATTTTCCATTCTGCAAAGTTTTTCTTTTTTGTGGTATTCATCTCAGGTTGGGAGTAAAGGGGCATTTTCAAAATAACATAATTTCTGGTTTCACAATTTTGTGACAGAGGACATGATCAAGGATATTACATTGTTGAAGCTAAATTTTAGGTTATAGTAGTTTTCTTTTTTTTTAAGTAAGCTACCCTGTTAGTCACATGATCTGATGATGCTGTGATTTGTGTCACCCAATTCACTGCTCTGTATTTTTCAGTACCAAATAATTCCTTTGTTAAATTCATTTTCACTTGATCTTAGCCAAAAGGCCGAGAAGCGATGTTAAATTCATTTTCAATAAATGAGCCATTGTTTCCCAAAGGGTAATGATTATTTCTATACATAGCACAAATCTCTAAGAAAAAAGATGTTAAAGTTTAAAATATTAGTTAGTGATTGGAAGTCGTTGAAATCATTGCCCTGTGTATATCAAGGCATGACTGTGTCTATGAAAAGGGCAGCTGTTGTGTTTGCTCCCTAGGCTACAATATGAGATATTATGCTTACTGGAAACCAACTGACATGTCTTTAAAAATGAAGTCTTTTGGTTTATGTGCAAAAAGGGTTGTTTTATTGAATCTACCCAGCTATTACGTTACATAGTTTCATAGCATAGGCACCTAGAATGAGGTAGCTGGAGTTCAAATCTAAATGGCTTGTGACAGGTAAGGAAATATATAGGCAGCAGATATTGGTTTACTTGATACAGTGGATGTCAGTACCTACAAATAATTTGTTGACTTCTTAAAGTACCTCAGCAATAAAGACATTAAAATCGGGACACTGTTAAAAAAAAAAAAAATCGGGACACTGTGATGTTTAACTGGTGTAGATGCTGAAGATCTAGTTATTAGCATGTATCAGCTTATCTCTATAGGTGGGCAAACTTGAAATAACTAGTTTTTTTTTTTTAATTTTTTTTTTTTTTTTAAAGATTTTATTTATTTGACAGAGAGAAACACAGCGAGAGAGGGAACACAAGCAGAGGGAATGGTAGCGGGAGAAGCAGGCTTCCTGCCGAGCAAGGAGCCCAATGTGGGGCTCGATCCCAGGACCCTGGGATCATGACCTGAGCCGAAGGCAGACGCTTAACGACTGAGCCACCCAGGCGCCCCGAAATAACTAGTTTTTATACCTTGATTTTTTTTTCCTTTTAAAGTAGATGCTTGTTTCTTAGACAAATCAAAATCGGTTTCTGTTCTTCTTTCCCTCTGAATGCAAATAAAAGCAAATGCTTATAATCACTTATGACAAATTCTCTACCCACTGATAGACTGAAATGATGAGTGTTTCGAAGACTGGGGCCATGTCTCATTTGTATCTCCAGTGCCAAATGTGCTCCTTGGTGGGTACTTACTGTTTGTTGTTACATTGAAAGTTGCTAATGCTAAATTTGATGTGGTGGTGAGTGTCAAAGAAGAGTCCTTTCCCTGGCCTTTGCCGTTCTGTAGATTCCCTCTTTCCTCATGCACTGCAGGAATTTTTATGAGGGAACACTTAGAGAGTGGTATTCGGATTGCCCCATGATAGTGATTTTGTTTTTTGGGGTTTGGATTTTTTTTTTTAAAGAGTAAAGAGCCCTAATGTTAAAATATAGTGTATAGTAACCAACTATCCCTCCAAATAGTCCTTATTTTGCTACTGCTCTCTATAGTCTACTTTTTTTTGGGGGGGGAGGGCAGAGAGAGAGGAAGAGAGAGAGAATCTTAAAACAGGTTCTGCACCCAGCGCAGAGCCTAACATGGGGCTCAGTCCTACAACTGAGGTTGTGACCAGAGCCAAAATCAAGAATTGGACCCTTAACCAACGGAGCCACCTAGATGCCCTCTATAATCTACTTTTAAGTTAAGAATGCTGTTGAAATATTTAGGAAAAATATATTCTCAATGCAGGGCTGTGATCTCCTGTTAGAAAAATAGAAACTATGTCTAAAGTCTCATCTCCTATATCAAAATATAAAAGCTGTCCCTGATGCTAGCACAGGAAAAAATACATTCAATTCTAAGCTCCATATTCCATTCTATAAACTTGTGAATAAATGACAGATTAGTATGTGCTAACTATGCTCTTTAAAATTAGTGAGAATTGCTTATTTCAGTGGTGTGCTGATATATGTTTCATAGGATCTCTGAAAAATAAAACAGCCCTGGTTTGTATAGCCTGCCAAATTCCTGTGGTGTAAATATTCCTGTAATGGCCAGTTTCAAGCTACCAATGTGAAGTCACCAAATGCTTGAATTGGAAAAAGAAACATAATAGCACACCATTATAAAGTATTTTTACCCTACAGGTAAAGTAGATATTAACCTTAAGAGTATAAATCATATTAAGATAATTAGGAAATGATGATTTCTGCATGTTTATTACCTTTGTTTTAGTAATGATTTATTTCACTGTAAGTTTGTATAATTTAATTTTAAATAATGCCTATGTTTCACAGTCCGCTTGCAAAATACCAGAAAATGTAATAATCTCTCAGGAGCCAGTATGAACCAGCTCTAACACATCACTGATTTATTAAATCTTTGTTGGGAGGTTTTGCTAGTGTTGGGGAGAGATGAAGTTGGATGTTAGATCCATATTTATCATTGTACAAAAAGTCCCAAGTGGATTAAAGATTTAAGTGTAAAAAAATAAAGCCAAAAATAAGAAAATATGGATAACTATTTTTATCATCTTACAGGGAAAGACTTATTACCTTGACTTCAAAGCAAGAAAGAAAATCAAATTTGTCTGTGTAGATATTTTAAGAGATGTATTTGGTAAAATACACCATAAGCCTAAAAGGGGGGAAAAAACCCAATAAGCTGGAGAGAAATATTGGCAACATATATGAAAGACAGAAGTTAATATCTTAAATACTTAAAGAGCTCCTAAAATCAATAAGAAGAAAGGGTGATTAAAATGGGCAAAAGCTAGAGAATGGGCTGTTTGTAGAAGAAATAAAATCTTTTTAAAAATATTTGAAAAAGAGTCTTCTTTTCATTCACAAAGAAATGCAGAAATAGGGTATAACTTTTAACCTGCTAGATTGACTTTTTAAAAAGATTTTTTTTATGTGAGAGAGAGCCCTAGCAGGCATGAGTAGGCGGAGGGCAAAGGGAGAGGGACCAGCACACTTCCTGCTGAGCCTGAAGCGGGGCTCGATCCCAGGACCCCAAGATCATGACCTGAGCTAATGTCAGAGGCTTAACCGACTGAGCTATCCAGGTGCCCTGCTAGATTAACATTTTTTAAAAAAAGTGATAGCTCCTTTAGTTGTTACAGATGTAATGAAACAGTTACTCTGAAACTTTTGATAATAGTGTAGATGGGTGGAGACTTTCTGGGGGAGCAGTTTCTCAAAATTGAATGTGCGTACCTTTTAACTGGAGATGTCATGGAGCTTATGGAGGCAAAGATGTAGTCACAAGGAAAGCAACGTGAATAGTGGAATGATTATCTTTGAAAGATACTCACAATTAAGTGAAAATCAGTGTCAAAGATTGTCCCCTTAAAAAAAAAAATTACTCAGGGGCGCCTGGGTGGCTCAGTGGGTCAAAGCCTCTGCCTTCGGCTCAGGTCATGGTCTCAGGGTCCTGGGATCGAGCCCCGCATCGGACTCTCTGCTCAGCGGGGAGCCTGCTCCCCACTCTCTGCCTGCTTGTGATCTCTCTCTCTCTGTCAAATAAAAATTAAAAAAAAAATCACTCATATGTTCCAGGAAAGTCTGGGAGGATATCTGCCAATAATGGTTTTAGTGAGGTGAGAGAATAGCAGATTTTCACTTTGGAGTTGATAGTAACTTCCACTTTAAAGAAACACTAAAGGAGGCCTGCTTCTCCCGCTTCCAGTCCCTCTGCTTGTGTTCCCTCTCTCGCTGTGTTTCTCTCTGTCAAATAAATAAAATCTTTAAAAAAAAAAAAAAAAAGAAACACTAAGAATTTCTTTACTATAAAGAATAGCCCTAAGGAGGTACATGAGAGTGTTGCTCTTTTTTAGAGGAGGAAGCTACAAGTCAGAGAGGTCTAAGTGACTTGCCTAAGGTGTCACAGCTAATTAAGAGATACATAAAAGATATGTGATAGAGGTTATTAAGAATAATAAGGTATCCAGGGGTGCCTAGGTGGCTCAGTCATTTAAGCGTCTGCCTTCAGCTCAGGTCATGGTCCCAAGGTCCTGGGATTGAGCCCTGCATCAGGCTGCCTGCTTAGCAGAAAGCCTGTTTCTCTCTCTCTCTCTTCCCCGCTTGTGCTTGCTCATTTCCCTCCTGTTCTCTGTTGCTATCTTTGTCTCCCCCTACCCCCTGAAATAAATAAATACATACATACATACATAAATAATCAATCTTAAAAAAAAAGAATAGAGTATCTACAACCCAGCCTAAGAAATAGAATATAAAACCAACACTGTGAAGCTGCCCTCAAACACCTCCCCATTTCTTTCTTCCTAACCTGCCCTGCCAAGAAGAAACTGCTCCCCAGAATTTTTGTTTTTTATTCCCTGCTTTAAAAAAATAGCTTTCTTGATGATATAAGTCACATATCCTATAAATCACCTGTTTAAAGTGTACAATTTAATGGTTTTTAGTATATTCACAGAGTAAATTTTTTTTTAATTTTATTTATTTATTTGACAGAGAGAGATCACAAGTGGGCAGAGAGAGAAGGGGAAGCAGGCTCCCCACTGAGCAGAGAGCCCAGTGTGGGGCTCAATCCCAGGACCCTGAGATCATGACCCTGAGCCGAAGGCAGAGGCTTTAACCCACTGAGCCACCCAGGCGCCCCCAGAATAAATTTTCTTTTAGAACATTTTCATCACCACCAAAAGAAACATACCCATTAGCAAATCATTCTCTGTTTTCCATGCCCCTGGCAACCATTAATGTTTCTGTTTCTATAGATTTGCCTATTTTGGACATTTCATATAGACAGAATCATTCAGTGTATGTGGTCCTTGTGACTGATTTCTTTCACTTAGCATAATGTTTTCTAAGTTCATCACTTTTATGCCTGAATAATATTCCCTTGTATGGTTATACCACATTTTGTTTACCAGTTGGATATTAGGATTGTTTCCACTTTTTGGCTATTTTGAATACTGCTTATGAACATTCACAGAGAAGTTTTTTTTTAAAGATTTTATTTATTTGTTTGACAGAGAAATACAGAGATCACAAGCAGGCAGAGAGGCAGGCAGAGAGACAAGGGGAAGCAGTCTCCCTGCTGAGCAGAGAGCCTGATGCGGGGACGGGAGCCGAAGGCAGAGGCTTTAACCCACTGAGCCACCCAGGCGCCCCTCAGAGAGAAGTTTTATATGAACATGTTTTCATTTCTCTTGGGGGTATATACCTTGAAGTGGGATTGCTGGGTCACCTAGCATCTGGTAACTATGTTTAACTTTTTGAGGAATCACTAAAACTATGTTCTGTAGTGGCTGAGTCATTTTACGTTCCCATCAACAATGTAAGAGGGTTCCAATTTCTCCACATCCCTGTCAACACTTATTATCTGCCTTCTCAATTATAGGCATCTTAGTGTGAAGTGATACCTCATTGTGGCTTTGATGTGTATTTCCCATTAATATGATGTTACCATCATATTAATTTTTATTTTATATTTTATATTATATTTATATTTATTTATATTTATATTTAATATTTTATATTATTAATAAATTAATTAATGCATATTAAAATATGCATCTTTTCTTGTGCTTGTTGGCTAATTGTATGTTGTCTTCGGAGAAATATCTTTATATTTAAGTTCTTTAACCATTTTTAAATTGGGTTGTCTTTTTATTGTTGAGTTATTAAGTTCTTTATGTGTTCTAAATGCCAGTCCCTTAACAGATATATGATTTGTAAATATGTTCCCCCATTGTGTGGTTTGTCTTTTTACTTTCTTGGTCATTGGTACCCTTTTTTAATTTTGGGGGTGCCTGGGTGGCTCAGATGGTTAAGCATCTGCCTTCAGCTCAGATCATGATCCTGAAGTCCTGGGAATGAGCCCCACATCAGGCTCCCTGCTTGATGGGGAGCCTGATTTTTCCTCTCCTGTTTCCCCTGCTTGTGCTCTTTCACTCTCTCTCTGTCAAATAAATAAATAAAATCTTTAAAAAATAATAATTTTGATGAAATCCAGTTCATCTATTTTCTGTTGCTTGCCCTTATGTCATATCTGAGGTTTTACCTGATCCAGGATCATAAAGATTTACAGCTGTATTTTCTTCTAAGAGTTTTATAGTTTTAACTCATTTTTAGGTCTCTGATCCTTTTTGAGTTAATTTTTTGTATGTGAGGTTTGGGTAAAACTTTATTCTTTTGCCTGTGGATATCCAGCTGTCCCATCACTATATTTGTTGAAAGATTATTATTATTTCCCAATTGAATGGCCTTAGCACCCATGTTGAAAATCATTTGTCCATAATTGTAAGAGTTTATTTCTGGATTTTCAGTTTTATTCCATTGATTTATAAATTTCTCCTTATGCCACTACCACACTGTTGATTACTATAACATTATAACATTGTTGTAAGTTGTGAAATAGGAAAATGTGAGTCTTCCAACTTTGTTCTTTTTTAAGATTGTTTTGGTTATTTTGGGTCCCTTGCATTTTCATAAGAATTTTAGGATTAGTTTATCCATTTCTTTAAAAAAAAAAATGGGCAGTGGGTTAAAGCCTCTTCCTTCAGCTCGGGTCATGATCTCAGGGTCCTGGGATGGAGCCCCGCATCAGGGAGCCTGCTTCCCCCTCTGTCTTTGCCTGCCTCTCTGCCTGCTTGTGATCTCTCTCTCTATGAAATAAATAAATAAAATCTTTAAAAAAAAAAAAAAGCCAGATAGGATTTTGGAAATTTAGGAAATTGCCTTGAATCTGCAAATCAATTTGAGGAGTATTGTCATCTTAACAGTATTAAGTCTTCCAATCCATGAACATGGGATGTTTCCCATTTATTTAGATCTTCCATTTCTTTCAACAATTTTGTAGTTTTCAGAGTATGTTTTAAACATCTTGTTAAATTTATTCCCACGTATTTTATTGTTTTTAACAATATTGTAGTTAACATTGTTTTCTTAATTTCATTTTTGGATTGCCCATTGCTTGTGTATATAGTTGATTTTTGTATATTGATCTTGCTCTGTACCCTGATTGAGCTTGTTTTATTATCTTATTCTTATTTTTATTTTTATTTTAAATAAACTTTATCTTTTAGAGCAGTTTTAGGTTCACAGTGAAATTGCATAGAAAGTACAGAGAGTTCCCATAAACCCACTGATCCTGGGCATGTGTAGCCTCCGTCACTATGAACATCCCTAACCAGAATGATAACATTTAGTATAATCAATGAACCTACAATGACACATCGTTGTCACTACAAGTGCATAGTTTACGTTAGGGTTTACTCTTGGTGTTATGCATTCTGTGGGTTTTTGACAAATGTATAATGACATTGTATCCTATAGAATAATTTTGCTGCCTAAAAATCCTCTGTGCTCTGCTTGTTCATTTATTCCTCTCCCCTAACCCCTGGCAACCACTCTTCTTTTTACTGCCTCCATAATTTTTCCTTTTCATGTCATATAGTTGGAATCAAAGTGGATGTAGCTTTTTCAGATTGGCTTCTTATACTTAGTAATGTGCATTTAAGTTTCCTCTAGGTGTATTCATGGCTTTATAGCTCATTTCTTTTTAGTGCTGAAAAATATTCCATTGTCTGGATGTACCACAGTTTATTTATCTATTCACCTAGAAGGGTGTCTTGGTTGCTTCCAAGTTTTGGGAATTACGATTAAAGCTGCTATAAACATTTATGTGCAGGTTTTTGTGTCGACATAACTTTTTCAGCTCCTTTTGGTAAATACTAAGGAGCATGATTGCTGGAGTGTATGGTAAGGACTATGTTGAGTTTGGTAAGAAATTGCTAATCTGTCTTCCAAAGTGGTTGGACTGTTTGAATACATTCTCACCAGCAATGAATGAGAGTTCCTGTTGCTCCATGTCCTTGTCAGCAGTTGATGTTTTTGGTATTCTGGACTTGGCCATTCTGTGTGGTATGTAGTGGTATTTTCTTTTTGCATTTCCCTGATGACATAAATTTGGAACATCTTTTCATATGCTTATTTACTATCTGTATATCCTCTTTGGTGAGGTGTCTGTTAAGGTCTTTGGCCCATTTTTTTTTTTTTTTGGCCCATTTTTTAATTGGGTGTTTCTGTTTTCATAGTATTGAGTTTTAAGAGTTATAGATTTTAGATAACAGTCTTTTATTAGATATTGTTTGCAAATGTCTTCCTTGTCTGTAGCTTGTCTTCTCATTATCTTGATACTTTATGAAAAGTTTTATTGAGGTAAAATATGCATGCTATAAAATTCTCCCATTTAAAGTGTATAGTTCTTTGAGTTAGTAAATTTATACAATTATGCAACTATCACCATTACTAGTTTTAAATCAGTTCTTTCACTCCCCCACCCCAAAATTCACTAAACAATGTGTTATTTAGTTTTGCTTATTTGGGGGCTTTATACAAATGATAAACAGATTCTAGAGTACTTGGAACTCCTTAGAGAAAAGTATAAATACAGAGTTCAGTAACTTTCAACTTTGGGTTCTTTTTCTAATTAACAAAAGTGATAAAGACTTGAGATGGGTTTGTTTTTTTCTTCATCAACAGTTTAGTGAATCTTTGAGGGAACAGATGAGTCCGGGTTTATACAGAATCTGTATACTTTAGAGCGTGGTTGCCCTATTTATTCAAGCTCCTGAAAGCAGAGGAAATGCTAAACTAGGTTAAATATAAAAATGGTTCTTTGAGACATACCTTTAAATTTCTCTGTAGCTCACTTTTTATGGTGTCCATGATATCTTCAAAGATATTTGCGTAAGTCTCACCGTCTCGTTAGCCTTAGCAAATAAACTCATTCTTTTCTCTTAAAATAAACTTAGTTGGGTTTTTTACTTACACTAATGATTCTGTTATTTTTCGAATCTGAGTTTTGGGGAATTTGGTTTTAAGGATAACCCCTGAATTTCAATACTGAGCAGCTGCTATTACTTAACAGCTGCATCCTCAGATGACTTGATTCTTTGCAGAATGCTGTCGGAACGTGGTTTATAGGAGATGGTAGGAGAAACAGTTTTACAGACTTCCTCAGTGATTCAAGTTGTTGAGATTTAAAGGTTGAAGTACTAGTTTTTCCAGTTCCAGTGTGTTTTACCATTCTGTAATTCCATGAGGTATTTGTGAAAGGAGTTCATACTCTTATCGTTGGAAGAAAATTGAAAAAAAGACATTAAAAAAAAAATGACTGCACGATCCCAGAGACGATTTTTTTCTTTTGCCTTAGTTCTGATTCAGCAGTACTAGTGACAAAAGTAGCAGCAACTAATTGGGGTTGTATTTCAATTCACTTGGGTTCCTAACTTGAATTTGAGAGTAATATAAGTGACCACCTGTTTTGTGGGATCTCTGTACTTCATGGGGCCAATTCTTCCTCAAAACTTGAAATCGGTTTATTTTCATAAAAGCTTTATTTTGTGGTTGTAGAGATAGAAGAGACACAAAGATCATTTCATCTAATATACTTGATGCTCCAGTAATTGATGATTCCTTCCTTCAGTTTTGCTATACAGGGGGATATATTGGATTTCTCAAATTATTATAAAGTGAATTTTTAAGAAAATAATGTCATGTAATTTAGTGGGCAATATTTGAAAGGTGATGCCTGTTGAAATTGCGTAAATTGGAACAGGGTATTCAGACTCCGGAGAGAGAGAAAACAATTACAGGCAGGACAGGTTTTGACATTTTTTTCTTAGGATCCCTATAGTGGTGACTCTGGTCCTCATTTAGTGACTTTAATTCTGAGTCTTATTGTCCTTTTGACTTTCTGCTCAAAAGAGTTCTAGATCTAATACTAATCTATGCCCATTTCCTTTCATTTAGTTCTCTTTCACTGAATGTTAATACCATTATTAAGCTTCCTATAACACTTAAAAAGTGAGAGTGAGGGTGCCTGGGTGGCTTAGTCAGTTAAGCGTCTGTCTTCGGCTCAGGTCATGATCTCAGGGTCCTGGGATTGAGTTCCGCTTCGGGCTCCCTACTCATTGGGGAGCCTGCTTCTCCCTCCACCCATACCCCATGCTCTCTCTCAAATAAATAAATAAAATCTTAAAAAAAAAAAAATGAGGGTAAGTGAGGATTCTCAAAGTGACTTTCTGGGTTAAAAAAAAAAATCCTTACTAAAATCAAAACCTGAACTTGTACAATGTTTTAAGTAAACACTTAAATTTGCTAAAAATGTACTGTGGTGTCTTTGGATAGTGATGAAAAGTTTAATATTAAAGCCATGTGTGGTATAATTAACACAGTAAACTGGAATAAATGCTTTCAGCAAAAATTATTAAATTATAATAGATTGACAATTGTATCATTAAGACAATAACCAAGTCACCTGTATTTTTTTTTTTATCGTTATGTTCTCAGTTGGGTAACCCAGCTGGAATAATTTACCCCCAAATAAACATGGCTGAGTAATATTAGGGTCTGAAGATTGCGTACATCAAGTATAAAGCTTGATATATAGCCTCCAAAAGGAAAAGAATTTGAAGATGATTTATGTATGTACACCATTTTTCCTCACTCTACTCATTTTCTAATTTGATTTCTCAGGGTTTGGGTTGTAAAAATAAATCATTTTACTGTGTCTTTCTTATTAAGCTTTGTTCTTTTAAAAGAATTTGCTGAAATGTTCTCTCTAAAGGGGAGATAATTTTACAGTATGAAAGTCCTTTTATGTTTTGTCTGTATTTGTCTATATACAGTAAGTTCCTAATTCCTTTCTCCAAAGATGTTTGTAGAGTCAACTTGTGGAAGATTTATCCCTTCACTCTCATAAAAGTTCAATTAGTAACATGGAACATCTTATTCCCTACTCTTTATTCTGGAGCTTTTATGACAAATAAGGGGTTCGCAGGAAGAAATCATGATATAATGAGAAACCCTGAGAGATGCATTTGGAGACAAATAATTAAAAACTGAATGAAATGACAAAGGAGTGATTATTTACCTGTTGAAAAACTGCAAGACTTAAGAAAAGTTAAGGCAAAACAATGTTTTATGGAAAACCCTACCAAAGTAATGGTTCTATTCTTTAACCTTGTAAATAGTTTAAATAGCTGTGATTTCAGTTAAGTAGTTGGGTGAATGTACAGATTTAAGATGTCAAAAATATTTTTTTAAATGTCAAAAATAATTTTGGGGGCTCCTAGGTCGCTCAGTGGGTTGAGCCTCTGCCTTTGGCTCGGGTCGTGATCTCAGGGTCTTGGGATTGAGCCATGCAGGGCTCTCTATTCGGCACAGAGCCTGCTTAAAAAATAAATAAATAAAAATAATAATAATTTTCTGAACCCAAATATAAGACTAACATTTTTATTGCTAACTTGGACAATAACATAGAAGGCTTATCAAATTTCCCAATCAACAGGAGCTAGGAAAGATGGCTAATAGAGTAGATAACAAGTATTCAGGGAGAGCAATCTAAGAATGAGAGGCAGAAATTCGACAAGTGGAAATTTAGCAGGGTTAAATGTAAAGGTCTGACTTTAGAGTTGTCTTTAAATTAGCAAACATTTATTGAAGACCTGTGTACTGGACTTTGAGCACTGAGGGTATACAGAGAACAAAATTTATATGATGTTAAGTAGAGAAGGTAGACATTTAAAAATCTCCTGAGATAATTTACTCACATTCATTCAGCTCCTTATTCACCATGTGACTTTAAGCAAGTTGCTTTGTTGCTCTTTGTGTCTCAGTTCCATCTTTTATAAAACAGGGATTATAATGGTACCTATCTAGCGTTCTTTTGAGAATTAAATGAGATATATAAAATTCTTAATATAGTGCTTACCCATAGTAAACAATAAATATCAGCTGTTTTTATGGTTATCTCTTAACACCATCTTTTTTTGTGGAGGAAAATAGAGTGATTATGGTACCTAGTCTAATTGGTGAGGCCCAGAAAGCTTCCCTGACAAAATCCCTACCTTGAGGAAACTTGTACTTGAGTCTTTGTTAACAAATTTCAGTTAAGACACACATACAGGTAGGCACAGGATGCTTACTGTGGGAAGACATAGGTGGGATACCCAGGCTCTCAGTTTGTACAATTTCAGGGGGACATTTCTTACAGCATTATATTGTGAATGATAGTCCCTGTAGTTATGCAGTGTGTTTTTTTGTTTGTTTTTTGTAATAGGCCAAATTAGGGAAAGGGCATCTGAATTAAATTTTGTTGGCAAAGGTCAAGTGATGACCAACAGAGGGAATTTCATGTACAGAGAACATGTGAGATCATGGTACATTGGGGACCTGGAATTACTTAATTATGACTAAAGTTAAAGATGAGCTGGGATGGTTGAGAGTGATTGCTAAGAGATGAGATTAAGAAGGACCTTATTTGGTGCCTGGGTGGCTCAGTGGGTTAAGCCTCTGCCTTTGGCTTAGGTCATGATCTCAGGGTCCTGGGATCGAACCACGCATCGGGCTCCCTGCTCAGCAGAGAGCCTACTTTCCCCTCTCTCTCTGCCTGCCTCTCTGCCTACTTGTGATCTCTCTCTGTCCATCAAATAAATAAATAAAATCTTAAAAAAAAAAAAAGACCTTGTTTGCTATTTTAATGTTTTCAGATTTTATCTGAATCAAGGAAGCTATTGGTTAAGTTACACAGAGGATTAAGTGATCAGATTTATTTTTATAATGTGGTCAGGCAGCACCAGGCAGTACTGAGAGGGAATGGTTTGCAGTAGGAAGTAGGAACAGATCTACAAGTGAAGAGAAGGCAACCATAGTGGTTTAGGTCAGTGCTACTCCTATTGTGGGCCACAAACTTTATTACAGCCTGGCAGTGGTGAAGGTACCTTTGTCCTTACTTGCTTGAGGCTCATTCCTAGACATTTAGAAACTTGATGGCAGCTTGACATAGTTCAAGGTTGATAACCTTTCCGGAACTTTGAGTGTTCCTTAGCAAGTCTTACACTCATCTCAGGACAGCTCTTTTCTCCACTGCCCACAACAGCTATTTCAAACCTCTGTCACTCTCCTCGAGTTCCTACTCCACCTCTTCCTCACTTTCCACAGATGACTTCATCCTCTGTTTCACAGAGAAAATAAAGCTAAAGGATGCAGGAACTGGATAACTTCCTGTTCCACCCACAGACAAATATGCATGTCAACGTTTCTCAGCTTTCCTCCACTTTTCAAGTTGTCTTTAGATCCTATTCTCTCCCATTATTTTCCAGAGCCTTTTTTCCTTTTATTATCTTAGGTTTTCAACCTCTGCCTCTCTGTCGTACCTTTACCTATACCTATAAACTTGCTCAAGGTTCACCCCTAAATTCAATCTTTATCATCCTGTAGATTACCAACCCAGCTTCTCTCTTTCCCTTCATAACCACGCTCCTTGAAAGATTAGTTTTTTTTTTTTAAAAGATTTTATTTATTTGACAGAGAGAAACACAGCGAGAGAGGGAACACAAGCAGAGGGAACCGTAGTGGGATAAGCAGGCTTCCCGCTGAGCAGAGAGCCCGATGTGGGGCTCGATCCCAGGACCCTGGGATCATGACCTGAGCCGAAGGCAGACGCCTAACGACTGAGCCACCCAGGCGCCCCCGAAAGATTAGTTTTTGATCATTGTCTCCACTTCTCATTTTCTCCCAATCTGCTGTATGTTCCTTTCTAGCCCAAACTGCTCTAACTATCAGGTAGATACTAAATCCAGTGAACACATTTTGGCCCCCTGATTTATTTTCCTAATGGCTAATGGTATTGAGTATCTTATCTTGTTTGCCATCTCTTTATCCTTTTTGTAAAGTACCTTTTCAGGTCTTTGCTCATGTTTAAATTGGGTTGTTTGTTTTCTTAATATTGGGCTTTGAGCAGTCCTTATATATTCTCAATGTATGTCCTCTTTTAGGTATGTGATTTGCAAATATTTTTCTCTGATTCTGTAATTCTTTTTAAAAAATATTCTCTCAACAGTTTCTTTCATAATACAAACATTTTAATTTTGCTGAAGTCCAGTTGATCAGTTTTTTTTCTTTCATGGATTCTGCTTTTGGTGACCTGTTTACAAAACTCTTTACCTATAGGTCATGAGGATTTCTCCTGTGTGTTTTCTTCTAAAAGTTGTATAGTTTTGTGGTTTATGTTGAGATCTATAATCCATGTTTGAGTTAATTTTTGTATAAGTTGTAATGTTTAGGCCGAGCTTCTTTTTTTTGACGTATTGGTATCTAGTTTTTCCAACCATTTATTGAAAAGCACATCCTATCCTTTCTCCATTGATTTGATTTTGTATCTTTTTCAACAATCAACTGGCTATATTTGTATCTCATTTTTTCTTTGATAGAATTTAGAAGTGTGTTTTTAATTTTAAAAATTGATACTTATTTTTAGTTTATTGCCTTGTAACATTATTTTGTTATGATTTGAATATGTCTACATTATACCATTTTCCTTGAATTTGTTGAGATTTACCTATGATTTAGTATGTGATCACTTTTTATATAAATTTGTGTGTCTGAAACATGTTTATTCTGCAGTTATTTAGTGTAATGTTTTGTGTACGTTCACTAGATACTTTGCTAATCGTGTTTAAATGTTATATGTTTTATATAATTAAATATGTAATTAAATATTTTTATATGCATAATCTTTAAGTTGGTAAGTACTTATAAATATATTGTTAAATCTTACTCTGGTGAATTTTTATTATTTCTCCTCTTAGATCTATCACTTTGCTTTTATGTGTTTTGAAACTTTTATTATGTACGAGTTTAGAATTTATATCCTATTATATCGAGCCTGTAAACATGTATTCACTCTTATCTCTAAAAATTCCTTTCCCACAAAGTTTATCTTTTAATAATATAGCTACCACTTTTTCTTTATTTATTTTCTTTATTTATTTTAAAAGATTCTTATTTATTTATCAGAGAGAGAGAGAGAGCCCAAGCAGAGGTAGCAGCAGGCAGAGAAAGAAGCAGGCTCTCAATGGGGGACTTGATCCCAGGACCCTGGGATCATGACCTGAGCCGAAGGCAAACACCTAACTGACTGAGCCACATAGGCGTCCCTTTTTCTTTATTTTTAGTTAATTTTTATTGTAATTTACATGCAACAGAATATACTTATGTATATAATTTGAGTTTTGACAAGTAAGCAAGCATCACCGCAGTGAAGATACAGATCGTTTCAGTACCCCAGGAAGTTCACCACCATGTGTACTCTCCTCCTCCTGCCCTAGGCAACAACTTTTTTGTTGCTATCATGTTTAATTTTATTTGTTCTTAGATTTTAAATATATGGAATCATATTGTATGTACTCTTTTCTGCCAGTTTTTTTTTAAAGCTTGTACTTTTTTTGTAGGATTTTTTTTTTTTTTTAAGACTTTATTTATTTGACAAAGAGGAGAGAGATCACAAGTAGGCAGAGACAGAGGGGGAAGCAGGCTCCCCGCTGAGCAGACAGCCCGATGTGGGGCTCGATCCCAGGACCCTGAGATCATGACCTGAGCTGAAGGCAGACGCTTAATGACTGAGCCACCCAGTCGCCCCCATAGATGGTTCTTGTGATTTTTAAAATTGTGAGTTTATGGCCTTTGGAACTTTTTTGTAATTTTTTTGAGGCTGAAAATCAGATCTGTCTTCAGAAATAATTTGAGTGTCTAGAGGAATCACCTACTTTTAAGTAAATTTTTGACCTTAGTTTTTTAGGCCACACAACTAGTTCGAATTGTAGCACCACAAGGGTGCAGCCTTGTGGTTAAGAATTCTCAGTGAAGACATGTTTCCGTTTAATTGCTCTACATGAACCATGAACCAAAGCCAGTAAAAACCCTCTTCTCATCATCTCCCTCTGCAAAATGAGTTTTTTTTTTTTTTTTTCCTATTTTACCCTCTAAGGATGCAGCTTTTTGAGGAGTCTTGGCATTAGACAGGTGTTAATCCATTCTGTCTCCATGGTAGTGCTCAAGGTAGCCTTTTCTTTTCTTTCTCTCTCTCTCTCTTTTTTAAAGATTTCTTTTTATTTATTACAGAGAGAGAGTGTGTGAGCACCTGCATATGTGCACACGTGGAGGGTAGGGGGAGAGGAAGGGAGAGTTTGTTTTGTTTTCGGATATTATTTATTTGAGAGAGGGAACGAGCAGGGGGGAGGGCCAGAGGGTGAGCAGGGAGCCTGATGCCAGGCTTGATCCCAGAACCCTGTGATCAAAACCTGAGCTGAAGGCAGAACTGACTGAGTTACTCAGGCCCCCCTCAAGGTAGCCTTTTCATCTCAATCAGTAGCCCATTAAAACCTAGACTCCCCCCACCCCACCCCCCAAGGATTAGCCTGTAGCTCCAGGAAAAGCTCTAGCTATAGTGTTCCTCACTCTTATGAATTTATGCTTTCTACCCTCAGGACTTCCTTTGCTTCCTCTCAAAGTTAGCCATATATTTAAAAGCATGTATATTTTAAAGTACATTTTATCCAGCATTCTAAGTATAGTTTTCAATCCGATTTCCTGTTACCCTATACCAGTGTATCTTTGAGAGTTAGACCTCTATTTGTTTTCAGAGTATGATAAGCAATAAGATATAGTATAAGGGGAAAAATAAAGTCCACATTCAGTCCTGTCTCCAAGCTTGGAAAATCCTTCTCCTGCTTTGATGGTGGCAAAAGCATCCTACGCTTCACTCACTTCAGTTCTTTTTCTCTCTAGATATTCTCCACCTCTGGCTCAACTCCCACCCTCATCTATACCCCCAGACAGAATGAATTGATCTCTTACATTTGTTTCCATACTGTTTTATATATATCTTTCTTAAAGGGGGGGAGATATCCCTGTAGACACAAAGAAAGATACTGGTTTTTATTTATTTCTATGTCCTTAGCATGTATTAGGCATTCATTAAGTCTGTTGAATTGAGTTTGCAAAATCTTTGTAACTTAATTTACTGTTTATTTTTAGGAAATAACTTTTTAAGGAGGTAAAGTTTATTTAGCATATTGAAGATAAAATAATTTTATCTGGTGTTTGCTAAATTGCTTGGGCTGATTATATTTAAGGAAAGATTAAAGTGTGGTTAAAATGTTATCTCTTACAATCTCTAGAGGGACTGGGTGGTATGATTTTAGAACAGATGGATATTTAGATTCCCAATTCTAAATCCTAGTTTACTTTAAAATTATGGAATATGTAGGGGTCCCTCTCTGGCTCAGTTGGAGGAGCATGCAAGTCTTGACCTTGGGGTTGTGAGTTTGAGCCCCACATGGGGTGTGAAGATTATGGGGGAAAAGAAAAAACTTTAAAAAAAAAAATGGAACCTTGAATTTTTCTGGAAGCAGCTTTTGTATCTGGACCATCAAAGGGAATTTTTGTCTTTGGGGCACTAGTTTTTTAATATAAGATTTTTAATTTATAATTTGTCAGAGAGAAAGAGTACGCATAAGCAGAGAGAGCAGCCGGCAGAGGGAGAAGCAGGCTTCCCACTGAACAGGGAGCCGTCGTGGGACCTCAGGATCATGACCTGAGCCAAAGGCAGACACTTCCTTAACCCACTGAGCCAGCTACGCATCCTGGGGGACTGTTTCTTAAAAATGAAAAAAGGGGCGCCTGGGTGGCTCAGATGGATAAGCATCTGTCTTCAGCTCAGGTCATGATCTCCAGATA
>CM053619.1:12886281-12978748 GCA_028646535.1 Procyon lotor | reverse complement strand
AGGGGAGAAGACCAACTAGAGCAGAAGCTGAGATGACTTTACAACAGTAGAGGCACAGGTAAGAGAAGGCAGAAGGAAGTGCCAATACCTTCCTTAACCCTATCTGGAGATCATGACCTGAGCTGAAGACAGATGCTTATCCATCTGAGCCACCCAGGCGCCCCTTTTTTCATTTTTAAGAAACAGTCCCCCAGGATGCATAGCTGGCTCAGTGGGTTAAGGAAGGTTGGGTTAACCCTTAAGAGGTTGGGGGATAGACAGGAAGCTGGCTCTTGTTGCTCAAAGGAATGTGTTTCACATGTAAATGTTTTTCTGATAATCCACTTTTTGTTTTAACATCTCCACAATCAAAATGTTTTTTACCATCAGTCATAACCCATAGATTAATAAACAGCTTGTTTGTTTTTCTTTTTGGTGGTACATAAAACAATAGCACATTTACCCTTAATGGCATCCTACAGTTAATGAAATAGGGTATAACTTTACATTGCTCATAAGGAGGAATATTGGCTGTGTTAACCTGTTTACATTATGTGATCTGCCAGACAAAACAGTTTTTTTAAAACATTCAGAAACAGCTTCTCAGCATTAAACTGACTCAGACAGCTGACTTTTTTTTTTTTTTTTAAAGATTTTATTTATTTATTTGACAGAGAGGAGAGAGATCACAAGTAGGCAGAGAGGAAGGCAGAGAGAGAGGGGGAAGCAGGCTCCCTGCTGAGCAGAGAGCTGGATGCGGGGCTCGATCCCAGGACCCTGAGATCATGATCTGAGCTGAAGGCAGAGGCTTTAACCCACTGAGCCACCCAGGTGCCCCCAGACAGCTGACTCTTGATGTTATTTCAGAAGAAATCTCTGTCTAAGGTGGTTTGTGTGAAATGAGCAACTACTTTTGTAAAATGCCCACCACTAAACAGGCTGCGCTTGAAATTGCCAGAAATTGTGACTCTTGTGTAAGTAGTTACTAGACAGAAATGAAAGTGACCTTTCCCCATCCTTGTTAGTTAAGGGGCTATTTCCCTGCAACACCTAATTATTCTTTATTAGGCAAGAAAAACTCATGTTGTAACTTCTTATTGGCATTGCCTAGATAACATCTTTGCACAATTTGTGCCTCAAGTTCATCTCTGTATTTTATTGTTGAATCTCTTTGGAATTTTGACATTAACTGTTGAGCCCACAGACTACTTGTCTTGTTTGACAGAATTGGTCATTTCAGTGAAAATAACTCAAAAACTATTCTTAAGTTTCCTCTTTTGTTTTGACTGCTATAAAGCTCATAGCCAGCTGTGCAGCCTTCTTGGTTAAGGAATGTAGAATAATTTAGCTTATGTTTTGCATACAGACCACCTTCAGCCCCCCTCATCCTCACTTCAAAACTTTCCTACCCATTTTTTCCCCTTCCCAGACTTTATTTCCCCCCCCCTTTTTTTTTAAGTCCTATACTGTATGTTTCTTTCTTAGCTACCTCTCCTTTGTTTTGAATGGGTAGGATATAAATAAAGCTAAAAACACCACCAATAAAATCCATCTTTTAAAACCTTTTTTCCAGGGGCACCTGGGTAGCTCAGGTCATGATCTCAGGGTCCTGGGATCCAGCCCCTCGTCGGGCTCTCTGCTCAGTGGGGAGCCTGCTTCCCCCTCTCCCTCTGCCTGCCTCTGTCTACTGGTGGTCTCTGTCAAATAAATAAAATCTTTAAAAAACAAAAACCAAAAAAAACCCCCTTTTTTCCAAATAGTGAAAACAGCAAATTGAAACAGGTGAAGCAGAAAGTCCATTTTTGTTTTCCTTTCCTCATACGTGTATTAAATGAGGTGAGTTGTTTTGGGGAGAGGAAAATTTTGTTTTGCTGAATCATTTGTGATTGTTCTCATTTTGGGGGGCTAAAAAGGATTGTGAACTCTTCCAAGTTATTTCTAAGTTAGAGACTGGATTTTTAAAGAAATGATAATGATAAATTAAACATTTGAATGACTTTTAGAGTTAGTTACTATAGATTAGCTGAAATAGTGTGAGAGAATTACATTCTTTTCTAACAGGAAAGGTGCTTTTCTCCTGGCATTTTGCTTGAGCATGGAAAAGGCTTAGGAAAGTACCGTTGCTTCTATGTATCTGTGGGTGAATATTTTAACTTGAGTTAATTATGTGAATAAAATACAGAGAACCTATAGTTTATAAAACAGTGGAAGGAAAGAAATGGGACGGACAGGTGAACTGTCATTGGTGTCTGCATTTTATTCAAACATTTGTCTTCTCTTTAGCCAAATCGAGTCCAAAGTGGGAATTGGACTCTTCTCACCATTGGCATTTTTTCTTCTTTCTCCCCATTTCTTCTGCCTCTGAAGTATCAGTGTAGCATGAAAGATTGAGAACAACTTATAGTCAAAGATATACATAAAATTATACTAATCTAATATTTTGTGTCATGCCAACTCTTTTTTTTTTTTTTTTTAAGATTTTATTTATTTATTTGACAGAGCGATCACAAGTAGAGTGGTGGGCAGAGAGAAAAGGGGAAGCAGGCTCCCTGCAGGACCCTGAGATCATGACCTGAGCCGAAGGCAGAGGCTTTAATCCACTGAGCCACCCAGGTGCCCCATCAACTTTTTTTTTTTTTTTATGTTTACTCTTCTTGGTGCTTTCTGTTGTTGTTAGTACCTATCCCCTTTCCTCCTTTCTCCTATTCTTATCTTTTTTTTTTTTTTTTTTTTTTTTTTTTTGCTGTGCACTTCTCTTTCTTATACTAGGTATAAACCTCCTTTCCCTTTCTTCCCCTATTTGCCAGCCCTTGGGGACAGAAGTCATTCTAGAGAATTGTCTTAGAATACGGAAATTATAACTATTTCTAAGCCTGTTAGGCATCCGGCACTGTAAATTAATCTAAAACAATCTAGCGATTAAGAGCAGGCATCTTGATCAGTTTGATGCAGAGAATACTATTACATTAAACCTTCCATTAGTATGGAGGAATTAATAAGAAAACGTTTGGAAACTTAAGCTGCTTCTTGTCAGTGATGTGTTATTCATTCATACTGGAGATGATAAATGATTTCTTGATATTCATATTGTATAACATTAACCTTACATTACTATCAAAGTCTCTTTCCTGTAAGCTTTGAAAGAAGATTAATTAAAAATTTACAGAAAATTCCAGTCTTTCTCAAACATTTTATAGTTCAAATTGTGGAACAGAATTCTTACAAGGTGTTTAGTCTATCTTAAAGTGTTTGTTGTTACTTAAACACTGAAAAGAATAAGCAAATAAAATGGCATTGAATGGAGCTTATTAATGTGTTCAGTTAGTTAAAATTATGAAAGAATACTGTTTCAGTCTACTTCCGTACATTTTTCTTTTTCTCCTGGAAGGTGTCGGTGTGCTTATTTTTGGTAAAGGTAGCTGAATGAAAAAAAAAAAAAAAGGTAGCTGAATGAGAGTTTAAATCACTGCCTATCTAGAAGAAAATTAAAATTTATTTACTAAACGATTTCCTGAGATAATACCTTTTTTTCAAGCACTGCAATAAAAATGTCTATAAAATCTTTGATTATATCGTAAAATAGATCATGTTATTTTTAAAAAGTTAATGGACTTTATTTTTTAGAGCAGTTTTAGATTCACAGCAAAATTAATTGCAAGTCCAGAGTTCCCATGTATGTCTCCCACCTTCCCCTTCAGTCTGCCCACCATGAGTATCTCATACCACTGTGGAACATTTATAACAATTGATGAAGCAACATTGGCATGTTATCATCATCCAAAGTCCACAGTTTACATTAAGGTCGTTCTTTGTGTTGTGTATTCTGTGGGTTTTGGCAAATGTCTAATGATATTTCCAGTCTTAGAGTATCACACAGAATAGTTTTACGGCCCCCCCAATCTTTAGCCCTCCTTCTCCCCAAACTTTTTACCGTCTCCATAGGTTTGCCTTTTCCTGAATGTCATATAGTTGGACTCATGTAATATTCAACCTTTTCATATTGGCTTCTTTCACTTAGTAATATGCATTTAAGATTCCTCCTTGTCTTTTTGCTGCTTGGTAGCTCATTTCTTTTTACTGCTGAATAATATTCTTTTTTAAGGACTTAGCACACTTTATCTGTTTACCTGTTGAAGGACATATCGGTTGCTTCTAAGTTTGGGTAATTATGAATAAAGTTTTTGTAGACATTCATGTGCAGGTTTTTGTATGGTCATAAATTTTCAGCTTATTTGGGTATATGCCAAGGAGTGTGACTACTGGATTTAGTGATCATGTTACTATTTGTTAAAAAAGAAATTCTGTAGAATAAAAAACGCACAAAATCTTCCTCTTGCTAGCAGAATTAAACCTGGTCCAGGCAATTGTTGAAGACTTTTCTGGGGGTCATTTCAGTTGTGGTGCTAGTAAATTTTATCACTGCTGTTATTTCCTTGTGCCAGCATTACTGCAATGTTCTCATAGTTGGTCTCTTTATTTGGTCTCCCATTTTATTTCGTCCTCATTTGCAGGCTTAAGGGAAGATTAAATGAGATTGTGCATGTAATGTGCCTAGTGCAGGGCTGGATTCAGAGTAGTCATAGAATATTTGGTATAGCACCCTTTCTACCCCATTTCCTCAATTTGTTTGTTAATGAAGTTCATCCATAGCCCTAGCATGTGTCATTAAAAGACCCCTAAAAACCCACCTCAGCCTCTCTTCCTAGATTTATGTACTATTGTGGATTCTTTCCTTGTTACTTCTTTTGTTTTTTAATTATAAAAAACATGACATAATATTTGCCCTTTTAGCCATTTTTAAGTGTATAGAACAATAGTGTTAACTATATGCATATTGTTGTTTTAACAGATTTCTAGAACTTTTCATCTTTCAAAATTGAAACTCTAGGGGTGCTTGGGTGGCTCAGACTTGCCTTAGGGTCAGGTCATGATCTCAGGGTCCTGGGATCCAGCCCCTCAGCAGGGAGCCTGCTTCCTCCTCTCTCTCTTCCTGCCTCTCTGCCTACTTGTGATCTCTCAGTGTCAAATAAATAAATAAAATCTTAAAAAAAAATTGAAATTCTATATCCACTGAACAACAGCTTCCTGTCCCCCACCCTCCCAACCCTAGTATCCATTTTCTACTGTGTTTCTATGAGTTTGACTACTTTAGATAGCTTATATAAGTGGAATTATGCAGTATTTGTTTTTGTGACTGGCTTGTTTCCCTGAGCATAATGCCCTCAAGTTTCTTTCATGTTGTGGCGTATGACAGGATCTCCTTTTTAAAAGACTTAGGGGCGCCTGGGTGGCTCAGTGGGCTAAAGCCTTTGCGTTCAGCTCAGGTCATGATCTCAGAGTCCTGGGATCGAGCCCTGCATCGGGCTCTCCGCTCAGCGGGAGCCTGCTTTCCCCTCTCTCTGCCTGCCTCTCTGCCTGCTTGTGATCTCTCTCTCTCTGTCAGATAAATAAAATCTTTTAAAAAAAATCAAATAAAAATAAAAGACTTCTTAACACTCATGTGTATGTATGTATTTACCTGTATATGTAAAGGACTATAATATATACATATATGTACATATTTTCTTTTATCCTTTTGATGGATGGATACTTCTACCTCTTGGCTAATGTGAATAATGCTTCAATGAACATGGGTGTGCAAATAGCTCTTTGAGATCCTGTTTTCAGTTCTTTTAGATATATACCAAGAAGAGGGATTGCTAGATCATATGATAATTCTACTTTTAATTTTTTGAGGTACCCCCATACTGTTCTGTTGTCTTTTTTCTTTTTAGATTTATTTATTTGTTTGTTTGAGAGAGAGTGTGAGAGTGAGTATGAGCAGGGGGGAAGAACAGAGGGAGAGGGAGAGGTAGACTTGCCGCTGAGCAGAGAGCCTGATGCAGGACATGATCCCAGAATCCTGTGATCATGACCTGGGCTGAGGGCAGACTCTTAACTGACTGAACCACCCAGGTCCCCGAAGTACCCCCATACTGTTTTCCATAGCAGCTGCATTATTTTACACTCCCAGCAACAATGCCTAAGGGTTCCAGTTTTTCCACATCCTCACCAGTACTTGTTTTTTCTTCTTTGATAGTGACCATCCTAATGGTGTAAGGTAATATCTCATTGTGGTTTTGATTTGCATTTCCTGAATGGTTAGTGGTATTGATTGAACACCTTTTCATATATTTGTTGTCCATTTGTATATATTCTTTGGAGAAATGTCTGTTCAAGTCCTTTGCCCATTTTTTAATCAAGTTATTTTTTTGTTGTTGAGTTGTACAAATTTTAAAAAATATTTGCGGTATTAATCCCTTACTAGATACGTGGTTTGCACATATTTCCTCCCCTTCTGTAGGATGAATTTTCTACTGATTGTTTCCTTTGCTGTGCAGTTTTAAGTTTGATATTGTTCCATTTGTCCATTTTTACTTTTATCACCTGTGCTTTTGGTGTCATCTGAGAATTCATTGCCAAATCCAGTATCATGAAGCTTTTTCCCTTTGTTCTCTTCTAGGAGTTTTATAGTTCCAGGTCTTACATTTAGGTTTTTCATATATTTTGAGTTAATTTTTGTATATGGTATAAATAAGGGTCCAAGTTCATTCTTTTGCATGTGGATATCCAGTTTTCCTAATATTATGGATTATACTTCAGGAGATCTGTGAATCCCTGACATTGGATGCAGTACTGTGTGTGTGTGTGTGTGTGTGTGTGTGTGTGTGTGACTTTTTAAGAAGAAGATCCATTAACTTTCATCAGATTCTGGAAGTGATTCCCTCCACCCCTAAGGCTAGGACGATGACAGTCTAAGAGGTAATTATCTAAATGTAAATTTGTCATTGAGCCTGGCTAGGGAAAATTCTGGTTATCATTGGAACATAGTACACTTATGAATGCAAGGTATGTTCATGCTACTAATGAAATGGAGAGCCTTAGTGAGAAGCAGGATGGGACCAGTATCAAGTGTAGCATCTGCAGGCACTTTAGTTCTTCAATTAGTTTGTAGTATCATGGACCTGGTTGGCAGATTAGCATAGTATATATTCTTGTCAAATATTCTGAAAATTTTTTGAACAAAGAAAACCAAACATTCAAATAAAAACCACAAAGAACTGGAGGAAAGTCTCTTCCATTGAGAGGCAAGATTGAATAAAGCTTACCTTTAACCTTTTTATCCTGAGGACTTTTTAACCCTTCACGTAGACCAATAATGTATATATAATGGCGGAGCAATGGTATTTGGGTTTTATGTTGATATGAAAGTTACCTATTATCAGGTTTGCATTTGATAGACACTTCCAAGCAAATTCACCCTTCAGGAGCATGTGTTCCAAATGCTTTGATTAGTAACCTCCCTCACCTCTGCTCCCTACTTCTCCTTCCACCCCACACATTATTGAAAACTTGTCAACTACATAAGGGAAAGCTTCCCTCTGCCCCAAATCTCATGCTTTTTTTTTTTTTTTAAGTAACTCTTTATATGGCAATGTTGCATCTGTATTATATTAGTAATGGCTTTTTCTGACAGGCTTAGCTAAAGAAAATAGTTCTCTGTGTAATCTTGTTTCTTAAAAACATTATTGGCTATTGAAAAGAAAAAGAGTGCTAGCATAGCATACAAAATGCATTTGAGATACCTAAATTATAAGAAAATATTTTGTCAAAATGCATCTTTACAAGTCCCAGATGCCTAATTATGAGTTTCTATTAATATATTCATCTAACTTTTATCCGTTCCTTTTGTCTGAAACCAGGATCCCTCCCTGTCTTTGTGAGTAGGAGTCTGGGAAAAAGGGAAGATGGGGTTAAAAGGGAAGCACAGTCCCCTGTGTTTCTTGTAGCTCTTCTTATTGCAGGATCAGTTTGGATTGTAAGATGAAATTGAAGTGCAGAATTTAATGTTGACCTCTAAAGTTGATGGTCCAAAAGGGTTTATTTATCATGACTAAAGCCTGTCAATTGTTGGATTGAGTAGAGTGCTTTTGGCTGTAAAAGCTTTAAAATGTAAACATTGAGGAAATAGCATCTTTGTAATGACTAAGTAACATAACATATGCAGGTGCACATCTTAGAATTTTCTCATTTATCCTAAAAGTTATACCTCACCAGTCATTTATAAGGGAAATTTTAACCATTAGCATGGGTTATACTGCATAGTTTGATGCCAAAGTTCCTTTTGTGGCTCTTCCTAAAAAGTATTTTGGTCATCATAAAAACTGTGTGCAGAGGACTATTTGAAATAATAGACACATGGTTTAGAAATAAGCAGAGGAAAAGAACATCCTTATGTTGTGTATTACATCTACCTTTCCCCACACTATTATTTCTGTACCATCCCGTGAGCAGTTTGAGAGGTAGAAAATTGTCTTGTGTTAAGTCTTCCATCTGTTTCCAGAATTATTTGTACCAATGAAGAGGCTTGATTTCTATAATCTAATTGTATTGTTTAATTACGAGATTGAAAAGTTCTTGATGTCAGGGTGGGTGGGTGTCCCCTTTGTGTATGTTGATAGTGCCTAACAGCAGCTTATGCGTGACTTAAATTTGTTGAATTAATAAAGTAATGTACCTTCCTTCTTTGGATAGCACCCCTAAAAATGAATTTGTGTTTGAAGATTTTAATTACTTTAAGCAAATATTTTTTTGGAATAGAAAATAATACCATTTTTTGTGAGATTGATAAGTTACCTTTATATCACATTCAGAAAGGAAAAGGTTGCAGTTCTAGATTATTACATAAATTTGAAACGCAGAGTCTGAGCTTTTATAGTGAATGTTAACCAGGGATGTGCGTCAGATGTCCACTTCTGATGTCCACTTCCCAGCCCAGACCTGCTAAATCCTAATCTCTGGAAGGAGAGACATTGATTTTTAGAAACTCTATCAGAAACTTGAATGTATTGTTATTATTTGAAGGTTCTTGTTGATGGTTTTGTAGCAATTAAGTATTGCTTTGTGTGACATGGATTTCCATATATTTAGAGTTTGAATACAAGTCATGAGCACAATAATTCCTTTAAATCTTACTGGCCATTTAATAGATATTATTGTATCTTTCTTTTAGAGATAGGACTTTGTATTATCACATAACCATGAAAATTCTTTATGTGACCTTTATGAGAGAATATAGAGAATATAGAGATAGTAGCAACAGAGAAGAGGTTTAAGGTATGTTGAATGGTCCACAGATTTTTCCCTCGGTTGATAGCTTATTGCCCAATGCGTAGCACAAAACAATGTGGAAGGGATGAATTGTGTCATGACACAGTAGGTTAGGACAGTGTAGAAGATCCATTAGGCCAGTATTTGAAAAGACTGAGGCCCATTAGGGTTACATGTAGTAGGTTTAGCCTTGGACACAGAGGCAGCAGCCTGGCTTGTATCTAAGTTCTGATTTGGTAGTTGTGTGACTGTGAGCACCTTCTTTAATACCTCGGAGTATTGTTTTCTTGTCTGTAAAATAAAGGTAAAAGAACTTACCTTACATGGTTATCATAATGATTGAATGTTGTAGCATGCCTTCACTAGCATATAAGGATGTTTGAATTAGAAAATATTGTTTTGTTAAATGTCTAGCCCAAAGTCTGAAAGCTGCTGAGTGATAGAGCTAGTAATAGATAGAACTCAGCCACCTAACTGCCAGTCCCAGAAAGGGGCAGTGGTGGAGTTAAAGTCTTCTAGGCTTCTGAATTGTCTGGGCTGTGACTTGTCAGTAGGACTAAAAGTTCTGTATCATTGCATTTTGTAATTTTTTCCAGTATTGTGCATGCTGGATAAACCAAATTTCAGTGCATTAAAGTTCAGTATATGGGGTGCCTGACTGACTCATTCTGTGAAACATGTGACTCTTGATCTCAGGATTCTAAGTTCGAGCCCCACATTGGGTGTGGAGTTTACTTAAAAATAAAATCCTTTTTTGGGCTCCTGGGTGGCTCAGTCGTTAAGTGTCTGCCTTCAGCCCAGGTCATGATCCCAGCGTCCTGGGATTGAGCCCCCGCATCGGGCTCTCTGCTCAGCAGGAAGCCTGCTTCTCCCGCTACCATTCCCTCTGCTTGTGTTCCCTCTCTCGCTGTGTTTCTCTCTGTCAAATAAATAAAATCTTTAAAAAATAAATAAAATAAAATCCTTTTTTAAAAAAGAAAGTTCAAAATATGATTAATCAGTAAAAATTTAACTAGAAAAATTGTTTTATTTCAACTGCTCAACATTTTTAATTTATTTAAGTAAGAAGGATCATATATATTTTATGGTTTTTCTTTACAGTGACACTATTCTGTTAGTGAATTTTCTGATATTCATGCAGTAAACAAGTTGACTTCAACTTGCAAAAAGGAAGTTTGTGATATTTTCCTCTCCCCCCAAAAAGACATCTTTCACAGAATCTTTCATAGATAGATAGATAGATTGATTGATTTAAACTTAAACTAGATACAGGGAAATACATATTTCCATGTGTTAGGTTTATTCTGGGAAAATAGCTCAGGTTTATTTTTTATATCATGTTTGGGACTCAAATGTACTCATTTAGAATTTTTTTTTAGAATATGTTTTTAAAGCATATAAGATTCAGAGTAGTAGAATGTTGTGTTGCCTTAGAAAATTACTGCTTGCTTGTAGAATGGGGGTATACTAATTGGTTTATTGGGCTAGTTTACTTGGCATCCACAGCAAATATCTCTTCTGATACTCTGCAAAGATTGAAATTGCCATTTTTCTTCACTAAACCTGTAATAGTTTTTTATAGTTACTGTAGTCTTTTTTAATTTTTTTTTTTTTTTTTAAAGAATAAGTACGGGGCACCTGGGTGGCTCAGTTGGTTGAGTGTCTGCCTTCTGCTTGGGTCCTGAGGTCCTGGGATCAAGCCCCAAGGCAGGCTCCCTGTTCAGTGGGGAGCCTGCTTCTCCTTCTGCCCCTCTCCCCTGCTTGTGCACAACATTCTCTCTCTCTTTCTCTATCTCTCAAAGAAGTAAATAAAATTTAAAAAAAGAAAGAATAAGACATTTACATGTGTCAACATTCAAAATATACAGAATTTTATACAATTTTCTGTCTCCCCAGTCACCCGTCTTAGAAAAGCATGTTACTAGATTCCTTTTAAGGATCCTTCCTGAAAATCACACAATATTCCATCTGTATTTCGTTGGACAAACTGGATCACCTGGCCAGCTAGCTGCAAGAGAGTCTTTTAGCTGAATGCCTTGCTCCGTTGAAAAAAGGTACAGTTGTTTCTTAGGAAAAGGAGAAGATGATGGTATTGGATGGTAGCCAGGAGTCTTTGCCTAAGATTGTTCTGATTTACATTCATCAACAATATATGAAAATACAAGTTTACAGTTGTTATTTTGTTACTTTTTACCAACCATACGTAATTGAATTTGTATAAGCTAAAGAACTTAAGTTTTTGCCTTAACTTTAGAATCGAATTCCAATATAAAGTGTGATTCTGATGAAGTTTGAAAGACCTTAGTTACATTTTCATCTCATTTAAAAATGAGAGTTAGGGGCGCCTGGGTGGCTCAGTTGGTTAAGTGACTGCCTTCGGCTCAGGTCGAGTCCCACATCTGGTTCCATGGGGAGTCTGCTTCTTTCCCTCTCATGCTCTCTCTCTCTCTCTCTCTCTCTCTCTCAAATAAATAAAATCTTAAAAATCAATGAGAGGTAGATACTGAGTATAACTGCAAGCAAAATACTTCTTACAAGAATTGTGGGTTAGTCTTTTGCTCTTAAGCAAAATAAGTGAGTTTTCAGAGACAGAAAAGCTAATGTTACATTTATGTATGTGAAAGTTACTGTCTCATTTCTAGCATGCCTAGAGTTTATAACTTCAAAAATTACTTAGGTTGGTTTTTTTTTTAAGATTTTATTTATTTATTTGACAGAGAGGAGAGAGTTCGCAAGTAGGCAGAGAGGCAGGCAGAGAGAGAAGGGAAAGCAGGCTTCCTGCCAAGCAGAGAGCCCGATGCTGGGCTTGATTCCAGGACCCTGAGATCATGACCTGAGCCGAAAAGGCAGAGGCTTTAACCCACTGAGCCACCCAGGCACCCCACCTAGGTTGAGTTTTTTAAACTTTGTATAGGCTGCCTATATGTACCAAATGAGAGATATAGTTCAGGAGATATGGGTCAGAGATGAATTAGAGCTACTTAGGTATTAACAAGCGGTATTTTATTCTGTATCTTCAGTGTCAAGGATACCACAGAAATGTTAATCATTTACCATTATTATTGTATATAGGAATATAAATCAGAAAAGAAAACTATTCCTAGTCCCATTATGGGAATATGCCAGCTAATGGAAGTAGTAGATGGGGGGTGGCAGGGAAACAAATCAGGCAAGGGCATGTAGACTTGGGAATAGCTATTGCCTAGTTTGGTAGTGCCGAAGAATATATGTAATAGAGAAGAAAGGCAAGACTAGAAACAAATTGAGCTTTGAGTGTTAGGATGGAAACTTGTATTTTATTCAGTTTAGTTTTGTTTGTTCAGAGTTTTTGAAGAATCAAGTGACCTTCTTTGCATTAGATGAATATATTAGATAGGTGGTTAGGCTGGATGATCTCTTAAGATCCCATTTAGTACTACGAATCTGTAACTCATGATGGAGCTGGGCTATAGACATGTCACCTCTGTGGTATCAGTTGGAGAGACTTAGTCATCAGTCATAAGGTTTATGGCTTAATACAGTGGGTGAGGTCACCACGGAGGAAAGAGTAGAGTATCTTGAGAATGCCCACATCAAGGGAGTGGTTCCTTTTTCTTTCTCCCTTTTTTCCCCCTTAGAAATTAATTTTAAGGAATCTAGGTGGCTTTGTCTTAGAGTTTCCTGAGATTTTCTAGTTGTATCCATCTGGTTTAGCATGCTATTCTGTTCTATTTTATCTTCTGTTCATTAGTAGTTGGATCTAGAGGCTTGATCCCATTCATGTTTGTTTCTTCTTTTCTTTTTTTCATGGATGAGCCTGACCGCTTCACTGGGTAGTGGTGTATAGTTAATCAAGAGGCTTATAATATTGGGTTGTCTCACCTTTGTGATATTAGTAGGTATTGATGAGTCATGCCTACATTCATTGATTTGCTAAGGTTTGCAAAATGGTGGTATTCTATTATCCCTCTTCATTTATTAGCTGAAGTACTTGTGTAAAGTGAAACTTTGTCTTCTTTTCGATTGCCTGTTGATTGATATAGTTTGTATAGGGAAGGTAGGATAAATGGATGATTTGTTCCCTTTATCTGTTTTAAAAATGATGAATTGGCTTACTAGCATCCTCCAGCAACCAATTAATATTAACTTATGGATTTAAAAATATTTGATATCTTAACTTCATTGCAGTTATTGTCTTTATTGTTGTACAAATTAGACTGTTTTGCACTGGGCTTCTGAGTACTTTCAACCTAGTAATGTAGATATGGTAAAATGTTCCAGACTTATCCTGTACATTTCTCCAGGGTCCCCTGGACAATAGACAAACTCATTCCTTTTGGACTGGTCATTGTTTCTAAGGCTCATTCTTTCAGTAGACAGATCTTTTTAAAATAAAATGATATCAGAGTTCATACAGATGTGTCAAATCGAAATTACTAAAACTCTGATTTTAGACTAGTATCTTCTTTCTCACATTGAGAATCCTGTTTTCAGTGACAGCAGAAATGACAGAAGTAAAACATCACAGAAGTATGCATTTATTTCATTCCACAGTACATACATAGAACTCAGCATATCAATGCCAACAATGTGATTAACAAAAACAGGTGAAGGTTTTTCTTTTCAGCTTTATTGAGATATAATTGACAAAATTGTAAAATATTTAAAATGTACAATGTGATGATTTGGTTTATGTACACATTGTGAAAGGATTCCCACAATTGAATTAATTAACACGTCCATCACCTCATATACTTTTTATTTTCCTTTTTGGGTAAAAATGTTTAAGTTCTCTCAGTTATCCAATACAGTATTATTAACTGTAGTCACCGTGTTATACATTAGATCCTGTTATTCATCTTACCACAGAAAGTTTGTACCCTTTTAGAAAACAGGTTAAGATTACTTAAACAGATTTTTTTAAATTGAAATATAGTTGACACGAGAGTTAAATTAGTTTCAGGTGTACAACATAATAATTTGGTAACTCTATACATTATGCTGTACTCACCACAAGTGCTGCTACCATCTTTCATCTTACAATCCTCTATTACAGAGCCATTGACTATATTCCCTATGCTGTACCTTTTATCCCTGTGACTTCTTCATTCCATAACTGGAAGCTTCTCCCCTTCACCCATTTTGCCCAAACCTCTACCCTTCTCCCCTCTGGCAACCATCAGTTTATTCTCTGTTTTTATGGGTCTGTTTCTGCTTTTTGTCTGTTTATTCATTTGTTTTGTTTTTAAGATTCCACATATAATTCCACATGTGGTATTTGTCTTTCTCTGACTTACTTCATTTAGCATAGTGCCCTCTAGGTCCATCCATGTTGTTCCAAATGGTGAGCACACTCTCTCTCGCTCCCTTTCTCTTTCTCTCTTATGGTTGACTAATATTCCCTCATATATATGCCATCTTCTTTATCCATTCATCTATCAGTGGATACGTGGGTTGCTTCTATACCTAGGCTATCATAAATAATGCTATAATAAACTTAAGGGTGCATATATCTCTTCAGTTTAGTATTTCTGTTTTCTTTGGGTAGAAATCTGGAAGTGGAATTACTGGATCATATGGTATTGCTATTTTTAATTTTTTTAGGAATCTCCATACTGTTTTCCATTCCACAGTGGCTGCACCAATTTACATTCCCACAAGCGGTGCACAAGGGTTCATTTTTCTCCACTTCCTTGCTAATACTTGTCTTTTTATTTTAGCCATTCTGACAGGTTTAAACAGATTTATTAAAGTATAATTGATATACAGTGAACCACACTTATTTATTTATTTATTTATTTATTTAAAAGATTTTATTCATTTGACAGAGAGAAACACGGCGAGAGAGGGAACACAAGCAGAGGGAATGGTAGCGGGAGAAGCAGGCTTCCTGCTTAAGGGAAGCTGGATCCGGGAGCCTGATGAGGGGCTTGATCCTGGGACTCTGGGATCACGACCTGAGCTGAAGGCAGGCGCCTAACAACTGAGCCACCCAGGCACCCCTTATTTGTTTTTTATTATCATTTCCATTTTATTTTTTTAGGGTTTTTTTTTAATTAACATATAATGTATTATTTGTTTCAGGGATACAGGTCTGTTATTTGTCAGTCTTAAACAATGCACATTGCTCACCATAGCACAAGCCCTCCCCAATGTCCATCACCCAGCCACCCCATCCCTCCCACCCCCTGCCACTGCAGCAACCCTCAGTTTCTTTCCCTCTCTGGTTTCATCTTATTTCATTTTTTCCTCTCTTCCCCCATGATCCTCTGCCTTGTTTCAAATTCAACATATCAATGAGATCATATGATAATTGTCTTTCTCTGATTGACCTATTTTGCTTAGCATAATACCCTCTAGTTCCATCCACATCATTGCAAATGGCAAAATTTCTTTTTTTGCTGACTGCATAATATTCCAGCGCGCGCGTGCGCACGCACACACACACACACACACACCCCACATCTTTTTTATCCATTGATCTGTTGATGGACATCTAGGCTCTTTCCTTAGTTTGGCTATACATTGCTGCTATAAACATTCGAGTGCACGTGCCCCTTTGGATCACTACATTTGTATCTTTAGGGTAAATACCCAGTAGTGCAATTGCTGGATCGTAGGGTAGCTCTATTTTCAACTTTTTGAGGAACCTCCATACTGTTTTCTAGAGTGGCTGCACTGGCTTGAATTCCCACCAACAGTGTAGGAGGGTTCCCCTTTCTCCGTATCCTTGCCAGCATCTGTTGTTTCTTGACTTAATTTTAGCCATTCTGACTGGTGTGAGGTGATATCTTATTGTGGTTTTGATTTGTATTTCCCTGATGCTGAGTGATGTTGAGCATTTTTTCATGTGTCTGTTGGCCATTTGGTTATCTTCTTTGTAGAAGTGTCTATGTCTTCTGCCCTTTTTTTTTTTTTAAGATTTTATTTATTTATTTGTCAGAAGAGAGAGAGCACAAGCAGGCAGAGTGGCAGGGGAGGCAGAGAGAGAAGCAGGCTCCCCACCAAGCAGGGAGCCTGATGCAGATCTCAGTCCCAGGATCCTGAGATCATGACCTGAGCCGAAGGCAGAGGCTTTAACCCACTGACCCACCCAGGCGCCCCGTGGTATCTTACTGTAGTTTTAAGAGGTTTTTATTCTTTTTTTTTTTAAAGATTTTATTTATTTGACAGAGAGAAATACAGCGAGAGAGGAAACACAAGCAGAGGGAATGGTAGCAGGAGAAGCAAGCTTCCTGCTGAGCAGGGAGCCCGATGCGGGGCTCGATCCCAGGACCCTGGGATCATGACCTGAGCTGAAGGCAGACGCTTAACGACTGAGCCACCCAGGCGCCCCAAGAGGTTTTTATTCTTAATATAAATCCTTTTTCAATTATATGATTTTCAAATAAGTTCTCTTGGTTGGTAATATCTTTTCATTCTCAACAGAGTCTTTTGAAGAGAAGTTCTTAATTTTGATGAGTTCCAGTGTATCAACTTTTTTGTATGGATTATTAGTATTTTTATTACTCCATTTTATGTTTTTTGTTGTCTTTTTAGCTATAAACCTATGCTTTGTTATTTTAGAGTTTATAGGATACATCTTTAACTTGCCACAGTTTATTAAATGTATAATAACTGCTCCCACATAAATCTTATCCACATGGTTAGTTACATTTCAGTAATCTGCCAACTAAGTTACACAGACATAAGACCTGTTTTCTAATAGTCTCCTTTAAAAAATAGACCAAACTTTACATAGCACTCCATAAAGTGAGACTATCCATTTTGTGGGACGGTTCTGTTTCTTGTAGGAAACTCTTGATTTTACTTTGAGGTATCCCAGAAAACATATTGCAAGTTTTATGGCATTTAATCCAAGTAAAACAATTCATATTGGTTGATGTCCCCTTCTCAGCTTCGTTTTCAGTAATGTGGTTGTTACATATCTTCCAAAATAAAAAGCCTTTGTCATGCTGGCATCAGATTTCTTTTCTCTTTTGACAACTAGCCTGTCTTCTATGTCCTGAATGTCATTTTGTCATTTTTAAAATGTTGGCAGGTAGGTGCTCCTTGTTGAACAAGAAAGACCTAGAAATCATTATAACTAACAATAAAAAAGTTTTTCTTAAATGTGCTGCCAAAGAGCAAAACCTCTTTGGATTGGTGACATGTAGCACCTGCACAGCAGCTTTTTCTTCTCATTTCAAAAGTAAAATGTCTCTCTGTCAGGACCAACTTCTTCTGTGCTATTAATGCATTCTGGTCTTAATACGTTAAGATTGGTGTATTGCTTATAGCTTGGGAAAACATAAAAAAAAAGGAAGGGAGAGTAGAGGGTAAGAGAATGGGTAGGCTTGTCAATATTTTTGTCTTCAAAAAAGACTTTAGATCATTGAAATGCAACATTTAACATGTTAGCAATTTCTGAAAACTTATGGGTATACATGTTTCTTTACAACAAATAACAGACCTAGAACATTTTTTACTATCTCCATTTTATCAGTATTTGGTAAGTCTTCCATTTGTGTGATATTCTTTTTGGAGGAAGCCATAGTTTGCAAGGGATTTTCTTGTTCCCATTAACTATGTAAATATTTTTGGAGCATTATTTTAGGATTTCTCTTACCTTTACTAAAGTTACTCCATCTTAGAACTCAGTGAGAAATATTTTATAAAACTTATTTCCTAACCAGGTTTACATTAGGAAAGCCCTCCCTTTCAACAAACACCTGCTGTGTGACAAGTGGCATCGAGATAAAGATGAAAGGAAACAGACTGTCCTATCCTTGCATAGAAACAGCTCAGTAACTAAATGGTTTTTGTTATGTTTGTAATTTTTGTTGTGTATTTAAGGATTTCTGAGAAATGCTCTCTCCCAACTAATGCATAATAACTGGCTGGGAAGATAGTTGGGGGAGGAGGGGACATATATTAATGAAACAAAGAACTTTGGTTTCTTTGAAATATTCTTGTGACCAGATGCTGGAAAAATATACAATGGGTTTCTTAAATATAGTTCTGGCTCTGAAATACATACATACTTAATGAAACCAAAATTGAGCACTCCTAAAGTAGGCTGATCTATATATAATAGAATAGCATTTCTAAAAGTAGAACTTTTGTGGGCGGTCCCCATTAACTCTCCCTTCATGTCCTCACTGCATATTCCCCTTAACTTACTCCATAGGCTTGCCAAAAGGAATGATTTATAATAAAAAGGAGACTTCTGTGAAATGTGATTGTGGTCAGAGGGGTCCTTAGGAGGTATAAAAGGACAGCTTTGTAATTGCTGCTTCATAAAACTTGGGAGTTCAGAGAGAGCAGCCTAGTATAGAAAAAAGAACACATACTATAGAGTCCGGCAGACTTTAATCCAGTCCCAGTTCTGCCTTTATTCTCTGACCCAAGGCAAATTTGTTAACTTCTCTGTGTATCAGTTTTCCTTTTTGAAAAATGGAGGTAACAATCTTTCCCATGAAAATTGCACATCAAAGCCTCTCACTATTCATTTATTTCATTTGTTCAGCTAATTTATTGATGTTATACTAGACTCTTTAATGGTTTCTGCTAGTGTTAATAATTGATGAACACTGTGTCAGGTTTTATTCAGCTGTTAGACTGCCTAAGTCAGGATATAGTCTGCATTAGAGCACAGTAGAATTTCAACCCAGCATCTCTAAAAAGAGAATGACAAGAAAGAATGCAAAAAATGGCTATTGCTCAGTAACCGGGATAGCAGAAAGGAGCTGTAGTCTTTTACTAGAATGTGATAGATTCACAGGTTTTGGCAGTAGCAGTTATATTCTCATCAGAAGATACTTAATAACTTCTGAACAAGCAAAATGATTTATTTTTGTTTATGTGTGGTGAAATTAAACTCTCTGAAAAGGCTATAATTTTTTCACAGCTTCCTTAGGATTTGCTATATAGGGAATGGTTAGATTCTTTCTTCAGATTTCTGAGCAAAAACACCACCAGAACAAAACCAGAAGTAGTTTCAAATCCAAGTAGCTTGAAAGTTGATGTTAGATTGTTTCTGTCCTAAGAATCTTAAAAGCAGGAACACATCTCAATAAGGCTTTCTTTTTTGTACCTTTGAAATGACTATCATGGATATATTTATAAATATTGCATTATTAACCCAGCTATGACCACTTGTCCTTTGCTGACCAAGATCAAGGCTTGCATACCAGGGAAGGGAAGTAGTTTTGGGAGAGATGAGGGGAGTTCTTGATAAAAGAGCCACTGATTTGTGTCCATGGTAGCATATAATGTAAGGTCAGTGATGAAAGATTAAATGTCAGAAAGAGACTATTTTAATTTATTTTTTAAAGTTTTATTTATTGAGAGAGAAAGAGCTCTAGCGAGAGAGCAGAAGGAGCAGCAGAGGGAGAGGGAGAAGTAGGTTCCCTGCTAAGCAGGGAGTCGGATGTGGGGCTCAGGGATCATGACCTGAGCCAAAGGCAGCCGCTTAACTGACTGAGCCACCCAGGCGCCGATGAAAATGATTATTTTAAACAGTGACATCTCTGAGGTTCTTGAGGAGCAAATTAAAGATTTTTTGGTAATTTACTTATTTGAGAGAAAGAGAGAGAGTAAGCAAGAAGGAGAGCACACAGAGGGAGAGGAGGAAGCAGACTCCCCTACTGAGCAGGAAGCCTGATACAGGGCTTGATCCCAGAACTCTAGGATCGTGACATGGGCCAAAGGCAGAGGCTTAACCATCTGAGCTATCCAGGCGCCTTGAGGAGCAAATTATAATGTTTATGATATGGGAAGGGACGGAGATACAAAAGAATATTTTTACACAGATGAAAATGAGCATCTAGTGAAGGTTGGCATATGACCTGGATCTCTTGGATTATAAAAGTTCAACTCAAACTACCAGAAAAGAGTTGTTGGATCACATAACTGGACTTAAAGACAAAAGTAGAACCAGCCTTATGTATTTGTGAAATGTAAGACTTGAATATTATCTTGTATTCTTGTCTCCTTTCTCTTTCTCTGCAAATTGTGCTTATTTTCCAGAATTATTTTTTTCCACATGGCTGAGGCAAGCTCACTACACATTCTTACAGCTCTTGGTTTTTTAAGAAAGAGAGCAAAGCTCATGTGCATGAACCGCAGGGGGAAGGGGGCAGAGGGAGAGGGAGAGAGAATCTTAAGCAGGTTCTACACTCAGTGTGAAGACAAGCGTGGGGCTTAGTCTCACTAACTTGAGATCATGATGTGAGCGGAAACCAAGAGTCAGCTGTTGATTTAATCGACTGAGCCATGCAAGCACCCCAGTCTTCTAGCTCTTTAACCAAAGAGGAAAGGAGAGCTTTCCCACCTTCAATTTTAAAATTTCCAAAGAAATCTTATTATGCAGCCATCAAGGGAAATGAAATCTGGCCATTTGCAACGACGTGGATGGAACTGGAGGGTATTATGCTAAGCGAAATAAGTCAGTCAGAGAAAGACAATTATCACATGATCTCTCTGATATGAATAATTTGAAAGGCAAGGCGGGAGTTTGGGGGGGGCATGGGAAATGAAACAGGAAGGGATGGGGAGGGAGACAAACCATAAGAGACTCCTAGACTCACGAAACGAACTAAGGGTGGCTGGGAGGCGGGTGGGTAGGGATAGGGTGGCTGGGTTGTGGACATTGGGGAGGGTATGTGTTATGTTAAGTGCTGTGAAATGTGTAAGCCTGACGATTCAGAGACATTATATGTTAATAAAATTTTAAAAAAAGCCTTTTTAGATAGTAGAGGGTGAGTCTGTTTATCAGAATAAGATGAGAAAGAACTTTGGGAAGACATAAATAACCATTAGCCATCTCAGGTGGAGATTGTTGCTACATGAGCTAGGAAAGGATTGTTTCAAGGGAGAGGAGACTTCTATATAGTGGGATTAAGTGTTAACACCACATTGTTACACTGTTGCTGCCTCCCTTTCCTAGTCCTCCTGTTTGATCTCCCTCTCTCCCCTAAGCGGTGCAGTACCTGGTCAGACTGGGAGGGTAGTCAACCTGGACAGTGGCCTGGATTCTAGGGAAGAGTTTGCTGACCATTCTACCTGGTATTGTATTTCATTGGTGCCATTGCTAACTCACACCAGAAGCTTCTACATTTGATAGAATTGTTTTACTTTTATTCCCCCAGACTATAACTCACAGAGTTGTGGAAGAAATTAGAATTCTTTGGAAAAGATCCATCTCTCTATCCAAGTGTCACTATTAGAGTCAGGGATCCTACCGCTAAGGATTGTAGTATAACTGTATAATCTTCAGAGGCTTTATTATAGAGTGAAGTGTTAGTAAAATTCACTTTTTAAAAAAGATGTATTATTTGAGGGGGAAGGAGCAGAGGGAGAGGGAGAGAGAGGCAGAGAAGTAGACTCTCAGCTGAGTGCAGAGCCTGATGTGGGTCTCTATCCCAGGACCCTGAGATTGACCTGAGCCGAAACCAAAACACCGCATTCTGGACTTATAGTGACTCACTAAAAATAGGAATTAGTTTTTGAAGAAGATAACAAAATGCGTAAGTCCTTGATTCTACTATGTAAAATTATAGTTTTACACATGAGACAAACGTACAACTACTTAGAGTGTAATATACATAATTAAACCTAGAAAATGCAGGCTGACCAAAACTTTGCAGAACTGTTATTATTGTGATTCAGTTGATATAGCCTTGAGTTTTTGGGATTTTTTTGTTTTTTTTTTTAAGATTTTATTTATTTGACAGGGAGGAGAGAGATCACAAGTAGTCAGAAAAGCAGGCAGGGGGTGGGGGGCATGGGGAAAGCAGGCTCCCCGCTGAACAGAGAGCCTGATGTGGGGCTCCATCCCAGGAACCTGAGATCGTGACCTGAGCCGAAGGCAGAGGCTTTAACCCACTGAGCTACCCAGGTGCCCCTAGCCTTGAGTTTTTGAAAATGTAATATTGTTACATATTTTAAAACCTCCTACAATATAGCCTTAGATCTCTAGACTGAAGGGAATATAATCAAAGGAGTATTGAAGGAGGAGAAAATGTCTATCAGTCATTGCATTTGGACTGAGAAGGTCATCTGAACTTTAATATTGGAATCCTGATGCCTGGGCTTCAAAAGAGGAACTTTTTCTCTTCAAAAGAGAAATTGGCTATTGATGCAAATTGGTAAAAAGCCTATATAGATCTTGAAGACACTTCTTTAGTTCCCCATTCCCACTTCTGTTTCCAACCAGCAGAGAGAAAAGGGAGGAAAATATTGAAACATTTTCGTTTTCTTCAGTAAAGAAATGAGACCCTAATAAAAATGTACTTTTACAAATGACTAAGGGAAACAAGGTCAGGGAAACTGTTTAAGAAATCTCTTGCTATTGGCAGATAAAGAATCATTTCCTTTACTGCTAGAAAATAAGAGATGCATTCTTCTCTCAGCAGTCAGTTTGTAGAATACATAAGTGAGACACTGTGGGGTCTAAACAGCAGTAGGATGGAGCCTTTCCCTTGTTGTGGCGTTGTTTGGTCTGGCTGTGTCTTGTATGTTTCAGCACCATATCTCATTACCACCATCTCCAGCCAGACTTGATGGTAGTTTTATTTTCCCATCTAATGCAATTTTGCTTGGGCCAATTGCTTGTATTTCAGTTTGGTTTGGATTATAATTTAACTTACAAATGAGGCGCCAATGTACAGGACCATACTACAAGTTATTTTCATTGTGTAACTTCTGAAGACAACTGCACAGAAGAATGTTCAGGTAGCAAAATATTTACTTGATTATGAAAAATTGGCTGTTCTCCT
Organism: Procyon lotor; assembly: GCA_028646535.1. NCBI lineage: Eukaryota > Metazoa > Chordata > Mammalia > Carnivora > Procyonidae > Procyon > Procyon lotor. Next base: position 12,955,880 of record CM053619.1, on the reverse strand, counting down.
AAGAAGATTTAATAAATGAGTTACATTTTGTGTGTGTATGTATTTAACTTTTTTAAAAGATTGATTGATTGATTGATTGATTGATTGAGAAAAAGCCCTAGCAGGGGACATGGGCAGAGGGACATGCTGAGCAGGGAGCCTGAGGGGCTTGATCCCAGGACCCTGAGATCATGACCTGAGCCGAAGGCAGATGGTTAACTAACTGAGCCACCCAGGTGCCCCATATTTAACTTGTTTTCTTTGATTTGGCATTAAATAAGTAAAACTCACTCTTTCTTTATGGTCAAGTTTACAAGCATTTTACGTGGATTATTTACTCTCTTTGAATTAAGATATGCTTAATTGCAGGGTAAATTTGTTAGACTTGGTAGTGTTTGTTAACTGGAGAAGCAAGTTGTAGTTTATTTTTATAAATGAATTATCCTTACTTGATTTGAATATATGAACCTAGTTGAATTGGGAAACATTATTAATTTAAAGTAGGCACAATAAATTATTAGCCTTGAATAACTAGTAGTATATTGCTCTTTCCTTTTTGAAATTACCTGTAGTTGTGGGACTGTTAGACATCTTTTTACCAATGATGCTGATGTGGTTATAATGACAGATGCTCATACATTTTCACTGTCTTCAAGTAAGATAACTGACTTTAAATTTTAGCAACTAGGAAACCATTGAGGATATATCACTTTTCAGTTGTGATTCCTGCCTTTGTTAGTCTCCTTGACAGATTGAATTCCCATTTTATGTTACAGTGAATGTTCCCTAGGTTTAAATTCACCAGGATTTAATACGGATCCTAATCCTTTTTTAAAAAGTGAATATTTATGGGGTGCCTGAGTGGCTCAGTGGTTTAAGCCTCTGCCTTCGACTCAGGTCATGATCTTAGGGTCCTGGGATCGGGCCCCACATCCGGCTCTCTACTCGACGGGGAGCCTGCTTCCCCTTCTCTCTCTGCCTGCCTCTCTGCCTACTTGTGATCTCTCTCTTCTCTGTCAAATAAATAAATAAAATCTTTTTTTTTTAAGTGAATATTTATAAGGAATACCAGACTCGTTGACAAAGGTTTATTTCTGGGCATTTTGCATTTGCCAGTTCTGTAATTTTAAAGTGTTGACAGATTTTTAATAGATTACTCTTCCTTAGAACTAGAAATGACCTAATTCCCCACCCAGCCATTTTCCTTTTATAGGTAAGGAAGTGAGGCCCAAATAATACCTAGAAAGTATATACCAGAACCTTCCGTTACTCCTTTATCACAGAGCAGACTGTCAGTAAATTATTAAAATAACTAATTAAATTTATGGGTCGGTGCTTTTTTGAAGCTCATGTCAGATCTTTTGTGACAATACTGAGTATTTTGTGGTAATACTGAGTCCAAAGGTTATTTTTTATTTATCATTATCATAAGAATTAAACAGAAAATACAGCCTCATATGCCAAAGTGGTGTAAAACAGGGCAGGAATGATTAATTCTTTTTCTTCTAATGATAGAAATCTAACTGTTATGGTAGTTATTAGTTACTGTTTGTACCATAACTTGTACAAGTGAAAAGTTCTGGCTTAGTATGCATTAAAGGGGAAAAATACCAATATTGAGTACATTAAGGACACGTGTTTGGAACGAATGAATCACCAAATTCTACCCCTGAAACAAATAATATACTGTATGTTAACTTAATTGAATTTAAATAAAAAAATTTTTAAAAGGACACGTGTATATTGTTCACATCATTTTATTTACATGGACATTCCATTGTTTAACCAGTCCCCTATTGTTAGACATATAGGGCTTTTTTCCTAATTTCTTTTCACCATTATGAAAGGCTCTCCAATACCACTTTCGTATATAGTTTTACTTTTAGTCTGATTATTTCTGTAGTGAAAATAATTGCTGCATCAGAAAGTCCACTCATCTTTCAAGAGTTCAGGTATACAATGCCAGACTACTCTATAGAAATGTACTAATTAGCACTTTTTATCAGTAGTATAATTTTGGCTAAGTCTATGGAGAAAAAAATATAGTTTATGGTTTCAGTGTTAATGTCATTCCTTTTATTGGTGAAGTAGAGCACCATTGCCTTTGTTTTTTTAAATTTTTAAATTTTATTTATTTTAAAGATTTTATTTATTTATTTGACAGAGAGAGAGCACAAGTCAGCAGAGAGGCAGGCAGAGAGAGAGAGGGGGAAGCAGGCTCCCCGCTGAGCAGTGAGCCTGATGCAGAGCTCGATCCCAGGACCCTGAAATAGTGACCTGAGCCAAAGGCAGAGGCTCTAATCCCTGAGCCACTCAGGTGCCCCTAAGTTTTTTTAAAATTAAAGTTATATTGGGGCACCTGAGTGGCTCAGTTTGTAAGTGTCTGCCTTCTGCTCAGGTCATGATCTCAGGGTCTTGGGCTCAAGCCCTACTTTAGGCTCCCTGCTTAGTGGGGAGTCTGTTTCTGCTCTGCACTCCCCTCCACTTGTGCTCTCTCTCTGGTTCTCTTGTTCTTTCTCTCAAATAAATGGGTGAAATCTTTAAAAATAAATAATTAAGTTATATTTACATACAATAAAATTCATTCATTTTAATTACACAGTTTGATGAATTTGGGTAATTATATACCATCATGAAACCACCACTGCAGTCAAGACATAGAATGAGTCTCTAACCCTAAGAAGTTTCTTCCCATGCCTTTACAGTCAGTTCTCATCTGTAACTCCAGGCAACCATTGATCCGCTTTCTGTCACTAGCTTTGTCTTTTCTAGAGTTTCAAACAAATGGAATCATATAGTCCATGGTCTTTTGTGTTTGGCTTCTTTTAGGGTAATGTTTTGAGATTCATCCACATTGTTTTGTTTAATACAATTTCATTTGTTTGTAATATTGTGTTCTGTATAATATGGATGCACTAAAGTGTATTCAACTTGATGGGCATTTGGATTGCACATTTTTGGCTTTTGTATGAATCATGCTGCTAAGAACTTCTGTGTACAAGTCTTTACGTGGATATATATTTTTTCATTGCTTTTGGATAAACACCTAGAAGTGGAATTTCTGGGTCACATATGACGTACATACTTAAGTTTATATCATATTGCCATACTGTTTTCCAAAGTGTCTGTCCACTTTACATTTCCACCAGCAATATATGAGAGGTCAAGTTGTTCCGCATCCTCACTACCACTAATTGTCAAGCCTTTTTTTTTTCCTCTAGAGCTTATATTTTATCCAAATAGAGAAATACTCATAATTACAATATAGTGTGATTAGGACCAAAAATGTCAATTTTTTTTTTTTAATGTCATTCTTTTTAAATGTTAGCCATTCTAGTGGATGTGTAGTGGAATGTCACTGTGGCTTTAATTTGCATTTCTTTGAATATCTTTTCATGGGCTTATTCTCCATCCGCATATCTTCTTTTTTTAAGTGTGCAGATATTTTGCCCATCTTTAATTGATTATTAGTCTTCTTACTGTTGAGCTGAAGGAGAGAGATATATTCTGGGTACAAGTCTTTTGTTGTTTTAAAAAAATATTTTCTCCCATTTGGTGGCTTGCCTTTTCATTTTCTTAATAGTTTCTTTGGAAGAGCAAAAGGTTTTAATCTTCATGGAGTCCATTTCATCTTTTTTTTTTTTTTCTCTTTTATAAAAAGCTTGTACTTCGGGGCGCCTGGGTGGCTCAGTGGATTGGGTCTCTGCCTTCGGCTCAGGTCATGACTCGGGGTCCTGGGATTGAGTCCCGCATCAGGCTCTCTGCTCAGCAAGGAGCCTCCTTCTTCTCTTTCTCTGCCTGCCTCTCTGCCTACTTGTGATCTCTTTCTCTCTGTCAAATAAATAAATAAATAAAATCTTTAAAAAAAAAAAGCTTGTACTTCTTTGTATCCTAAGAAATCTTTGCCTAACCAAAAACCACAAAATTTTCTATTTTTCTTTCCTGAAAGTTAATAGTTTTAGCTGTTATATTTAGGTTTGTGATCAACTTTGAATTAATTGTGTCTGTAGTGTGAGATATACATCACGGTTTATTGTTCTCCGTGTGGTTGGTTATCTCATTGTTCCAGCACCACTGGTTGAAAAAACTCTTTCACTCTATTACCTTTGCCCTTTTGTTCAAAATCAGTTGACATGTAAGTTTGTCTATTTTTGGACTCGACTCTCTTGTTTTATATATGTCTATCATTATGCCAATACCACACCATCTTGATTTCTGTAAATTTGTAATAAGTCCTGAAATCAGGTAGTCCTTCAACTTTGTTCTTCAAAACTATTTTGTGTTATTTTAGATCTTCTGTCTTTCCATGTGAATTTTTAAATTAGTTGTTTGGAATTAAACTGATTCTAAAGATAAATTTTTTTTCAAGATTTGCTTTTTATTAGAGAAAGAGAGCATGCAAGCAGGGGAAGGAGCAGGGGTAGAGGGATAAGCAGACTCTACACTGAGGGTGGAGCCTGACACAGGATCGGATCTCAGGACCCTGAGATCATGACCTGAGCCAAAACCAAGAGTTAGTCACTTAACTGATTGAGCCATCTAGGTGCCCTCTAAAGATAAGTTTTGGAAAATTTGCTATTTGAAAGTTTTAAGTTTTTGAAGCCAATGAACATGAAACCATGGACATGGTATTTCTCTTTATTTAGGTTGTCTCTAATTTCTCTTTACAATGTTTTGTGGTTCTCAGGGTATATAGATCTTGCACATCTTTCATTAAGTTTATTCTTAAGTATGTTATTTTTTTTGTTTTATTTTTTTATGTTTTTATTTTTTATTTGTTTTATTGTAAATTGGGTTTTTAAAATTTTTATCATCTAATTGTTGATGGCTAGTATTTAGAGATACATTTGAATTTTGTATATTAACCTCACATCCTAGAACTTTGCTACATTAATTTATTAATTCTTGTAGTTTTGTTGAGGGTTCCTTAAAGTTAACTGCATGCATGATCATCTCATCTGTCAATAAGGACAGTTTTTCTGAAGTTTTCGCCCATATGCCTTTAATTCTTTTCCCCTTATTGTGTTAGCGAGGTACTCCAGTATACTGTTAAATAGAAGTGGTGAGAGTGGACATCCTTGCCTTATTCCTGATTTTAGAAAACTCAGAAACTTTCATCATTGAGTATGGTTTTTGCTGTCAATTTTCATCTGGTTGAGGAAGTTATCTACATTTAATCATGAAAAGAGTATTGAATTTTGTCAAATGCTTTTTCTGCATTTATTCAAATGATTGTGTTCATTTCTTCTTTTATTCCAGTGTGGCAAATTGATTTTTAGGAGTTAAACCAACCTCGTATTCCCAGGTTAAGCCCCACTTGATTGTGATGAATTTTCCTCTATATATACCATTGGGTTCAATGACATTTTGTTAAGGATTTTTGCAATTTATGTTATGTTCTTGAGGGACATTGGTCTATAATTCTCTTATGATGTCTGTATCTGCTTTGATAATAGTGTCTGCTTTGATAATAATAACTGACCTTATAAAATGAATGAAGTATTGTTCCCTTCTTTATTTTCTGAAAGAGTTTATAGAATTGATTTTGTTATTTTCTTAAACATTTGATAGACTATATCAGGGAAGCCATCTATGTCTTAAGTTTTCCTTAAGGGAAGTTTTTAAATTATGAATGTAATTTCTTTAATTGATATAGGATTATTTGGCTTATCTGTTCCTTTTTGGGTCACTTTTGGTCATTTCTGTCTTTCAAGGAGTTTCCTCGTTTCATGTAGGTTCCTAAATTTATGACCATAAAAGTTTTTATAATATTCTCTTATACTTTTTAAAAAAGATTTTATTTATTTATTTATTTATTTATTTATTTATTTATTTATTTATCAGTGAGAGAGAGCACAAGCAGGGGGAGCAGCAGGCAGAGGGAGAAGGAGGCTCCCTGATGAGCAAGGAAACTGATATGGGACTTGATCCCAGGACCCTGAGATCAGGATCTGAGCCGAAGGCAGATGCTTAACTGACTGAGCCACCCAGACATCCCTCTTTTTTATTTTATTGAAACTTGTTTTACAACTCAGAATATGTTCCGTCCTATTAAACATAGCCTGTGCTCTTGAAAAGAATATCTATTCTGCTGTTGTTAGGTGTGATGTTCTATAAATACTAATTAAGGAAAGGCCAGATATGTCTGTTTTTTTTTTAAATTGCATAGAGGAAGAGTGAGTGAGAGAGTGTGTACATGTGCTTGAGTGAAGGCAAGTGAGTGGAAGGGCAGAGGGAGAGGGAGAGAGAATCTCAAGCAGACCTTGCTGAGCTTGGAGCCTGATGTGGGGCTGGATCTCACAACCCTGACATCATGACCTGAGCTGAAACTAAGAGTCAGATGCTCAACCAACTGAGCCACCCAGGCATCACCAGATATGTATTATTTGATGTTTTGTCTAGCTCTTCTGCCAATTAATAAGAGAGGTTAAAAATCACAACTATAATTATAGAAATGTTTAGTCCCATTTTAGTTCTGTAAATTTAACTTTTTTTATTTTGAAGCTAGGTTATTAGGCACAGGCACACTTACAATCATTATGTCCCCCTGATGAAATGCACTTTAATATATATAAAATGTCTCTCTTTATATCCTATATAAATTTTGTCTTGAAATCTATTTAATCTACTATTACTATAACCATTCCAGACTTCTTATGCTTATAGAAGTGGTGTGTCTTGAAGTCTTAACCTGTCTTGATGCTTAAACTTATAGACAGGATATAGTTGGGTACTGTTTTAATATCTATTCTAACAGTCTGCCTTGTGATTGGATTTTTAGTTCATTAATGTTTAACATAATTAGTGATATGGTAAAGTTTGGGTTTACCATTTTATTATTTGTTTTCTATCATCTCTTGTTTTTTGTTTTTAAGCTCCTTTGTGCCTGCCCCCGCCCCTCGCTTTGGGATCATTTGAACTATATTTTTAAAATTCTATTTCAATTTTCCTTTTGCCTTTTTGTCTCTACTTATTTGCATTATGTTTTTAGTTCTTGCACCAGGGATAGTAGTATATACATCCTTAACCTTTTCGCAGCTCACCCACAATTAGTAATGTACTACTTCTCACAAAATATCAAAGTTTTGTGACATTATAGTTTCTAAAACATCTCATTTATGGCATAGTTGTTATATGTAATGCATTATCAGCCCCACAGAATCATTTTATCAGATTTTCTCAAAAATTTTGTTAGTCTTGGGGCACCTAGGTGGCTGAGTGGGTTAAAGCCTCTGCTTCATGATCTCAGGGTCCTGGGATCGAGCCCCGCATCAGATTTGTTAAAATTTTTTAACAAAAAAAATGTTTTTGTTGGTGTTAATTTTAATTTTGTTGAATTTACAGATGAAACGGTACTTTACATGCTAATAATATTTTCCCACTTAATTTAAATGGCTGTGTAATGCCACTTGGGAATTTAGGGCTAAAAACAACTTGTTATGTGAATCTGCAGTCTGATGAGGACTCAGTTGGGATAGTTAGTTGCTGCTTCATTTGGTGTCAGCCCAGACAACTCTAAGGCTGATGGTTGGAATTACCTGAAAGTTCCTTCCTCAACGTAAATGGTGGCTAGGCGACAACAGCTAGGACTCCCCAGATATCTGTGTAGTCACTTCAGCATGGTTGCTACAGGAGAACCAGACCTCCTTACAGGGTGGCTCAGCTCCAAGGGTCAAAAGAGAATTTTGATTGGCTTATGTTTGGGAGAATTTCAGCATTTGAATAACATATTTTGTCACAAGCTTCCCTCAGATTCAAGGGAAGAATATAGGGCCCATCTCTCATGAGAGGAATGGTGAAGTTTTGAAGACTTCATTGGTAATGTGGTGGCCATTTTTGGAAGATAAAGTCTGTCACCCCCTTCTCTTTCAGGAACGTGGTTAATTCTGTTTATTCAAGTTGTCTTTCAAATTTTTCAGTAAAATGTTACATTTTTATATATCTGTATTCATCTATTACCTATCTGTCCTTCATCCCTTATTAGATTTATTCCTGTATATTTTGGATCATTGAGGATCTCTTTTCATATTACTATTTTTTTTTAAAGATTTTATTTATTTATTTGACAGAGAGAGAGAGAGAGATCACAAGTAGGCAGAGAGGCAGGCAGAGAGAGGGAGAAGCAGGCTTCCCACTGAGCAGAGAGCCTGATGCGGGCTCCTTCCCAGGACCCTGAGATCCTGACCTGAGCCGAAGGCAGAGGCTTTAACCCACTGAACCTCCCAGGCGGCCCTCATATTACTATTTTTTTCATCCTTAGGATGATTTTAACATTAAAAAAGGCTGTCTTTGCAAAGCAAAGTAGAATATTTCTAATATGATATAAATTTGTTCTACCTTCATGTGCTATACTAACTCTTTAAAGGACTTTTCAGCTATATATTTAAGAATTGTCGTTTGGAAAGGAAATTAACTTTTGGCTTCTGGTCCAGCATCAAGGAGCTTAGAAGTTGCCATTCCATCCAAAGCAGCGTCTTGGGATTGAGCCCTGAGTCAGGCTCCCTGTTCAATGGAGAGCCTACTTCTCCTGCTTCCTCTGCCCACCCCTGCCCTAGTTTGTGCACATGCACTCTCTCTATCTCAAATAAATAAATAAAATCTTAAAAAAAAAAAATTCCCTCTCTTTTTCTCTCTCTTCCTCCCCCTCCCCCCATTAGTTCAACAAGAGCTGCTTCAGGTAGTCACTGTATATTTAAAGTCCTAAAGATTTAATTAAGGAAATTTTTAATGTGTATTTATTATAGTTGAGATAATAACGGATTTAGAAATATGCTTAGATTAATATGTCAGTGATAAACTTTTGAAACCAAATTCTGAGTAAATAGTTTTGAAAACAGGCAAAAAATGAATATATTCTTAAACTTAGCAGGTTTGTAGGTTACAGTTCCAAGGGAAATAGTTTTAAGATTAATAAGCTCTTAGAAAAATTTTCTGACCACTTTACCTGCTAGTTTTTTGACTCCCATATTTATCACACTGTAGATTCTCATTCTATTTGTCTTACTGGTTGTAGTTGCTACTTAAATTAGTGTAACACTTCAGAATTCCTTTTCAACTTGAGATTCCCTGTTGACCCTATCTGGTGATAAATATGTTTCCTGCCTGGTGTTCCCTTTATTACATTGTTTACCAAAACTACTATATTCTCTAAGAACAGACAGAGATTTTGAGATAGAATCTTGGAATATAGCTGCTTGTCTAGTCTCTTTCTCAGACCATGGCAGCTTCTTACTTTTCTGGTTTGTTTCTCCTGGTAAGTTGTGTGACCCGATAACAAATTGCTATATATAAACAATCATTTTTACTTTACCATAGTGGAACTTTTTCAGTCAATGGAAGACAGGGGCTAGGTTTTAGTTACCTTTATTAGATGTTGTAAGTGATAGTTTTCAGACAGACTTTTTTGACAAACAAACTTGACATTTCTCATCCTTCATGACTTTGATGGTTAGTTTCATCTTTCCTGAAAGCAGACCAAGGCTTTCAAGGAGAGAGTCAGGATCCATGTGGAAGTAATTTGCATTTATTTGGTAGGAGGTAGTAGTATTAATCTTGAAATCTTTTTACGTGGAACCCTGTACCCGTAGGTTCAGGAAAACCTTTTTCCCTGGGACGGTATTTTGGATTAAAGTGGCAAAAGAAAAGCCAAGAACTATCTGATAGTGTCCTAATTCTAAATCCATTTTGTGGTTTTCTTGTGGTCATCTTCTCTGAACCCCCACTACTGAAACTATTGCACTATTGAATCCCACTTTAGTTCTGCTTGATTTAATAGCCTTCCATTTTTCTGGTGGTTTTGTTAGGTGTTCCTCTCATCAGGAGAATCCCAGGCAGCAGACCATTTTCTGTATTCAACTGCATTTTGCATGGCTGTCTCCGATTGCTACCTTTGAATCTTCACCTTGGTTCAAGGTTTTCTGTCTTAGCTGAAGGGAAAGGAAACAGGCACCTCTGTTCACCGAATGCAGCCTTTCAAATTCATATCCCAAAGGAGGATTGAAAATCCTCCTACCATGTAATACACACCTGAAATTCTAGCTGTAGTATAACAGGTGGCTTCTCTAACATGGCTAATGAGCTGTAGCTGAAGCCAATGCATCCCGGCTTACCTGAGATTTTATAGTTTGCAATTCTATAAATCTCTATATTATATTAACCTATAAATATATTTTAAACTGCTAATATAAAATTCTTAAATGTGTATTTGATCCAAAGGCTGATGTGCTTCAGATCTAAACCTGGGATGGTGTTTTCATCTCCTTCTCTCAACTAGCTGTCTTTTCAAGTGGGAGAAATATGGATTATCCTTCAAAGGGTTGCAGGTGTCATTTGCTGATGAAAAATGGATTTGAGAAAAAGTGAGGTCTCAGTCATCAGATACATCCCTGCCAGGTGTTTGGGCAGCCAGATTCTCTCCTTACCCCTTAAGAGAGGCATGAAGAAGATCTGGTAATTTACCCATAGATGGACCATAGAAGAAAGCCCTTGTTATCTCTTACTAGCAACATCGAAACCCACTCCTGTTTCCCTAGGTGGGTCTGAGGTAGACATTTTTAGCTAATTATGATCCCTTTGCTCATTTAGAGCTGTTTTGCTCACTGCATCATGCCAGCAGGCTTCAATGCACAGAGCCAAGGTTGTGTGGAGCCCTGTGTTAGAACATCAACATATGAAAGTTTATTGTTTGTTTGATGGTCTTATTGTGGGTGATTTACTTCATTTCCTTTATTGTTCTGTTTACCAGAATTAAAAATCAGAGGTAGAATAAATTACATTTGCCACTCCATTTTTTCCAAGTATGTGTTCCAAAACTTAATCCTGCATCAAAAGTATTCGTATTGTGGTTGAAGAACCTAGCATGAAATACATAGAATAATGATTTCTGCACCTCACTCTACCTATTTTATTGAAAATATAACTCAAACAAGATAAATTTATTATTTTTTTTTTACCTTTTAGAATGTTTTTGCAGATTCAGAAATTATCCTCAACTAAAATAGCCTGCTTTATTTATACAGGCAAATACTGTTTTCCTCTACATGATCACTGTAAAATAATTTCCAGTTCTTATACAGTGAAGATATATAAAGTATTTATCCCAAAATTTCATTTGCAAAATTGGTATATGTGTTATACACTGCGCTGCTTATATGCCAGCAGATGTGTTCCGGATTACATAACAGGAAAACATGGGAAACAAAACCTAATAAATGCGAGAGCTATATACCAAGAACACTTGAATAGGTAATAATATCTCACTTATCAGAATTTCAATTCAACTGAACCAAAAGTTAATTGTTCTCTAATAAAATAAAAAATAAAATTTTTTAAAGAATGAAATGGAAATAGTAGGCATATATGCTTTATTTAAATTTAAATACACACCATTTCTTCCTAAATACATTCAGCATAAATTTTATGTACAGCATCCTTAGATTATAGTGCAATAAGGTTACAAATGAGTAGCAAAGCTTAGCATATTTTCAAACATGATAAAGATAAATATATACTACAGAAAGTTATATATTTATAACTACTTGAAAAACATTTTTTAAAAAATTACCAATAAGTTTTATTCAACTCTATATGCCTATTTCAATGAGAAAAAATATATGATAGACTAGTTAATCTCAAAAAGATCTAAGAAAACAGTAATAATGTAGACAAAATTGAGAATTTTTTAAAAATAATTTATTTATTTATTTGACAGAGGGGGTGGGTGAGAGTGAGAGAGGGAACATAAGCAGGGGGAGCTGGAGAGGGAGAAGCAGGCTTTCTGCAGAGCAGGGAGCCCAATGCGGGGCTCTATCCCAGGACCTGGGATCATGACCTGAGCCAAAAGCAGGTGCTTAATGACTGAGCCACCCAGGCATCCCGAGAACCTTTTTTTTGGATATGTAATATATTATTTGTTTCAGAGGTACAGATCTATGATTCATTAGTCTTATATAATACCCGCTGCTCATTACAACCCTCCCCAATGTCCATCACCCAGTTACCCCATCCCGCCAACCCCCCTCCCCTCCAAGATAAGAACTTTTGAAATGGTTAGATTTTGTTTTTGTTTTTAAAGATTTTATTTATTTATTTTACAGAGAGAGAGAGAGATCACAAGTAGGCAGAGGCAGGCAGGCTCTCAGGAGAGAGCCCAATTCGGGGCTCAATCTCAGAACCCTGGGATCATGACCTAAGCCGAAGGCAGCTGCTTAACCAACTGAGCCACCCAGGCGCCCCTGAAATGGTTAGTTTTTTTGTACAGACTTAGAAACTAGACAATAAAAATTTAGAACAGTACACTAAATACTTTGAATAAGTCAGTTGCAGTAGGAAACACAAGAAAATTTGCTGGAATCACTGGTGAATATTTTTCAGCAGATAATGCCTATATCATATAAATAGCTACTAAATACTGAAGGATACTGTTTTACTTTTTGTGAGGCAGATAGATATGGTACTTGATATGATCGGAATATAAAAATGAAAGCCAATCTTGTTGATGAACACAGACCCATTATTAATATAATATACAATACCCCCATTATCCGTAGTGGGTATAATATGTTCCAGGGTTCCAGGACCCTTGTAGGTGCTGAAACTGCAACTGCAGGTTGTATCAAATCTTTTATACATATAGATGAACACACACACATATTTTTAAAGATTTATATATAAAAGTATAATATATTTATAAGTATGTATTTAAAGGTTTATTTTATATAAATATATAAAAACATTTAAATATTTTAGATATATTATAAAATATATTTTATGTATTTATATGTTTTATTATATATAGATCAAATAGACTATAATAAACATAGATATAAATATATATATTTAAATATAATATATTTATAAATTTATATATTTAAAAATGTATTTAAAGATTTATTTTAGAGAGAGAGCAAGCACGCCTGGGGAGGGGCTGGGGGAGAGAGAATCCTCGACTCCCTGCTGACCACAGAGCCCAATAGGGGGCTTTTTCCCAGGACCCCAAGGTGATGACCCAAGCAGAAATCAAGAGTCAGCTGCCCAACCGACTGAGCCACCCAGGTACCCCCCCAAGTCTCATATATATTATGTTTTTCCCTATACATGCAAACCTATGATAGGGTTTATTCTTAAAATTTTTTAACCTTTTTTTTTTTTTAAGTTTTTATTTAAATTCCAGTTAACATGCAGTGTAATATTAGTTTCATGGGATAGGGTTTAATTTATAACTTAGGCATAGCAAAGGATTGACAATAATAATAATGGAGTAATTACAATAATATGCTGTAATAAAACAATATGAATGTGGCCTCTCCCTTTCTCTCAAAATTTTGTACAATACTTGTAATGATAAAATGATGAGATGAGGTGAGGTGAATAGCATAGACATTGTGACATAGCATTAGGCTACTGTATCGACCTTTCGACATTGTGTCGGAAGGAGGGTCATCTGCTTCCAGACAGCAGTTGATCACAGGTAATGGGGACCTATATGTAATTCAGTGATTTTTAGTAAATTTCACTGTTATGCATTTATCACCACAATCCAATTTTAGAACATTTCATCATCCCCAAGAGAGATTTAACTGGGGTTAAATCCCCCATTCCATTCCAAAACTTAAATGGCTACTGAAATCCTTTCTGGCTCTATAAATTTGTCTTTTCCAACAATTTTTAATAAATGGTATCATTATATCTAGCATCTTTCCCTTAGCATAATATTTTTGAAGTTTATCCATGTGTTAATAGGTAGTAGTTTGTTCTTTTTAATTCTGTTGTATAGGTGGACCACAGTTTGTTTATCCATTCACTGGTTGGTGGATTTGACCCGTTTTTGGCTATAATACTGCTGTGAATATTGACATGTAAGTCTTTGTGTGAACAAATGTGTTTGTTGTTGTTTTAGATTTTATTTATATATTTATGAGAGAGAGCACAAGCAGGGGGAATTGGCAGAGGGAGAGGGAGAAGCAAGCTCCCCACTAAGCAGGGAGCCTGACATAGGGCTTAATCCCAGGACCCTGGGATCATGACCTGAGCTGAAGGCAGACCCAGGCACCTCGTGTACAAATGTTTTCATTTCCCTTTTGTAAATACATATGAATGGAGTTGCTGGGTCATATGGTACATTTATTTTAACTCTTTAAGAAGCAGCCAAACTGTTTTCCAAAGTGGCTATTCCATTTTACATTCCCATCAGTGATATATGAGGATCCAGTTTTAACCAAGATCAGTTTTAACTGCATTGAATCTCTAGGTCACTATGGGGAGAATTGGCATCTTGACATTGAATTTTCCAATTCATGAATATGAAATGTTTAGTATATTTAAATCTTCTCTAATTTATCTCAGCATTATTTTGCAATTTGCAGTGTATACATCTTACACTTCCATTAAATTTAGTCTTTATGTATTTTATTCTTCTTGATTCTGTTGTGAAATTTTAATTACATCCTCAGATTGTTTGTTACTGGTATATAAGAAAAGCAATGAGTTTTTATGTAATGATCTTGTATCCTGCAACCCTGATAAACCTGTTTATTAGTTCCAGTAGTGTGTTTGTGTGTGTCTTAGGATTTATTAGATGGAGGGTCATGTTATCTACAAATAAAACCAGTTTATTTTTTCCTCTTCAATTTAGGTACCTTTACTTTTTTTTCTTTTTCGGCCTTTTCCACTGACAAGACCTTTAGTAAAATTTTAGGATACATGGCCAGAGTACCTTGTTTCCGATCTTAGAGGGTAGTGGTCAATCTTTTATTGTGAAATAAGATATTTATTAGCTCTATTATTCATAGATGCTCTTTGTCGCATTGAAAAAGTTATCTTCTATTTCTAGTTTGTTGAATGTTTTTATCATGGGTTCAGTTTTATTTTGTTAGATTTGATTTCCTCATTTGTTTATGGATTTTCCGTCTATATTCATGAAGGATATTGAATTGTAATTTTCATCTCTTGTGATGTCATTGTCTGACTTTGGCTGCAGAATGAGTTGGGAAGTTGTCTCTTGTCAGTTTCTGGAAGAATTTGTGAAACACTGGTACTGTTCTCTAATTATTTTATAACTGATCGTTGATGCCATCTGGACCTGGGGTATTTGTTGAGAGAATATGTTGAATTACTGATTCAATTTTTTGTTCTAGGTTTATTCTGATTCTCTGTTCTTCTTGAGATATTTTTTCAGTAATTTATATCTCTCTCAGACTTTTTCTGTTTCATACAAATTTCCTGATTTGTTAGCACAAGTTGTTTTTCACATTCCCTTATGATCCTTTTAATTTGTGTGGACTCAATAGTGATGTCCCCTTTTATATTCCTGATTTTGTCAGTTTGTGTCTTTGTTCTTGATCAGTTTGGCTAAAGGTTTATCAATTTTTTTTATCTTTTCAAAGAACCCATCTTTTAATCGATTTTCTTGATTTGTTATTGTTTCTGCTCTGATTTTATTACTTCCTTTTGCTTACTTTGCATTTAATTTGCTCTTTTTCTAGTATTCTTTAGGTAGAAGCTTATATATTACTGTCTGGAGTCCTTTATTTCCTACATAGCTCTTTAAAGCTATAATTTTCCCCTCTAAGCACTGCATCCAATATATTTTTATGTATTGTGTTTTAATTTTCATTCAATTTGAAGTATTATCTAATATCCCTTGTGATTTCTATTTTGACCTATGGATTATTTAGAAATGTTTTGTTTAATGTCCTAATATTTGAGGATTTCCAAGTTTTATTTCTGTTATTTGTAATTCTGTTTTGGGCTAACAAAACATACTTTGATTTCAATCCTTTCCTTTTATTGAGACTTGCTTTATGACCTAGCATTTGGACTTTTCTAGAGAAGGTTCTAAATGTGCTTAGAGAAAAATATGTATTCTATTCTCATTAGGTACAGTGTTCTGTAAATGTCACTCAAGTCAAATTAGTTGATGTTATTTAAATCTTTTCTGTCCTTTCTTAATTTGTGTTTAGTTGTTCTAGTTTTGAGAGTAGATATTAAAACCTCCAAATGCAGTTACTGAATTGTCTGTTTCTTCTTTTCTTTCAAGTTTTGCTTTGTGAAATTTGGGGCTCTGTTTTTAAGTATGTATACATTGATAATTGTTGTATCTTCTGATATACTGACTCTTTTACCCTTATGAAATGTCCCTTATTGTCTACAGTAATATTTCTTACCTTAAAATCTTTCCTGCCTTTATATTAATATACCTTATATACCTTCTCCAGATTTCTTATTGCCACTATTTGTATGGCATATCTTTTCTATTCTTTAACTTCTAATCTATATCTATTTTTTAATATAAAGTATGTCTTTTGTAGATAGCATGTAGTTGTATCTTTCTTTTTAAAAATTAAATCAATCTCTACCTTTTGATTAAAATGTTTAGCCCATTCACATTTAGTGTAATTATTGATATAATTGAATTTATGTTTACCATTTTGCCATTTGCTTTCTACTTTTTTCACATTTCTTTTGTTTCTACATTTTTTCTTTTGTTAAATTTGTATTTCAAAATTATATTTCTTCTTTTACATTAAGCTTTTTTTTAAATTCTTTATTTTTTTAATCCTCTTTTAGTTTTTCACTATATTGTATACCTGAAACTAATATAACAATGTTGTTAACTACACTGCAATTAAAAATAAAAAAATAAACATATATATTCCTCTATTTACCCACGTATTTGGCATTTCTAGTTGTTCCTTTCTTCTTATGGATTTGAGTTACAATCTGGGGTTATTTCCTGTAAGGCAAATCTGCTGACAACAAATTGCACCATTACTTATTTTGGAATGTTTTTATTTTGCCTTTATTTTTGAGGGATAGGGTCTTTTTTTTGTTGGGTATAGAATTTTTGCCTGCCCACCACCACCAGCACTGCAAATACGGCATTCCACTGCCTTCTAACCTCCATTGCATCTGTTGAGAAGTCAGTCAACTGTTATATTGTTTTTCCTCATTATCTTCAAGAGTTTCTTTGGCTTGATAGATCTTTGACTCTGATATGTCTAGGTGCAGAACTCTTGTGAATATCCTACATGGGATTTTTGAGCTTTTGGGATCTGTATATTTTCATCAGATTTGGGAAATTTTAAACCATTATTTCTTCAGATATTTTTTTCCTGCCCCATTCTTTCACCTTTTCTTCTGATACTCCTATTAGATGTATGTACACTCAGCATTATTGCATAAGTTTCTGAGGCTGTGTTCATTTTTCTTCAAACTTTCCTGTTCTTGAGATTGTATAATTTCTATTGATCAGATCTTTTAAGTTTACTGATTCTTATGGTATTTCAGATCCACTATTGGGCCAATCTACTGAATTTTTCATTTCCAATACTATACTTTTCAACTCTAGAATTTGATTTCTTTTTTTTTTTTAGTTTATTTCTATACTATGATATCCTATTTGTTGTCATTGTCACCATTTAAAAAAATTCTTTAAACATGATTTCCTTTAATTCTTTGAACATATTTATAATAGCTGCTTTTGAAGTGTTACTGAATACAACATCTGGGTTCACTCAAAACTCTTTCTATTGACTGCTTCTTCCCCTGAGTATGAGTCACATTTTACTGTTTGTTTACATGTCTTGTAATTTTTTTGTTAAAAACTGGACGTATTTAATAATATATTGTAACAACTCTGGATCTGATTCCTCCCCAGCCTCCCTCCCACTTGAGGGTTGTCATTATTGACATATTGCTGTTATTGTGTGTGTTTGCTTATATTTAAGTAACCTGACTGGACTTAGTGTGCATAGTCTTTCTCCCCCATGAGGTACAGCCACTCAGGTTGTTAAAAATTATATTTTAATTTTTAGCCTGGCCTTCTTGGGGTGCCCCTTTGTGTCTCTGTAGCTTAGTGGTCAGCTAGTGATTGGTTAAAGATTATGCTTAAACATCTTGAGCCAGTAAGGCTTCTATCCTTTGTGATTTTGTTAGGTAGCTCATCTAGTTTTCAGCTATGCCCCAGGTTTTATTTTCTGCTGAACCTCTGAGTTCTTCCCTTCACATGTGGGAAGTCTCTCAGTCAGCCACGGGTGTGTGCAGAGCTTAGGCTCCCTCAGATCAGCTCTGAGTACATAAGCAGCGTCCAGTTAGCCAGGAATATGTGGAGAGTTTATCTAGCCCACCGTGGCTCTCATTTCCAGAACCTCCTTATTAAATTTCTAGATTTATGTCCCAACTGGAATAGCAACCTCAGACTTGGAGAGCTTTCTCTTTTCTTCTCCAGTTGAGTTTAATGCTTTTATGGTCAGTGCTACTGAGTGTGGGGTTTTCATCCTCCACTTCAGATCACATCAGTGATCACTTCACTGCCTGAATTTGCTGGTTTTCATGGCCAAGTTACTGCATGGACTGTGCTTGGGTGCGGGTAAGGAGCAGCCAAGCAGTAACACCACTGACTCTCATTGTTCTTACCCACAGTTCCATACTTTTTCATAAATAAACACTGTTGAATTTGTTGTTTGACTTTGGTTGTTTTCTGAAATCTTGAAATGATTGTTTTTGACATTTTTGTCTAGTTTTATAGTTGTTTTGAGGGAAAGGGATTTGCTGACCTCTTCAGTTTGCCACAGCTGGAAGTCCTGCCTCCTGCTTTGTATTTGCCGCATTTTTGGTTTGGATTATTTTTAAAAGGCTAACTAATTAAAAAACCTGAAGCACATCTATATATTGTAGCTGCTTCAGCAGTTTGCTTTACAATGGAAGAAGTTAGGAGATTGTGATTAGATTAGGGGTGGGACTGTAGTTCTGCTGTAATTCTGCTGACAGCACTCTCCTGTGGAATGTTTCTTAATAGCATATTCTTGTGTAATGATGAAGAAAACGTTGTTTTTTTTTTAAGTAAGCAAATTCCTTTGGAATTCTACCAAAACATAGGAAAGATAGTATGTATACTCCTTGCTACAGAATAAATCAGTGCCACAAGGAAATATATGACAGAATTCATTGGGCTGGTATAGATGTGTATTTTTAAAAAATAATAATAATAATAAAAAGAATTATCCTCTTGAAAAAATTACTCATCGTGCAAATTTCAATCAGAAGTGCCTTTTTATGCTCAAAATTTTAACTGAGAAATTTGTCTTTACCTTTTTAGTTCTATAATAGAAATATACACAAAATATACAGCTCAAGTGATTTATCACAGAGTACATACCTCTATAGCCATCATTCTTATAAGAAATAGGACAGCACTAGCTGTCTCTTCTGTCCCACAGAAGTCTCTTCTGGTCTCTCCCATCATTATCGCCTCTGCAAGATAACCACTATCCTGATTTTACAGTAACTACTTCCTTTCTGAATAGTTTCTATCTCCTAAGTATACACCCCTAAACATTAGAGTTCAACTTTGCTTAAATTTTTAATATTATGGAAATTAAATCTTACATTATTTGTGATTGGTTTCTTTTGTTCGAAATCAGGTTGTATGAGATTCATCTGTGTTGTTACACATAGCAGTAGTTCATTTTAACCACTGTAGAGTTTTCCATTATATAAATAGACAACAATTTGTTAGTCTATTCTGTTCGTGGATATTTGGATTGTTTCCAGTTTTAAAGATACTAAAAATACTACCGTGAACACATTCATATGTTTAGTGATAAGTGTGCATATTCCTCTGGGGTATGTACCTTGGAGTCAAGTTGCTGGGTCACATTGTATTCATATCTTCATTTTAGTATGTAAACCCAATCTGTTTTCCTTAGCAATAGTACCAGTTTACATTCCTACCAGCAGTCTATAAGAATCACCATTGTACCACATTGTCACTAAAATTTTGGTTTTGGTCCACCTTTTATTATTAGACATTCTGGTGGTTGTATGGTACTTTCTTATTATGGTTTTAATTTTCATTTCGCAAATGACTAATAAGGTTAAGGCCCTTTTCATATGTTTAATTAACTGTTTGGATTATCCTTTTTTGTAAAATGCCTATTCTAGCCCTTTTTAAAAATTGTTATGTATGAATTCTGCATATATCTGGATAAGCACTTTATTCCTTATATGTGTGGTACAAATGTCTTCTGCATGACTTGCATTTTACTCTTAATAATGTACATATAATGAAAAGTTCTTAATTTAAAGTAGTCAAATATATGAATTTTTCTTTTGCATATTTGTGTTCTATTAAA
Source organism: Procyon lotor (assembly GCA_028646535.1). Lineage (NCBI taxonomy): Eukaryota > Metazoa > Chordata > Mammalia > Carnivora > Procyonidae > Procyon > Procyon lotor. Next base: position 12,935,769 of record CM053619.1, on the reverse strand, counting down.
GAACTCTTTCCCTGCCCCAGTATTTTGAAGATATTCTAGTATATGTTATATTCTAAAAGCTGTCTGATTCTGCTTTTCACATTTATATCCACAGTCCACCTGGAATTTGTGTATGGAGTGAAGTAGGGGTAAAGATTCATTTTGTTTTTCCATATGGATATCTAGCTGTTCTATACGGTGCATTGAAAAGAATGTTGTGTCTGTCAGGGTCCAATGAGGAGAAAGAAACCATACCAGTTATTTAAACAGAGTTTTTAAAGTTGTGGGAGGTGCTAATTAGTTGTAAAGTTGTTTGTAAAATTTAAAGTTGTAGGTAATTAAAAAGACAAAAAGAGAACACACTAAAGTATAACAGCTACCTCTAGCTATGGCTAGAGGAATATCATGGAAGAGGTTGGAATTATTAAGACTTAGAACCCCATGCAGCAGAAATTCAGATATCTAAGGAGAGGATACAGGCTCACTAGTGCTGGTATCTGGGGTGGAGGATGCAGTGAGGCTGGTTCTGCAAATGGGAAAACTATAAACTGGGCTCAGCTGCAGTTATAGGAAAACATTGCCACTGCTGGAAGTAAAGAAGTGTTGCTAGGGTGACACAGAAACAAGAGACAGGCAGGAAGCCCACAGGAAGGGGCAAGTCCCCTTTTCCTCCTCTAACTTTGTAGTATACTCTAAAGCCCCCTGTTGACAGAGCCTAACATGGAGCTCCTTGGCAAAACCAAAATGTGGTTTGCAGAGTTGTAGCTCTGATAGTATAGAGTTGTGTTTAAACAGTTTGAGTTTGAACCTGAGAGACAATAGCTGTGGCACAGCCTTCCTATCTACAAAGACACCTTTATGACAAACCAAGTGTCTGTATAGGTGAGAATCTGCTTTGTGGTCATATTTCTATTTCTTTGGTCTTGCTCCAGAGTTATGTTATCAAAACTATTCTAGCTTTATGTTAAGTTTTCATATGTGGTAGCAATTTTTCCCACCTTCTCCAAGAGAGTGTTTTAGCAGTCCATGGCATATTTGCATTTCCATAAAGACTTTAGAGCTGATTTGGGTAGTTCCACAAAAAAAAAAAAACAAAACCTTTTGGAGTCTTGGTTGGAACTTCAGTGAATCTATAAATCAGTTTGGGGAGAATTGAAATTTTTATAATATGAGTTTTCTAGTCCATGAATATGGTATGTCTCACCATTTATTTATGTCTTTAATTTCTCTCAATAATGTTTTTTAGTCTTTTTATGTAGAAGTGTTGCTTATTTAGCTTTTGTTAGCTTTATTCCCAGATAGCAGATATTTTTTATATCTTTTAATTTCTTTCATTTCAGTGTTTTTATTTTGAAACTTTTCAAACATGTTTCTTTATTTTTGAATCATTTGACTCCATTATACTGATCACCAGATTCAGTAATTATCAACATTTTCTTCATTTGTTTCAATAATACTTCTTGATGAAGTATTTTAAGGCAAATCTTAAGTCTCATGTCATTTCACCTTTACATACTTAAGTATACATTCCTAGAAAATATGGACATTTGAATTATGACCATAATTCCAAGCCATATCAGATTTTCCTTTTTATTTCAAAAATTTTACTGGTATGTTGGTTGGTATGTTTAGTTTGCTTTTAACTAAAGCATATTAGGACTTAAATTTTATGTTAAGTAATTATGAAAATATTAGCTTAGCCACTAAAATATTAAATAACAAGCAATTAAACAAAAATATTTTCCAGTGATGTGAACTTTGCATTTCTAAATTCATTACAATTTTCAACATCGTCAAAACCATGCTGTTAAAAACCTGTGTAAACAAAACCATTCTTTCATTTATTGCCATTCTTTAAATTTTTTTAAAAAATCGTCATATTTCTCAGTATTTCTATTACTGAACACATGTCTTTCAAAAAGTCATCAGTGGGATTAAAAGCACAAGCACATTTTTATGTGACATAGTTTTTGTTTTGCTTATCCTTTATAACCTCTTTTGGCATAAATTGTTAAAATATAAGAAGAAGGTGCAGTTGTGAATTTTTTCTTTTGTCTTTGTACAGAAACCTTTCATTGCAGGTGGTTCTCCTTCCCATACAATATTCATGAGTCTGTTTCTAGGAGAGGACTGTGGCTAGTGGGCCATGGAAACTTCCTAGAGTTGGCAGGCGAGGCTGTGTTGTGTTAACCCTCCAACATGAGAAAATCCCTGTTGAAAAGACAGTGTGGCAACTTCCCTGCAGGCTAGTCATACTCCTCACAAAGATAATTGACAGTGACTAAGGAGTAAGAGTCTCTGTGTTTCCCAGCATCTGCAGCAAGGATGAAACTAATGACCAATTCATGGTTTAAATAACAAAAATTGTTTTGGGCCGATAATAATTAATATGAGGATTTTGCACCTATATTTTAACTTAACCAATAATAATTGGCGGGGAGTTGGGGTCTTAAAAGTTAGATCTTATTCATTAGTAACAAGTATTTGAAAATAGATATGACAGCCTGGTATTGGATGATTTGCCTGTGTCTTATTTCTCCTCCTTTATCAACACCCCTGAGGATCTCACTACAGATCAGAATGGCCCAGGGATGTCTCACCTGCTGGGATCACTGCTATTTATACCTGTTTAAACACAGAGTTAGAAGATGTTTAAGTTCTTATTTAACTCTTTCAAGTAAATGTAGGTGTTTTGCTTTTTGGATCCAAAGTGGAATGTGAGGACATGAGAAAAAGAATGAACAATTTTACTGCTTCGGTTTAGCTGTTATTATATAAGATCTTTTTTCCTTGTAATATCAGATTAACAAATTTGAGGATCAGTTTAGTAGAAGTATCTTGGAAAAAAAAAAAAAGGAAAAGGATCTCTTTCTTATATATAGAACTAACTCAACAAATATCAAATTTGGATAAACATAAAAGAAAAACAAAACATCAGAAAACCCCAACTGATAGAACAGATTACCTCTGAGAATCTTTTTTCATGTGTGTTTGGGTGGAGGCAGGGAAGCCTAGAAAGTTTATTCCTCTAGTGTTCAACTTTATAAATTATGTCAAATTACATGAACTGCAGCCTGTTAAAATATTGGTTAGAAAGACCAAAGAGATGTATAAATAAATTTCTTATTCCTTAAGCTATAGTGTCCTTGAACATATAACAGGGACTAAGTTATAGATAAGATACATTTTTTTAGATTTATTTGTTGTCAGAAATTTTACCTCATAGTTTGCGATTGTTTTCTCAAGCTGACTTAATCTACATACAAGTAAAAATAACTTAAGGAAATGAATTTCAAAATGAATGCGAAGGCAATAATCCAAATATTTAGAGTCTAGTTAGGAGGTTCTGTTACTGAGATACATACTGTATTGGTACAGTTGACATAGTAATTGTAGTGTGTATAGCAAAAAATAGAAGATTGCTGATTACAAGTTTATGTGAATAGAATTAGAAGAACTTGATTTTCTCAATCCGAGTGAAACATTCTCATTATAAATTATTTATTTGCTTTGAATAGTTAAAAACCTGTATCAGAAACGTGAACTTTAAAACTGCTAACCCATGTGGGCAAAAGATTCTTCATATAAAAAGAATGTGGAGCATATAATTTCTTGGAGATTCTTGCTTAGTAGTTATATTAATTTAAAGCTGTTCTAATGTTAGGTTCTAATGCCTGGGAATGTATCGCCAGTAAGCTTCACATTTGTTTTATTCCAGCCCTTCTGCTTGTCCGTAATTTAAGCAGATTTGAGGCAGTGGTCAGAGTTTCCTGGGATTAAGAAAGCTCTACAACAAAACAACCACACCAGATCTAAAAAGCTTCCTATTTTGGCTTTGTACTCTTTTGGCTCAGTATATTTCTCTGAAGAATGGCTTGTCGATTCTTCTGACTGTTTAAAAAACAGTCGAACTGGTATTCGCAATGTAGAGACGGATTGATGTACTCCGGGCAGAAGTAAGAAAGGATTCTTTTTTCACAACCCTTAAAACTGTATTTTTATGAGACTGTTTACAGAATCAAACACTGATTTAAAAAACTTAAGAAGTAAATACCTGTTTTAGTGTAACTTGATTGCCCATGAAGATAATGAGGTGAAATGACAGATGCACTGTTTCACGTAGGGCTTCCAGTATTTAGTAGAGAAAGTAACTGACCAGTAAGTGAATTGTAGATCAAGAGACGGCTCCTTTTTTTCTGAAACAAGGCAAGTTGCCCTAAATGTTCATTATTTCTACAGCTGGAGCTTCATTAACAAGTACAGTTGGAATAACCAGGGTATTGCAGCCACAGAGGAACTAAAGCACGGCAAGCCTTTCAGGAACAAAGAAAATAAAAGAATTCCTGTGTAACAGGCTTCCACACGTATCTGTGTTCTGTGGTACTGTTTGAGCTGAACTAAAGCATCTGCTACCTCAAGTTAAGAGAGAACAAACTCAACATGGCGTGAAATTACTGCACAGCCATTCACATTCATTAGAGTTATATTGTTACCAGCCACAAGCATGACTGGCTTTTGCATGAATAATAAAATAAAATGCTGCTTTGTGAATTTTACCTTAAAACGTTGCAAGGCACAGTACTAACCTTGGGCCAGGAGTGGGCTTAGCTTAGAGCAACTCTCCTCACCACAGTAGAGTCAAGACCAATAAGAAGTCAGAAGTTGGGAAGAAGTAGTGCTGTATGAGTCCTGGGGAAAGGATCTTGTGTTAAAGCCCAATTTGCTCATTTTTTTTTAATTTAAAAAACTTTTTAATTGTGCAGACTAGCTATTTGGAGACGTTAAATTTATTAAGCTACCATTTGGCATCCATCATAGTAATAGTTGACTCAGACATAAATCATCAATGGATGTTAAAGATTGTGGGTCAAAGTTTGATGAGGACTAGAACAATTACACAATTACCAAGGGAAAAAAAGTAATTTTGCAATGTGGCAACCTGACAGACACCTCATCCAAGTGATCAAAGTTGATCACCAGGAATAGGGAAAATTGACATCATGTGCCTCCTAATATGTTCACTGAGAAGACATCACTTCTGTGAGTTATTCCTGTTAAGAATGCCTAACCTGAATCTAATCCTGAAAAAACAGCACACAAACCCAAATTGAGGAGCAGTCTACAAATAAGTGGCCTAGTTCTCTTCAAAAATGGCAGTGTCATAAAAGACAAAGGAACGCTTACATTAAGGAAGTCTCTAGAGACTGACAGCGAAACAATGTGTGGTCCAAAATTTTCCTTCCTTGCTATTTCATTGACATTTTCGTCTTCTAGTCTAGTTGTAGAAGTGGTGTATTGAGCAGAAAAAAAAATATTTTTAACAGTTTGAATATAATACTATATCCAGTTTCCTTTCTATTTTATGTTTATATGGGTTTTTAGGCAGTGTTGTGGATTTCATTTGGGTTTGGTTTGTTTTTTGTTGTTTTGTTTTTGTTTTTAATTATGGGACACTTCATGAATTTGCATGTTATCCTTGCACAGCAGCCGTGCTAATCTCTGTTATGTTCCAGTTTTAGTATATGTGCTGCCTGAGCGAGCATTGGGTAGGTGTTTTTTAAGCAATAATCGCAAATGTTAAGTCTCTTAGTTGAATTATAGTTCAAGCTATTGAAAAACCTAAAAATTAAAATTCTTAATTGTTTTACCAAATTTTCAGTCAACGGACGAATAGAGTCCTCATGTTATTATTATTTTTTTAATTTTATTTATTTTGACAAAGAGAGACACAGTGAGAGAGGGAACACAAGCAGGGGGAGTGGGAGAGGGAGAAGCAGGCTTCCCGCCGAGCAGAGAGCCTGATGTGGGGCTCGATCCCAATCATGACCTGAGCCGAAGACTGATGCTTTAATGACTGAGCCACCCAGGCACCCCCTCATGCTGTTTAAATAGTAGAATGCACCATTTAAGAGTTTGATGAGCACTTAAGAAAATAAGTAGTGATAACTAAGATGAATTTATAAAAAGTCATGGTATTCATAAAGAAGTTTGGTATAGTTTTTTAGATTGATAGGTAACAGGAATGCTCCATTTTCAGGAAGGCAATTTGGTGAGTGATTTCTTTTGGACAAGATGAAGAAATAAGCTGAGTGATTATAGTTAATTAAATAAGTAATTAATTCATAACAATTGGATGCCAGGCTCGTAGGTGGTTTCTAGTGTTGTATCTGTTGCATAGATCTATTCTCTCCTAAGTTTTAATAACTTGGATAAAGTCATTGATAACCTATGGAACAGACTTTTAAATGAAACAAGTCTGGGAGGGATAGCCAAAGCATTGGATGACTAAAACTGGAACTGAAAGGTAACGGTAGCCAGGAATGACAGGCAGGAATCAGCAGAATAAATTTGACAGGAATAAATTCTGCAAGGACAACCAGTCATATGTGTTGGGTGGAAGGAAAAAAAGCTTTAAGATAATTCATGGAAAATCACTTGTAAAATGGTCAATTGGCCATATTTAACGAAGTTATTGTTTTGTTTCCTTTAACTGTTTGATTTAATATGTATCGTTTGGGTCCAGTCAGAAAAATGGAAACCGTACTAGCATGTCAAACATAGGGAAATGTAATACAAGGAACTGGTTATACAGGTGTTAGAAGACTAAAAGATAAGAAAGGAGGAACACTGAGCTATTAAAGAAAAACTACAGAAGGCACAGTTACCACACCAAGAGAAGAAAAAGAAGCAAAAGGGAAGAGGTCTTCATAATCTAGAAGCTACGGCCCTAAGTTGGCACTCGGACTTCTGAGGAGGGGATACTGTTCAGCTACTATTGGGATTGAAATCCATATTACCAAAAGATGTTCATTTATGTAAGAAGCCAAAATAATTAAATTGTGTTCTCTATGTTGAACTAAACGTACCATCTGAATGAACATCTCTTCCATCTTGAATTTGGTTCCAAAAATGAAGCATCAAAACTAATTTGACTTCAGTTGTATTAATCTGTACTCCCCCGCTCATTTTTAAAATGGCTTTACCACTAAAACCCTTCTACCTGAGATGTATTGTTAAGTGACCTCGCAATAAAAGTGTTTATAGAAATTTAGAGAAGAGTTTAAAAAAAAAAGCATGGCAATTAAGTTGGATGGCCTGAACATTCTCTTTGATTTTAAGTGTGTACTTGTTTTAAATCTTCTTTCTCACTAATACCTTTAAACATTGTTTAAGTGGATTGAGTAGTCTAAGATAAAGATGATTGTCATGCTCTGAAACTTTGAAGAACAAAGTTTGGAATTGATTTCTCTCTTTTTTCTTTTTTCCTTCTCCCCCAAATATTGCTTCTTTAGGTCAGTAACAGATCCAAGAGATGGAAAGAGAGTAGCACTCAAAAAGATGCCCAACGTCTTCCAGAATCTGGTCTCTTGCAAAAGGGTCTTCCGGGAATTGAAGATGTTGTGTTTTTTTAAACATGATAATGTAAGTGAAGTTGGTGTTTGGGATAGCCTATTTCCTATCCATGCTTAATTGTGTTAGTAGAAAGCAAAAGAGAGTTCAAAAGGGAATGTGCAAGTTATTAAGTTTAGGAACCTGAGACAAATTAGACCATTTTTTGTGAACAGTGAGCAAACTTAAGTGAATTCTAAGGTGTATTGACCAACAGATAATATTCATTGATGTAAAGCAAATGTTAATAGTTAGCTGAAGTATGTACTTTTACTATTTAGCATAAAGAGAGTGTAATATGTAGTATGAGTGATTTAAGTGGAAATAATTGGTCCCTGACTTTAAATGCTTTATACTTAACCTTTAATATTTTAAATCAGAGATTAAAGATACAGGGGAACAGTATCTTCTCTTAAAAAACAGTATAGCTGTCAAAATAACATAGGTTACCTTATTTACGGCTGTGTTTAGAGATGTCAAGACTCACGAGGAATCGAATCATTGTGCTTTGAGAGAGAGCTTCTCCTCAGTCCTGAAGTAAACGTTTGATACATGTAAAATGTATGTGGGGATGTTACGTTAGTATTAGACTCTCGAGTTTTTGATCTCATGTGAAAAGAAAAATTGCCGCACATTCTTCATTTGGTACTCAACCTATGTTATTTTAATTGCCAAAATAAAAACTTTAGCGGAAATATAATAATTCCTTGTGAGTCTGACTGCTTGTTTGCACAGGAACTTTAGAACTTTGGCCCAAGTGTAGGTCTCACTTTAAGAGAGAAATTTGGAGAAGTTGGAGGTGTTTAGTAAAACTAGGAATATCAAACGGATTTACTTGAAATTCCTTGCTTTGACATACTTCATTTTATTGATTACTCCTCTTGGCATCCATTTTCCTTAAACTTCTTTTAAAAAGTTACTGCTATCTTTCAGTCAATTGGAACCGCCTAAAAATGTATCTGTTTCAGTGACTTTGAAAATACCACTCGAATTGCTATTTTATGACTGGTCCCTAAATTTTGTAAGTGATTTAGAAAGACATCTAGTACTTGCTTAGTTATTTCTTGAATTTGAGTACCATCCCAACATCAAAAAGGACAAGCCTGATTTACACTGTTAAGAGACTCAAATAAAGGTATCCGTGGTGAAGAAATTGTTTGAAAGAGGTAGTAGAAATTTGCCTACTAAGGATTTTAGTAGTTTATTATATTCAGATCTATGTTGGCTTCATAAAGGAGGGATGATGTAATAGGCTGCTATCTATATATATATTGGTTATCTTTGCTCGTGACTCCTTCCTATAGAGTAACTAATTAAGTTACAAAAGTGGTGTCAGTGAATAGTGTAAGAAAAAAAGAGATGAAATTCTTGAAAATCATACCTATCAAAACACAACAACCAATTGGAGCTCCTGAGCTCTATCATAATTGAGTGCTTGTGACTTCTGTGGGAATATTCAAAAGTGCCACAGACAGAGATGAAGATGGTATACGGCACCACTATTTTATATATCATGAATTTATGCTGTGCTCTGAGATCTCCAAAAGTGCCTCAGGGCCACATACCTGATATGTTTGGAATGCCAGTCCAAGAAGCAGCTGGTATTTGATGTAGTTAAGGCAACAAATGTCTATTATGTCTTGTATAGAGGCAGTGCTACATCATGTGGGGGATACAGAAAAGGTTTAAAATGTCCTTTTTTAAGGGATCAGGTATTTAACGCATTACTGTGTGTCAGGATGGATGCTAGAGGCTTTCCATACAGTAATTCATTTAATCCTTAAAAATCTTGTAAGATGGGGTTTGTTATCCTTACTTTGCAAAGGAGGAAACCAAAGCTTAGAGTTAAGTAACTTGCCCAAGGTCAGGGTGGCACAAGATTGGAGTCTGTCTTGCTTCAGAGTCCCTGTTGATTAATTCAAATATTTATTTTGCACACCCCATATTCCTAAATTATTTAGCTTCTAGGGCTTTCTTCCCTTAAGGAGTTTAGTAATGGTATGAATACTGCATTTACAGTGCTCTGGGAGGACTGCCTGCATGGTGAAGTATTAAGGCAAGACAGTCTGTGTTTTGTGTATGGAAAAAGCTGGGCAACCAAAGCGAGAAGTTTATTTTAATCATCAAAGGTGATCCTTAAAAAGGCAGATTCATGGGTCTCATCCCAGACCCACTAAATTGGAATCTCTGGGGTTGAGGCCCAGGGATCTGTACTTTTTAAAGCTCAGGTGAATGCTGCCACACAAGTACCATAATATTAAGGAAAAGAGAAATTGTTGTGGACTTAGAAGCTCAGAGATGCCTCAGACATGGAGGAGATAAACCTTAAGATGAGCCTTTTGAGATTAAGATTTGATTGAAAGAGGAGAAGAAAAGAATGTCACGATGAAAATGGCATTTAGAAAGATTACCCTAGCCACTGTAGAAAGATTGGATTTTAATTTGGATGGCTTTTAATGTGTCAGGGAATAGCTACAAAGCTCTGGGAGGCTTTGGATTTTCTTTTGAACAGAACCTTCAAAGTCACTGTATCAGGGGTGCCTGGCTGGCTCAGTCGGTAGAGCATGCGACTTTTGATCTCGAGGTCATGAGTTCAAGCCCCATGTTGGCCACAGAGCTTACTTTTAAAAAAAAAAAAAAAAGTCACTGTATCAAATTCATTGATTTTAGCTGATCTGACTGATTGAGATATACATACAAAATTTTTTTTTTCTTAAGGATAAATTCACCTTGATACAGTAATGGGTTTAACTTTCTAAAGGTCATCATTGGCTAGGCTTATCACTGGAGTCTAGTCGGAATCTGAGCTATTATGAAACCTGGCAAAAATGTTCTCTACCCACCTATGCACTTGTGCATGCGTTTATGCACACACATAATTGTCATATTATCAGCATGGAGAAGGCATGATTGAGGGATTTTTGTGTTTTGTTTTGTTTTTCAGTTTTGTGTTCCTTTGAGAATCTGATAAAAGCCATGAATCCTCTTTTAGAAAAGTGCACATACACATAATGTTTATGTCATGTTAGGCTTTCACTAGTCCTCTAAAGCCCATTCAGAGCCCCCTTAAGGGTCCACTGATTCCTGAAAATATCCCCTGCAATACAAATCTGGGGCTTTTTCTTGTCCTTAGGCAATAGCACTAAGTATGCAGTAGGCAGTCAGTCTGTTTGAAGAATGAGTAAGTAAATGAAAGTGACAGAAAAAAGAAATCTCCCAAGTCTGGCATGATAACCTCAGTGATCTGTCTCGGAGTTACTTTTTCCCAGTCTTTTAATTCTGGAATACTCTAGAGGGATAGAGAAGACAAAGAGGAGGCAGTAGAGGCCAAGAAGAACGATTCATTTTCCTTTGTATAGTCTGACCTAACTTAGGGCCTTGGGTTCATAAGTAGGATGAAGAATCATACCAGTATGGGACCAATAGGACGCTTCTCTGAATGCAGACATGCTGTTTAACTGCAGACATTATTAATGCTATGTTTCTGCTGCTAAGGAATGTGAAAAGGCAAAGGATTCTGTAGACTGGCTTACCTTTTAGTGGATTTGGTTTTGTTTGCTACTTTTCAGTGGAATCCGTTTTGTTTGCTCTGTGCCTAAAATTTTGTGGTACTGGGCAGATTCTTGATGTATTTAAAATAACACATTCTTGTGTTCATGAGTTGAAAAACTCAATTTGGTTAATATGCACGTTCTCTCCAAGTTGAGCTCTATATTCAATGATACCCCAATCAAAAACCAGCAGGGTTTTGTATATATGTGTGTGAGGAAATTGACAAACATTCTAAAGTTTATGGAGATGGAAAAGACCTAAAATACTCAAGACAGTCTTGAAGAAGTTGAACAAAGTCTATTTCACAACAGATAGATAAATTAATTCAAAACAGATTATAAACTTAAATGTGAAAGGTAAAATAATAAAGCTTCTGTAATAAACATAGGAAAATCTCTTCATGACTTTGAGGTAAGCAGAGATTTCTTAATGAGACAAATAAAGCATTAACCATTTTATTTATTTGTTTTTTGAGGGAGGAGCACAGGCAGAGAGAGGGGGCATCTTAAGTAGGCTTCACACTCAGCATGAAGGCTGACAGGGGGCTTGCTCTCACCATCTGAGATCATGATGTGAGCCAAAATCAAGTTTGACTGACTGAGCCAGCCACTCTGGCACTCCAAGCATTAACCATTTAAAAAAAAAAAAATTGCTGAGATGGACAGCATTAACCCCACGAATTAATGCTCATCAAAAGTTAAGAGAATGAAAGGACAGGCCTCAGACACATATTCAACAAAAAACTTGTTTCTAGAATGTATTATATGATAGGCAATTACAAATATTTGGTATTTGAGGGAGACCATTAGAAGCAACTATTTTACTTGACATTTTTCGAACTGTAAATTCTATATCTAAACATCATTTATAAAGAGCTTCTACAAATCAAGAACTTTTGGCCATTAGTAGAAGACTTAGGAATTTGACAACAGAGGATAACCAAATGGCTAATAAGCATATGACAAAGTGCTCAAAGTCATTAGTCATCAGAGAAATCATGAGATAATAATATACTCACCAGAATGGCTAAAATCAAGAAGACTGACAATACCTACTCTTGACAAGAATGCAAATCAACTGAAGTTCTTAACATTGCTGATGAGAGCGTAAATTTCTAAAACCGCTTAGGAAAACTGGCACTTTCCACTAAACCTAAATACACACCTACCCAGTGATCCAGCATTTATATTCCTTGGTATACTCCAGACAAATCATATATCCAACCAAAAGACATGTACAAGAGTGTTCATGGCTGCTTTATTCGTAATACCTAGAAATTGGAAACAACCCAAATGTCTGCCCGCAGACAGTTGAATTGTCTGGATAAGTACATTGTGTTATAGTCCATTCACATGATGGTATACTACACACCAATAAAAAGGATGAACCACTGATCCACACATCAACCGGGGTGAATCTCATAGGCATAACAGTAAAGGAAAAAAGTCATACACAAAAGACTTCATTCTTTATGATTCAGTTTGCATAAAGTTCAAGGACAGGCAAAATGAATCTGTGGTGATGGAAATGAAAATAATGGTGACCTCTGAGCAGGGATGGGTTTTGACCAAAAAGGGACAAGGGGACCTTCTGGGTTGTTGAAATGCTTAACTTCTTGATCTAGATGTTAACCAAGAAGTAAAAATTCATCATATTATATACTTTGTGTAAAGATTAATCAAATTACACACTTGGCATACTGTATTTTATAACTCTATAAAAATAGTAGTACTTCCATAGTCTCTACCTTAAAGAACTTAAAATCTGGGGAGTAAGATTGGGGAAGGAGCTCCTTTGCTAAACATGGGATTTAATTGTATTTTATGAATAGTTAAATTTCTATTTTTTATATTTAGGATTAAGATTATTTACAGTAGTTTCACTGGTAAAGGGCTAAGAGAAAGAAGCCAGTTTTGTATTGTGTAACCAATTTATAGTGAATCTCAACATCACAGAGGTTAAAATTCTAAAAAAACTGCCACCATAATGGGCTTTTGTCCAGTTCTTAAAAGATTTGAGACACTGTTTGGTAATGACCATTATTGACAGAAGTATTTTAGTTCATTTTTTTAATTAAACAAGTCTACTTGCTTTTTTGTATTTGAGATCCTTTGAAGAGTTGGTGGTATTTTGGGATACTTTGACTCTTTACAAGTCAAAATCTTTACAAGAGTCCTCCTATTTACCTCATAAGGCTAATCTCACACACTCTATTCCCACAAATAATGGGGTTATATAGGGACTCGGGCTATTTAAATAGGGAGTCAGGCATGAAGTCTGGAGTTTGGAACTGGTACTATTCCTTCTTATTTGTATCATTTCTGAGATTCCTGGATTATTTCTACTGATCTAAGCACTGTTTTTGCCCCTCTGGAAATACTGTGGAATGCCATCCTCTGATAAACATTTGAGATAAAATAATGGTAATATAAAACAACAGGCATTTAAAAAATTCCAAGCAGAACTTAAAATATTGTGCCTTTGAAGCTAACAATCACAGCTAAATGCTTTAGTGCAAATGTCTGACCTGTTTTATATGGCTTTTCTACAAAAAGCCTCATCAAATCTGGAATAAGAAAGCCTCATTCTTCTCCATCAAGGTTTAAAATGTATGGTTGTCACTTTCTCTAGATAACCTCTAATTATAGCAGATAGATTTGAAGTGTAAAATAGCTTTGTCTAATGGACGCTGTCACTCATTGCATTCTGGTTTCCCCCAAGACAGGATGTATATTGTTCAGATACAGAGTGGAGAGTCCGAAAGATGTCAAGTAAAACACTAATTTTAATTTCTGTCTTCCCCAAACATCAAATATTCATGTTAAAAATTGTTCTATAGCATAATGAGAAATGAATTTGCGTGAATTTGTGACACTAGCTAATTATAGGGTTTTAAATTTATAGAAATGAAAGAATTTATCTTTTATATGATAAAAATTATTTTTTGAAGAAACTGAAAAATCTGTTATCTTTCATTTATACCAAGATTCTAAGTATAAACATTTTAATTCAGAAAGGAAAGATCAAGATTCTTTATAAAGCATCTAAACTATTTTCAAACTTTCATGTGTAACTGGTTTTAAAGTGAGTAAAGACTTTCATTACAGGAGGTTTTAGTTTAATTTAGGATTTTAAAGTGGCAGATGCTTGGCTGAAAAAAAATGAGCAAAGGTTCTTCCACATGTAAATTGCAAGGGGAAAAGAAAAAGAGGAGAAATCTATAGGTAAAACAAATCAACCCTAATATGTAAATCTTATTTATGTCCTGATTTAGACGAAAAAACTTTAAAAAGGAAAAGAGAATTGGAAATTTCAGAACTGGGTACTTGATGGTATTAAAAAACATAAAATTTTGAGACTTGATAATTATATTTTTTCAAAATTTTTCTCTTTGGGGTGCCTGGGTGGCTCAGTGGGTTAAGTGTCCGGCTCTTGATCTCAGGGTTGTGAGTTCAAGCCCCACGTTATTTAAAAATAAATAAACAAAATAAAAGTTCTCATCTTTTAGTGATACTTACTGATGTATGGCTGAAATAAGTTTGGTATCTGCTTCAGAATTATATAGGGAGAGTGGGGGTATAGAAGCAATAAGAATTGCCGTATGTTGATTACTAAGACTGGGTATTGATTACATGAGCATTCTTGATACTATTCCATCTACTTTTATATGTTTGAAATTTTCCATAATAAAAATTTTTTTCTTAAAAAAAAACTTAGCTAAAGATAGAAAATTTGAGCCACACAGTTTATTTCCTGTTAGAAACTTCTTCCATATTCTTTGACCTTCAGGTTTCTCATTAGTTAGGTAGGTTCAGATTCTTAAGTGTGATATCATAGATGGGACTTAAAAGAATAACTGGACAGCTGGTAGGGGAAGGAGGCCTATTTGTTATGTTTCAAAGGCAGAACCGACTTTGTTAGTATGCTGCTTTTATAAAGGACTTGAATTTCAGATGCCTTAAAGTCTTCTTTCCACCCTGATGACTTCTTTTTTTGTACTTGGAATAAAATCCAAAATGCTTAACAAAAACTTAAAGAGATTTTATGTGATATATCCCCTGCCTTCCTCTTCTATTTTATCCCAGTCTGTTTTCCTCCCACCCTCTATATTCCATAAGCACTGGCATTTCTGTTTCTAGAATTTGCCTGGTTCCTTCTTGCTTTAGTGCCTTTACAGTACCTACTCACTGCCTGAACAACTTCTATTCAGCCTTCAACTCTGAGTGTTACTCCAGGGAAACTTTCTGTCCCTATTCCTCTTGACTTTTTCCCTTGAGATAATATATATCATAATTATATAGTTGTATAACTGCTTGTTTGTTTAATGCCTTCCTCTCTACTAGTCACGAGAGCAAGGATGGTATCACTTTCGTTTCTTAGTATAACCAGAGAGCCTACCATGGTGCCTGCCAGGTAGAATGTACTTGGTAAACGTTTTTTGGTGTGTGTTTGGTTTGTTGTTGTTGTTGTTGTTTGGCAAACAGGCAAACATTTTTTGAACAGAGGAGGAATGAATGGTGGGTGTGTCTCCTCATGCTCTTAGAGCAACACTGATTGCTAAAAATAATGGCATTTCAACGAACTTCCCATGCAGCGGTCTGGTGGCATATAATAGAACCCAACAGCCCCTCTCATTTTAGTTTAATAGATAGAACTGTCTTTTACGTTCTAGGTTTACAAACCCATCTTCGTGTTTAGGACTGTTACTTGACTGATAAATTTAGTTAATCTCAGGGGGCAAGCGTAACTAAGCCTTAAATCATTAGAGTTAATAGTGTTTACTTGCATTTATGTCATATTTTGCTTCCTTTTTAGTTCTCTAAATTTGACTTTTTTTTTCCTTTCCTTAGGTACTCTCTGCCCTTGACATACTCCAACCTCCACACATTGACTATTTTGAAGAAATGTATCCTAACCAGGGAATGTGAAAGAAGGGGACAATATTAATTTATTCTTCTAGTACCTTTGGGGATTCATGCTTTAAGGTGTATAAAATCTCATCCTTGCAGAGGTGATTGAGTACCTGGAACCAGGTAATTTTGAAATCTGACAGAGAGCAGTATTATCAATGTATCCTGAATTATGATACCATAAAACAGGACTTTGGAGCACATATTTTACTTAATCTCTACACAGCCTTATGAGATAGGTTATTACCATCCCCATTTTGCAGATGAAACCAGTGAGGCAACTATGTTGTATAGAACTCAAGAAAGTACTCGTTGCTATAAAGGCCTATCAGTTAAGAGGATAATACTGCCCTTTTCTTCTACCACTTGGGGTAAAGTGAAAATTAAAGAGATAATGTAAGTCAAATCCCAAGTTCTTTGGGGTAATGGTGATGGTGATGGTGCTGGTAATAGTCATTACTTACATAAGTTTTTATCAGATGCCAGGCACAATTCTAAGTTATTTACAGGCACAATTCTAAGTTATTTACACATACGAGTTTGTTTAATCCCTATAACAACCATCTGGGATAGATACTTTGACTGTTACCACTTTACAGAAGAGGAAATTGAGACACAAAAGATAAAAAGACTTGACCAAGATCACAGGCCTCGTAAGTATTGAGATTGAGGTTCAATTCCAGATGGTCTGACTCTGTGGTCTTTATTTCAACTCCTACCTGATTCTCTCAGGATAGAGGCTTTAACATTATATTACTACTATTAATATGTAAAAATAGTATGTTAGGTATCATGGATAATAATAAACTATAAAATAATGCCTAGTATTAGCTCCTGGGACTGTGCATGAAAATAAAAAATTGGGACATAGGTTAGCCCTAGGCAAAGCATCACCATTTACCGTTCTGTATTTAACTGGGTAAAACTTTAAATGAAAGACAGCGAGTCCTAAATCATTGAATTTAGTGAGCTCATGACAATATAGTTTATTCACTCTAGGCTTTTTATTAACACTAGGCGTATGACTTAGAATGGAAACCAATATGAAAGCAAGATAGTTTTTCAGACTTAGCAATAAGATAAAAATCTCATTCTTACACAGGTGGTAGGTAATTCTATACTAGACAATTATCTTTGATAATTTAGTAACTGGGAACAATTAAGAGCTTCTCTAAGGGGAGGAGAATAGCTAAGCTGACTGGGGAATTGGGAAACGTTATAAGGTGATAGAATTGTCGCTGATCAACACTGCTGGGATGTTGTGATCTGATAAACCTAAAGCTCTTGAATGCTCTAATCCTCGGTGATATTTTAACCCACGAGTCTTTTATGGAATTAGTAAAGGCTTAATTCAGTGGACTTGGGGTGCTCTAATCCTGCACTTTCCAGAGAAGAGACTGGGTCTTGACCAGCTTCTGGCTAACAAGAGTGTCTTTATATACCTGAGGTCTTGGGCCTGGTCAGATGGTTCTTGACATAGGCTTTTTTAAAAAGCACAGAATTACCCTAAGGATAGAAGAATCAAGAAAGTGGGGCACCTGGGTGGCTCAGTCGTTAGGCGTCTGCCTTCAGCTCAGGTCATGATCCCAGGGGCCTGGGATCGGGCCCCGCATCGGGCTCTCTGCTCGGCAGGGAGCCTGCTTCTCCTGCTACCATTCCCTCTGCTTGTGTTCCCTCTCTCGCTGTGTTTCTCTCTGTCCAATAAATAAAATCTTTAAAAAAAAAAAAAAAAAGAAGAATCAAGAAAGTTCTTTTCTCCTCAACTGTAGCTCAGAAGTAACAACCGAGGAGAAAGCATTGATTCCATTTCATAGACTTCCTGAAAATTACCCAGGTTCTCACTGAAGAAGGGAACTCGTAGGAATGGGGTCATACTTGTGTCATTGATCCGAAGTAACTTCCTACACCTGGCCAGGAGTCACCTTTATCCTTTTAGTTGGCTGGAAAGGAACCTACATATTAGAAGGCGTTCCTATGAATGTGTAATACTATTTCTACCTGTTTGGAAATGATGTTGCTGACAACAAACCTTGAAATGAGAAGAAATCTTCTTTATTAAATAAGAATTTTATTGTATTATAGGTTGTGTCAGGGGTCCCCAAAATTACCCTCAGGTTCCATGATTTGCTGAAAGAACTCACAAGATCCAGGAAAGGTATTCTACCATGGCTACAGTTTATTACAGCAAAAAGATACAGATTAAATCAGCAAAGGAAAATGGTGCATAAGGCAGAGTCCATGAGAAACCAGTTGCAAAGTTCCAATTTGGCCTCCCTGTAGAATTGCACAGATCTTGCTTAATTTTCCGAGCAACAATGTATGACAACACAGATAAATATCGTCAACCAAGGAGACTCACCTGAGCCTTGGTGTCTAGGGTTTTTATTGGAAGTCAGTCAGGTAGGCATTGAGCCACCCACAGGGCTGACCTTAGCTTAGCTACTCAGTTTCCAGCCCTCCTCCTCTTCCCCACCCAGAGGTTCAACTAATAACAGCTGGCCTAAGGCCCCAGGCAAACAAAAACGGGTGTCACCATAAATCATACCGTTAGCATAAACTATTTGATGTGACCAAAGCCCCAGGTATACTAAGATAGTCTTTGAGGCAGGACATTGCAAGGGCTCAAAGTTTATTTCCCAGGAGTTGGTCCTGAGCCAGTCCTAAAGACTTTTGGAATGTGTAGGGTTTGGGTAGCCTCCATCTGCTAAGTTAACCCTTTATTGCACCTAGGCCATCTGTGAGGAAAGAATGTTTTCAAATAAGATAATTAATTGGTGAATATGTTTATATTTAATAACTGCCAGATATATTGAGATTCTCTTCACTGAACACTTAGCTAATTTATAATATCATTTTCTGTTCTGTAGTTCAAGCATGAGTTGTTTTTATCAGGCATTAATTCTATATACTTGGGTTTGTCATTCCTTTAAAAACCATGTGCGTCTATAAGCTAGGAGTTCTCAATCACTTAACCACAACTCAATCACTTGACCATAATTGGAGTCTGGGAGATCCTTGATTGATTATTATTTCAAATACTTACAGAACAGAGGGAAAGTTTTCATATAGTTTAAAACCATGGGTGGCATAGATAGTATAGTACCTGTTGGTGGCTGATTTCAGCCCATTCCATTAGTTAGCATGATGTTTCTGTGAAATTCCTCTCCCCAGAATTGTTCATGAATGTTGAATTAAAAGTCTTTGCCATAAATATTTGTGGAACCATCTGGTACACCATTTACTTAAATGTTTTACTTATTTGATTTTTTTTACCTTCAGGTTAAAAAATTGACACCTGTTGTAATTAGTTAGCTACAGAATAGTCTTTCAAACCTAAACCTCAATTATTCTTGTTTTCTGTTGTATCATTTTTAGCTATATATAGAATCATGCACAGAAAAAAGGTGTTTTCAGCTGGTGGTGCTATTTGGAAAACACCAAATCCTTTCAGCATAAAGAGGAATTGTTCCTATAGCTGCCCCAGGATTATAAAGACTTTGTAGGAAGGCATTATTTAGCTTGGAGAACAGGATACTAAAGTTTGTGTTTCAGGATAGCTATTAAATGGAAATGTAAGAACTGCCTTAATTACATATAAGCTCTGCCTTTGGTGATTCTTTTAATATCCTAAATAGGAAGTTTTCTGTATCCTGTACTTTTTAATAGAAATTGTTGTGGCCAAAGCAAAAAAAAATTTTTCCTGTTTCCCACTGAAAAATAAGAAAACTTACTACCAAAACATAAAAATATTGAAGATTAATAATATTTCAAGTTAGTAATTGATTTCATCTTAATGTATTATTCATCTGTGTTAGCAGCTCCCTCTGTAGTATCTCAAAAATGTGGCATACACATTATACATGGTTTTAGACAGCGGCGTTATGGTCTTTTTTTCTTCAATTAGAGGATTGTGTCTTTGCAGATTTTAGAATGGATAATATTTTGAGTTTTAAATGTATGATCATGGAATTGTGCTTTGAAGAAACTTTTGAGGTCTGTTTGAGGCTCTGTCATTTTAGGTAAGTTCTAAGTATGTTGCTATTCTAATGGATATTCTACTATTTAGTTAGTTGATAAAGGAATCAGTTCATAGAGTCAAAAATATATATCATAATATTTAAGTCATTAAAGGAAATAATCTTAAACAACCTTCCATTATATATTCCATTTATAATGATAAAGTGCAATTTATCATTGCACTTTTTTCTAAGATTAAAAAATTGTGCTGTTAAATTGCATATGTAACTGTTAGTACAGAAACGTTCTAAGATCTCTTTACATTGATTTTAATAGTTAATATCATTTTAGAAAATCTGAGGTCTATGAATGTTTTGATGTAATCAAATGTACAATAGGAGTATAATCATATAGTATCATGCAGTTAATCATACATTTTCCCCTGAAACTGTAATAAAGTGATTTCATCTGTGCCCACCCTCAGTGGCTTGATTTTTTTAAAGACCTTGCATCTTTAGATAACTCCATAAGCAACTTTTAAAAAGACAATATCTAGATTATAACTGTTTACAAATCTACCTACAGGGTGCAGCAGATTTAGCAGGAGTCCAATACAGAAGGAGCAATAAATTCTCCCATGTTCTCTGTATCTTGTAGTTTTTCTATTTTCATATTTTTAAAATCTAATGTTTCAACCTGGAAAGTATATTCCTTAATAATTAAAAAAATTATTTTTTAACTGAACTTTTAGTTGTTAAAGGATTACATTATTCATTTTGCACTTTGAGTTTCTGTTTGGAAAACTGTATGAAAATACTTTGGCGCTAAGTTACTTTGAGTCTGCTGAAATTTAACCCAAGAGAAAGTAGTCGTAGTTATTTGATTGAAAATCATTATTTATCATGCTTTAGTAAGGATTCTGAATTATGTACATAAACATGCCTTTTCCCAGAAAGTAGTAGATGCCTGCTGCATTAGAAATAAAAATTTGCCCTGCCTTGGGAAAAGTTTACTTTTACTTTGAAATGTAATGAAACATGCTCTTAGTGTTTTATGGAGAAGAATATGGGTAGTACGGGTTTTCTCTACCAGAAGTAATTATAGCCTAAAACCAGTGGAAATGAGAAGTCTAATGGGGGATCATGTGTCCCTGTCTGTCAGGACTCCTGGATTTTACCTAATGTCCTGTATAATTATTAATAAGTTCCTCCTTTTACTTTCAGAAGTGGCCCTATAGTAGGTTTGGCTTGTACAGGCATTGTTTAAATGAGAATGTCTTATCATAAAGGCAGCAAGGAAACCTCCATCTGCATTGACTAGTTAGAGTCCTTGGTGAGCAATAATGTAGTTTTGGGCTCCTCAAACACAGTCATTTAATTTTAACTGATAGTATTTGTATAGTATATTTTATAGCAGTATTTTGTAATTTAAAAAATACATAATACATGATTCCTTGGTGCTGTGAAACAGCTCTATAGGGATGCCTGGGTGGCTGAGTCAGTTAAATGTCTGCCTTTAGCTCGAGTCATGATCCCAGGGTTCTGGAATCGAATCCCATGTCAGGCTCCTTGCTCAGTGGGGAACCTGCATCAGCCTGCCTTCCTCTCTCTTTCTCTCTCTGACAAATGAATAAATGAAATATTTTAAAAAAGAGAAGAAAAAGAAAGAGCTCTGTAACCCTCAGAAGATCTTAGGAGTCTGTGAATTGCTAGGAACAAAAAAATGAAATATCTGTATACATACATAAGTGCACTCTTATTCTCAATCAGACAGTACCAGCAAGGACCAGAAATCTGCATCGAAGGAGCTTTGAAGATTCCCGTGTGGTTAGAATTTCCTCTTCATTAATCTATAAACATAAGCATCAACTATGTGCATAGAACCAGGAATTTTTTTCTCTTTTGCCCACTGTTGTATTCCCAGCTCTTAGAACAGTGCCTAACATATAGTAAGTGCCACATAAATATTTGCTAAATTAATGAATAAGATAGTCTCTGCCCTCCAGGTTTGTAATCTAGTGGGGAATACAATCCTATAAATAATAATTATGGTTGGGAATCATAGCAATATAAAAGAATTAGCATATTCTGAGAGCATTGGGGGTCTGATTTTCACTCATTCCCATTTTAGTGTCCAAGCTGGATTACTTGAAAAGTTTTGATGATTTGATATTGTCTACCAATTCTGGCTCCTTATCCCTGAAGCCTAAGACAGAAACACAGAGAAAGGCAAAACAAAGGAAAAGTTAACAGAACAATCCAGCTGAATTCCTGACTTTAATTGCCACTTAGTATCTAGTGTGCCTCATTTATTCATTCAGCCAAACATTTATTTATTTTTTTTAAAGATTTTATTTATCGATCT
Source organism: Procyon lotor (assembly GCA_028646535.1). Taxonomy (NCBI): domain Eukaryota; kingdom Metazoa; phylum Chordata; class Mammalia; order Carnivora; family Procyonidae; genus Procyon; species Procyon lotor. The sequence continues at coordinate 12,913,618 of CM053619.1, read as the reverse complement.
GACAGAAAGAGAGATCACAATCACAAGGCAGAGAGAGAGGGGGAAGCAGGCTCCCTGCCGAGCAGAGAGCCCGATGTGGGCCTCGATCCCAGGACCCTGAGATCATGACCTGAGCCGAAGGCAGAGGCCTTAACCCACTGACCCACTCAGGCGCCCCTCAGCCAAACATTTAGCACTACTTTATACATAACATTATACTAATCTCTGTGGAAGGTACAATGAGGAATTGTTCATTTGTTTACTTTTTTTTCCATTTAATATACCAGGCACTGTTCTAAATATCTGACTCTTATCTCCATTTTATAGATGAAGAAACTATAGCTCAGAGAGGTAAATCACTCATCCAAGTTCACTTAGAATTGACAGCTGGGATTTGAACCCATGTTGACTGGTCCAGTGGGCCCAATGTGCTCTAACTCCTTGCTACCTCTTAGTACTTTCCTTTAAAAAAAAAGTCTGGAATGAGATAAGTTGTAAAGAAATAACCATCATATATATATGATAGGAAGTGCCAAAAGAATATGGGCAAGTTCTGTGGAACTTTAAAAGAAAGAGAGATTGCTTCAGGCAGGAAAAACAAAACAGTAATTACTGATTTCATGAAGAAAATGACATTTCAGCTGAGTGTTGAAAGTTGAGGAGGATTTGGACAGGTAGCCTTGAGGAAGATGGATATTCCAGATGGAGAGACAAAGTATCAGGATCATATTTTAGGGACTAGCAAGTCATCCAGTTGGCTAGAGTTAACATGCATGGATAATGAGAAATTAAGCTTGTTGTGGCAAATCATGGAGGGCTTTGAATGTTAAACTAAGAAAATTCATCTTTATTCAGTAGGCATTTGAAGGCACAATGAAAGATTTTTGTGATGAGGAATGACAGAATCAGAAGTGTCCTTTATAAACTTAACAAAGAGTTTCTATTTGGGCTGATGAGAAAGTTCTAGAATTAGTAGTGATAGTTGCACGACATTGTGAATGCACATAGTGCCACTAAATTGTACTTGTAAAAATGTTTAAAATGGTAAATTTTATGTTATATGTAGAGGCCACTTTTAGACAACAGACTTGAGCAATGGAAACATGATAAGGTCAGAGGGCCCACAGCGACCACCTGGCTGAATACAAACATGCCCATCAGGTAACCCATCTCAAAATATCCATTGGCCCGAACTGACGAATGGGCTACTTAAAACCAGGCACAATTACCAAAAAAGGAAAAATTCCATCCATCCCCATACCTCCTCACCTTCCCACTTTAAATAGAGCCCCTACTCACTGCCGCTTTGCAGACAGTCTCTTGTTTGCTGTTCAGCCCTACCACTACCTACCTTACAGTGTATTCAGTAAACTTCTATCTCACTTGTTCTGCCTTGGATGAATCTTTTCATTGTCCACACTACTGTCTTCCACCTGATCATCGTCCCACATTTGGGGGCCCGCTACCACTCCCTCTGCTTGTGTTCCCTCTCTAGCTGTGTTTCTCTCTGTCAAAAAAATAAAATCTTAAAAAAAATAAAAGATTTTTATTTATTTATTTGACAGAGAGAGAGAGGGCACAAGTAAGTAGAGCAGAGGCAGGGAGAGAGAGAGAAGCACACTCTCCGCCAAGCGGGGAGCCCGATGTGGGGCTCCATCCCAGGACCCTGGGATCATGACCTGAGCCGAAGGCAGTCACTTAACCAACTGAACCACTCAGGCACCCCCTGCATAGCTGTTCTAAGTGGTGTGGAACAGTGCTAATAGGTGGTACATCTAAGTGTGTATTAGATTATTCCATAAATGTTAGAAATTTATGAAATGAAAAAGGCAGAATTACATCTTTTTTCTTACATCTTTTTAAAGATAAAATTGACATACCAAACCTCCTATCTTGACATGTCAAGAGGCAGACCCTTTACATGGACCACCATTTTATTTCATCTCTTCTTACTGCCGTAAAAAGTACTCAGACTTCTCTGGTACACCTCTCCTAGATTCTTCTTATAGATTTTTGTTCTCTGCATATTTTGAATCCTCCCTGCCCTTCATAACTGGTTCCTTTTATAACTTTGTCTTTTAAAATCCTTAACCAAAAATGAATTACACTGGGTAGGTAAGGAAGCATCTGTAGCTTGTCACATTGGGAGGTTTGTCTTCCCTTCAGAATGCTGTTTGGGGTTGTTTATACCACTGATAGCAATCTGCTCTTAGGTTTTAATGACATCATTCTTGCAGCTTTACAATAGATCAGACTGGAGTAAATTGCTCTCAAATTCTGTTGGGCAGAAGGGTATTTGAAACCAGATTGTCTGGACACAGAAGTAAGTTTTTTAGACCCGTCAAGAAAGGTTGGTGTGTCTAATTTGAAGGCTCATTGCCCTTAGAGAAAGTATTAAGATTTGTTATAATGGCAATAAGAAGCATTTTATATGACTGATACATGCATTTATCCTCTAAATGGATTAAGATGTGATTGAAGAATTTGCCCTTTCTCTTCATGAATTAAAAAAACTGGAGAAGCGGGGCACCTGGGTGGCTCAGTGGGTTGAGCCTCTGCCTTCGGCTCAGGTCATGATCTCAGAGTCCTGGGATCGAGCCCCACATTGGGCTCTCTGCTCAGCGGGGAGCCTGCTTCCCCCTCTTTCTCTGCCTGCCTCTCTGCCTACTGGTGATCTCTCTCTGTCAAATAAATAAATAGAAATCTTAAAAAATATATTGGAGAAGTAAAATGTTTCTAATCTAGGCAAAGGCTCTTCTTTCAAATATCTTTTTTAATATTCAGAAAAAATAGTGACTATTCCAGTCATTTCTTTTGGCATCTGTTTCTTGGCTCTTAGTCTCCATTTTCGTGTGTATGTGCATTTGCATTGGAGGGTTGTGATGAAGGGAGATTAGTAATCACCGAGCTCTACCATCTTCATTTGACACACATAGAGCCTGCCTTTGCCTTCTTCAGGACACTGGAAAGAAGAGAACTAAAGTTTGAAGTAACCTTTTTTTCTCTAGGATGCTCTTTCTGTTTATAGCCTTAGTGACAAGGACTCAGCCAACAAAACCTTCTGGGCTATGACAGAGTATATAGAATGAAGTATGTAGTATGTGTCTTTCCAGTGATGTTCCCTTTTTTCTGGTGACAGATTGATATTTTTAATTAGTTTTAAAATGCAAATTAAAGGTGGTTTTAATTTTTAAATTTTTGACATTCTACATACAACAGATTAATTACCTTAAAAAAAAAAAAAAAGGAATTTGCCATTGCCTGGGAAAGAGATTGTTGTATTCAAACATTTTAAAAACATGACCTTTTATTCCATTGATTTCTATAGAGAAGCACAGGCATGCTTCAGAAAAGGTCAGTGATTCTAATTGAAGCACACACTGATATTTTTTTCCTAGTTGCAAAGGCGCCTATGCTTTTTGTTACAAAGAAGATGATGAGATTTAAGGCTGACCATTTGTTACAAGAGAAAGCAATTCTCTCTGATGCATTGCTGTTTTTCTTCCACATGGAAAGCATTGTTTGAAATCAACAATATTCTTAAGCCAGATTTTCATTATCCATGCTATTTAATGCCCTCATTTTTATTTCAGAGGCAGTTACATATCTGAGATCTAGGTTGAAATTCCCCTCCTCGACGGACCTGCTTTGGGGGGGGCGGAGTGAGTCTATTAAAAGTCTCACATATTTATGGTTGTGATATTTTCTTTCAAATAGGAATGGCAAGATTTCAGAATTAATGCTTAATGTGGGTTTAGGCATGTTTTCACTGTCATTCTTGGTCTTTTTCATATAAGAGAACTCAATGGCTGGAGGAGCCAGACATGACAATCCGCCTATTATAATTTATTAAGCCACAAATTCACTGTTTCTTTTTGGAAAAATCACCTTACTCATATTTGTTCCAACATGTATCACACAAAGATGAAGACTCTTTAAAAAAAATGGATTGTAGAACCTTTGACCAATATGACACCTACTTGATAAATATTTAATAGAAATGCAAGATTTCTTTTTGGTTTAACATGGTGTTGGTTTTTGTCCAATGTGCAATGGAAAAAAAAATGACCCAGTTTTCATTATCTGAAGTCAGTAAAGACTGTTTAGGGATTAAAATTGTGTTTTCAAAGCTTTTTGTCCATATTCATTCTGTAGGAAATAATTTGATACAATAAATTCTCCATTTTCTTCTCCCAATCCAGCTAAACCAGTTAAATACCCTTATATTGCTATCCGAGTGCTTTTAACATAATAATTTTTCTTACAAAATCAGTTGCTCCACTGCACATAAAACATTAAATGTGTTCTCAGACTTCAGTTTACTTGAGCAGGCAGGTCAGACCACTGTAGTTCTGAACTGCAGATGGTGAGAGTTTTAGAACCTGATAGGTAGTCTTTTACATAAGGCCATATTACAGATTTCACAGTTATATGCAACTTGAGCTGTCCAGGATGATTAGCTCTCTATTATATAAGTGTTCATTTAGCAGTGCTTTTTTATGACCTATTTGCACAACACCTTATCTTAGTAAACATTTATTCCTAATAGCTTATAAATTCCCCCAGTATTTATTGATCATAGGAGCTGTGTAATGATTCGGTTTTATTCTTTCTCTTTTGTCTGAGAGGTGGGAATGATCTAAGTCAGAGACCGTTTGGCAGGCCTGGATATGGGAATGTGGAATATTGACCTTCATCCCATATTCTTATAATATTTGGAAAACTGACTAGTGAGTGTCTCCATTTCTTCCCCCCTACAAAGCTTTGATGGCTCCCTCAGCACTGGATACTAGAGCCTTAATTGATATTCTTGATATTAGAGCACTCTAAAATCAGCCCACTTCTCCATCCTTCTGCCTGCCATATTCATCATCCCTTACTGCTGCTGCCCGACAGTAGCAGTCTTGAGTTCAATGACTTATTACCACATCATGAAACGGGAACAGGGGTCCTCATCCGCTGTTGATTTCAAAATCCTTATGCTTACTCCAGGGCATACCTTGTCTGCATTCTGCTAGCTTGACGTGATAGAAAATCTGTTGTAATGGCAAAGAGCACGGAGTCTGGAGCCATACTACCTGGATTTGGAAGTCCAGCTCTGGCTCTTACTACCTGTGCGACTCTGTGATCGTATTACCTATAACTTCTCCGAGCCTCAATCCCTGTAATGAGGTGAGAATAATAAATGGCACCTACCTCATAGAATTCTTTTGAGGATTAAATTGGTACAGATTGACAGTCTGACTTAGAACAGTGCCTGGCACTTAATAAGTGCCATGAAAGTAATAGGGGAAGGCCTCACGGAGGAGGCAGAACTTATTGAAGCTGAAAGACAGTAGGAATGCCTTTGAATTTTCTGATGCCAACAAAATATGTCAGGGCAACCACCAACTACCAACAGATGGCATGAGCAAGTACTTGTCACAGACAAATGGATGTTCATAATGGCCTATCATTAACTAACATAGCCTGTTTTTAGAGAGAATTTTTATTTTTTTAAATAAGCTGTGAACTGTTGATGAGTGAGTTGTTAACCTCCATACCTCATGTTTACTTAACTTGATCTCCTCTTCCCAGAAAACTCACTGGCATCTCCAGGACTTTCATCCAGTCCTAATCCACATTATGTGTTTCTCAGTGCTGTCTCCAGTAACTCTCCCAAACCCTTCCTATTAATTAAAAAGATAGAACATAATTTCCTCCTTCAGCCCACTGTCCCAAGAACCTTTCTCTTTCTTCTGCCTCATGGTTACGTCTCCTAGTAGTGTCCCTTCCTGCCTGCATATGGATTACCCACCCTGGCTTAGTGCATTAGCAAATCCTGAGGTTGTTTGTTTTGTTTGTTGTTTTTTTAATTAATTTTTATTAACATATAATGTATTATTTGCCCCAGGGTACATGTCTGTGAACCTTCGGGCTTACACATTTCACAGCACTTAACCTGAGGTTGTTTTAAAGAACTGTTTAAAGTTCCAACTCACAGTTGGAAATTTTTTCCCTCTGCTTTGAAGAGAATCACTATAGATAGAGCAACTTATTCACACCAGCTCTTTGAAACACCTGTGTTCCAGGTGAAGCCAAAAAAAAAAAAAAAAGGAAAGCTTAAATCTAGTCTTTTCACCTTCACCTCTCCATTAAAAAATAAATATGTCTCTATAACTTCCCAGCTGGGAGAATGAAATGCTGTCAGCCCTCCCAACTATTATTGGATGACAACAAAGCCACACCTAATTTGAGCTGTTGAAAAACCTCATAACCCCATTATCCTTCTCCTGAACTGCTTAACCTTCTGGTTAACCTTCTGATTATTAGCCTCTTGACATATTTAATTCAAGTGTGAGAATTTAGGGAGGCTCATAGGACCATTTATTTGATCCTTTTTGTATATCCAACTGTTCTGACTTTATTTCTATTTTTTAAGATTGGTAGATGCTAGGAGGCATGTGTTACATGGAGACCCAGAGGTTTCAGAGGCCACTAAATATATCAAATCTGCCTTAATTGGAGGATGTGGGGAAGCAGTGGGGCTTTTAGCCACTTCATAGACCAGCTGAGTCTCCTTCTACCAACTCAATTTATTTGAGAGCAGCACTTTAGGGAACTTCACAGAGCATACTAGCACAAACCTGTATTTTAGCCAGATACAATTTATTTATGTACTACTTAGTATATTGGTTTGCTCTCTGCATACTCTATGAATGTCATTATTAAATTAAGAGCACTGATTTGTGCAGTTGGTAGTGGGTTTAATAATTATATGTTTAATTGATAGTCTTTTCCTCTTACTGATACATCACTGAAAGGTGGCAGGAGAACCAGATGGTAGGAAATAGGATTAGGTTGAAATGGCTTTTTTCCAAAGGAAGTATGTTATGCATGAGCTGAGCCGTTTTGTTTTGCATGTGTTTGTTTTTATTGTTTTGGATATGTGGAATACTAATCAGTTACTAGTTTTTACCACCCTGAGCTCAAAACAGAAAAACCCATTAAGTTATTAGAAGCCCTTTACCAGAACCAGGGTCCCTATGTGGAGGTTCTCAGAAGTCTCAGAGATTAGCACTTTTATAATTGCTCCCTTGAGTTTCCAATCTGTCCAAAACCAACCCTAGGTCTCTCTCAAAAATAATATGTCCTGTAGAAAACTTTTCTTGGCCTAAAAAGGGCTTTATGTCCTCATATGAAGGAATGTGACTATCATTGACATTAATGTTTGGTGCCAAAAAAACCACAAGACCCTATTTAATAAGTGAATACAATTTTCTTCTTTAGCAATGATAGCCTTAATCTTTCCTTTTACGATCAGTAACTTAAAGGATCTTTTTTATTAATTTTTTTTAAAGATTTTATTTTATTTGACAGAGAGCACAAGCAGTGGGAACAGTGGGGAGAGAGAGGGAGAAGCAGACTCCCCGTTGAGCAGGGAGGGAACCCGACGCAGGGCTCGATCCCAGGACACTGGGATCGTGACCTGAGCCAAAGGCAGACACCTAACCATCTGAGCCACTCAGGTGCCCTTAAAGGATCTTTTAAAACCGGTTGCCTATTTTGTGTGGCTTTTTGTACTTGCATTCTTTTGCCTTTTTCTTCAGGGAGGGGGAAACGTTGGGAAAAATAAGAACACAGTCATACATTTTGGCAAATACATGGACTTTGATATCGGGCATTCCTGAGTTCACATTCTATTTCCCCTCCTCTCATTAGCTTTTTGACCTTCAAAAAGTTTTGTTACTCTTCCTTGACCCTCAGTTTTTTCAGTGATAAATGGAGATATTTTTGTTTGAAGGAGTATTGCAAGGAACAAGTGAATTCATATTTGTAGTACTTTTGGCACAGTGCCTGGCTTATTGATATTTAATAAATCCAATACCCTTCCTCCTGCCCATCGCAATGATGATGATAGCAACAACCAAGTAATCCTTGTACCCCGTGTGCCAGGCATTTCTATGTGATTCACACACAACATCTAAACCCTGGTAGATATCACTGTGCCTATTTTATAAATGTAGAAACAAACTCAGAGAAGTTATTTAACTTGTCTAATGTAATCAATCTAGTAAGTAGCAGTTGAGATTTTTAACCTGGCCTTTCATCCGAAAGCCTACGCCACACTGCCTCCCACCACGTAAATTCATTTAACTCCTCATATTTAAAACCAGCTTCTTGGTCTTCTCTTCTGAAGTAGAATTATTTCCTTCACTGTTTTCCCCAAGGTTTACCTTATCTTTTGAAAGACTGAGCACGAGTTAAGAACAAAGGCCAGGATCTTGCATTTGCTCTGCTGCATACTAGCTGTGACCTTTGGTTGGTTCCTCTGCCTCTCTCAACCTCTTGACTTGTTTGTATAATGGAACCAGGATATGCTTATTTCTTAGCGTAATTAGCAGTTCATGAGGCTAAATAAGTTTGAAGCTGGATGCTTAATCTATAGAAAAGTCTCAGTAAACATCAGCACCTTTTTCCTCAGTAAATACTTTTCCAGTCAAGCTTCTGTGGCCATGTACCTTACATTAAAATCTTTTTTCTTCCTTGTTTTCTCTACTTGACTTTTTACATATCAGTCTCAGTCATTTCTAAACTCTTGAATGTTGCCTTGCCTTCATCTGTCTTTCTTCACTGTTTTGTCATTGAGTTAGCATGCTCTCTACACCCACTTGGTGCCCAGTCAGTATTTATGGATGCTAATGATGATGGTTACACAAAGACGCTGCTGGCACCAGCCCTCAGCCTCTGAGACTGCTTTGCATAATCATGACTTCCTAAAAACAGAAAAAGAGTCAATCATCTTCCTCATAATTGAAGGTCAGAATCTAGTGTCAGCATTTGTTTCTGTGGTGATTGTGTAGTTTTTTTTTTCTGCAGAATTACCTTTGATAGAGAAGTCAGGTTTTCTGACATGAGGCTGATTATCATACATTCTTACATTACTTCCTAAAATAGATGCAGCATCACAGAGGTGAGTTAAGCAAATATTGATCATAGTACAGGTTTGTTTTAATTGGGGCAAGGGTTCAGGGGAGGTTTGCCTTGAGGGTATGGTGGGCTTGCCAGGCTCCAGGTAGTTTCCTCCTCTTCTTGCCCATAATCATTTTTGCATCAAAGAAAATTGTGCACAACTGGTTTTAATCTTAAATAGTTCTCTTTTCCCTGCCTTTCTGGTATCTCTAATATAGTCCCACCTCATTTCTTTGGTCCTTAGAAGCAAAATCAAAACACCGTGGCAGACTTCATTTAGTAGAAAATACAGATTATTTCTTACCATATCTAATGATTCCCAAACTTATATTCTTAACTTAGACCTCCCACCAAAGGCCTGTTCTATATATCCAACTATCTCTAGTGAAGACTTTTTTTTTCTTCCCAAGGGCTATTAGCCCAACCCTCTACCCCACTGCACACAATATATTAGATGGGAGTCCCTATTATTTTTATATTTATATATTATGAATAATAGGCTAACATATACACACATATGCTAATTTTTTAAGTTCTCATCTGTTTAAAGAAAATAGGGAACATGAAGCTATTCAGGAAGCTATTTCAAGTAAGCACATGTGATTCATAGGTACAAGGAAATGTTTGTTGAATATCAATTTTAGCTTTATAATTTGACTAAAGAAAGGTAAAAGGAGGGGCACCTGGGTGGCTCAGTGGGTTAAAGCCTCTGCCTTCGGCTCAGGTCATGAGCTCAGGGTCCTGGGATCGAGCCCCACATCGGGCTCTCTGCTCAGCAGGGAGCCTGCTTCCCCCTCTCTCTCTGCCTGCCTCTCTGCCTACTTGTGATCTCTCTCCTCTCTGTCAAATAAATAAATAAAATCTTTAAAAAAAAAAAAAAAAAGAAAGGTAAAAGGAGTTAAGATGTGAAGGAAGTGGAATACTCAGAAGGATGAAAGAGATAGAGGCAAAGAATGTGAGATAGAAAAACTCATCTCTGATTTTTTAACTTTCGTTTTATTTTTCTGTTGTTGGCAAAAGGAGTATCATTATTTAGCCTGTCAGCCTTCCTTACCTCCAGTCTTGATCTGTTACATGGGAATAGTCCCAGGTTGTTATGAGGATTAAATGAGAGGACCTATGTTAAAAATGGCATATAGTAGGCCCAAAAATACTTTTCAGCACACTGAGATAATCCCTTGGCAAACTGTGGGGTTATTTCTTATTTGAGACTGTGGCCTACTAGTGGCAGAACTAAGACTAATTCAGGTGCTAGAAGAAATGAATGAGTACTTGTGTGGGTTTGGGCAATTACTTCAGACATCTTCGGATTCAGTTCCTTCCAAAAGGAAAGACTCAGACTCAAAAAGAGAACAATTAGTTCTTTATAATAGCCTGTGTGTGACTTGTGTTGGGAGAATTCTTTGAGATAATTCAAAGTGCTTAGAATGTGCCTGGTGCATAGTAAGAACTCAGTAAGTGTTAATTGCTTTTATTTTTTATTTCTCGTGTGTTTAAAAAAATTTTTTTAGGTGAACCATTTTAAGGAAACCAATGTATATAAGTGTTTTTACAGATAGAGGTAAATTGCCAATTAGAATGTGCATCTAACTTAGAAATCCAGTAGAAGCTGAAGAAATCTTGATGATTTTCTCACTTTTTTTAAGGTTTTATTTTTAAGCAATCTCTACATCCAGTGTAGAGCTCGAACCTGCAACCCCAAGATCAAGAGCTGCATACTCCACTGACTAAGCCAGACAGATGCCCTGGTTTTCTTGCATGTTTAAAAGTCTAAAGCTCTGTAGTTACTGGAATTTAGCAGTCCTAATAATTTAGAGATTTATCTCTTTAGAAGAATATCACTTGGTTGGGCCACTTTGTTTCTCTTATTTCTATTGGCTCTGTGATGGCAAGTCTGGCATAGTCAGTTGCAAAGCAGTGCCTAAGGGGCTTTATGAGATTAACAGCCATGACATTGTTGTAATCTTTGAGCGAATCTATTGTAATTGCTTGTTTAATTGTCCATCTCCCTTGTTAGACTATAAAGTCAGCGAAGGCAGTGACATTTTTGCACACTATTGCATTTCCAGTGCCTAGAACAGGGTCTGGCACATGCTCCTATTCAGAATATTTGTTGGAGAACAGAGAATGACTTCCCATTTGAAAACACACGGCAAGGGGGGGGATTCTAAGAGACGCATCATGTATTTTATAGTATTGTCTTTCTGATTTTTGTTTGAAACCTGATTTTGCAACAATGCAAGTAGTGGCATTCTTGTGAATTTCAGTTTCTCTCTTACTAGTAAACAAAGTGAAGGAAAATTTCCTGGAAAAGTTCAGACTGCAGAATCATTACAGCCTAGGTTTGATTCCAACTCTGTGTTAACAGCTTAAGCTCTCCCAGCCTCGGTGTGCTCATCTCTTAAATAGGGATAGTTTCAAATTAGGCATTATGAGAATTAAATGAGGTGACATATAAAATGGCACATGGGAGCCTCAACAAAAAGTTAGGTTCCTTTCTTCTTTTCTTCTCCTCATAGCACATAATTAAAAGTAATTTGGGGGCGCCTGGCTGGCTGACTCAGCAAAGAATGCAACTCTTGATCTCAGGGTTGTAAATTCAGACTCCATGTTGGGTGTAAAGATTCCTTAAAAATAAAATCTTAAAAAAAAAAGTAACTCAGCTTTTCTTTATTTCAAAGTAATCTGCATACTATGATGATATTTGGGTAAGAAATGGCAACACTAGCAGGCAGGCTCCTATGGGAAACAGGTTGGTGGGGTAGAGAGTGCACTAGATCAGAAATTGGGAAACCAAAGGTAGTAATAGCTTTTTTCGGACTGGGAATATGACCTGGGATAAATCATATGGCCTGAATTTGTTTCTATTAAGTGATATCCCCCCATGACTAACAATATTTGAGAAAGCATCAAAAGCACTGTTTTCTACCCCCATTAAAAATAAGTTTCTAAAATGTCAACATTAGCAAGAATAACAAGATCGGCAACAAAAAGGTCTTTAAAACAACGTGGAAACACTGTTGTTTGTCTTGGGCACTTGAGGCATCAGAGCTGCTCCTCCCTCTCCCCCCCTGAATTTAATTGTTAATTTGCATCGTTCATTTTTCTGAAGCAAATCAGTACATTTAGAAATCCATATTTCGTGGAGCTACTTAACTAATTGCTGCAATCAACAGCAATTTATTTTATAACAGGGCTGTTCAGATCACTCTGAGGTTGGCATACCGTGCAGTGCTTTTTATGATCATATTTTTAATGATGAGTTTTAATCAAGGAAAATGGTTAATCTGTTAATATTCTCCTGAAAACCCTAACATTAATCCTATATTTTCTCTTTACCCAAAGGTAACTTAAACGGCCATCGCAAAGTCATTGACCCAGTGGGTACACCAGCTGTTGGAGAGGCTGTCCCATTTAGAAGGACAGAGAGAGGGAAAGCATACCCTGTTTTCCCTCTTGTTTGGAGACCCTCATTAAATTACTCAGAAACAATAATCAGATAGCTGCTGTTCAAGTTAATGGCACCTCTAAGTCCCTGTCAAGAGAGCTTTATTTAATGCGCAACAGACCTGGAGTGATGCAGGTGCTTTTTCGGGCCCTCATTTAATTTAAGCTGCTTTAGTTGGCATGGCAACTAGTTGAGACATCTGGGAGACATTATGCTGGGGATTGAGACTTCAGAGGATTTCTGCTGGAGCAAAGCAGAAACCTTATCATACAGTGGTGTGCGTTGCTTCTAAATTTCTGAAGCTATATTGTTAAATCTTCAAATTCAGGAATTATATTGTACAAAAACCAAGTTTTTAAGGTTGGCCTGTTTGTTGGCATGTTTTCTATGAAGAAAAAACTCCTTCATCTGTGGAGTGAAAAATGTATTTCCCATGAAGAATTTACTTTGCTAAACTAAAACTTGATAAAACTTATTCTCTGCAGAGTCATCATTTTAATCACTTTCTAAAAATAATACATTTAAAATCTTTCAGCCTTTTGTGTTTAAAATATTTTAGAGGTAGTGGCTCAATCAGCTCAGCATCTGCTCTCAGCTCAGGTCATGATCCCAGGGTTCTGGGATCAAGTCCCACTTCAGGCTCTTTGCTCAGTGTGGAGCCCGCTTCTCCCTCTGCCCTCCCCCCGCTCATGCTCTCCCACACTCTCTCTCTCTCTGTCTCTCTCTCTCTCTCTCTCTGACAAATAAATAAAATCTTTAAAAAAATAATACAAATTTAAAAATAATATTTTAAAGGAGAGAAAAGCCCCTCTGCACAGAGATAATAAACAAAATGGTAAAGATGGTCAGGGGCTCTATGTGGTTTTGTCCTAGACTTTCTGGTTAATTTAAGAGTTGATCAACCTACCCCCCATTCAATTTTTTTTTTCATTTTTATTAAGCTTTTTATTTTAATTCCAATATAGGTAACATACCGTGGTATATTAGTTTCAGGTGTACAATATAGCCGTTCAGCAATTCTCTACATCACTCAGTGCTCTATCTCATTCTCTTGTAACTGAGCTTGTCATCTTAAGCAGAGGTATGAAAGTAGCACTCTCCTTTCTTAAGTATTATAACAGGCAATTGAATAAAAAGTTTTTCAGGTGTATAGATCCTGAGGACAGTGACATGGTAAGCTAGTCGTTTGCGTTTAGCAGGGGGAATACCCGATGGTTTATATTTTATGAAAAGTTATATGTATGTGGTCTTAGTAGAGAAGAATTGACTTTACCATTTGAAATCATGCTTTATATTAATTTTCAGTGCCTTGCTTTTCATTTTGATACCTGATATACTTTTCTCTGTGTTACAGTTGAACCATATGAAATTATTTTGTTTGTTATTGGTCAATAATAGTCCAGTGTTGTCAGTTCAAATCCAATAGGTTTAGGGTGAACAACACCCTGATCTGGAAATATGTTTCTTAATGCTACATGAAATGTAAGAATTTTTTTCTGAGATGAATAATTAGTTATAAAATATCTTGTTATAGAACCTACCCATTCCAGCCAGCCAATGTTTTCCTTTTCCCCTTTCTTTGAAAATGTAGTCTCTGTTAGAAGAAAGCATATGACATTATTTCATACTTTTCTCTGTTTTTGGCTTCTTTGTCGTTTATTCCTTTTATAAGTCAAAGCAAGATTTTTCAAGTGCCAGCAATATGAATTCAACCCGATAACTTGAAAATTAAGATGTTTTCTCTCTGCTACTTGCATGCATACCAACTGTCACTACTAACAGTAAAGATTTTGGCTTCACAACTTGGCTGCCCGTTTTGTAGATATGAAAGGCAGAATCGAATATAACCTGCTCTTCACTTCCATGCAAGAGCTTTTCAGTCCTTACAGGATAAAAAGTTACCAGACTCAGCAGACATGACTGACATCCCATACAGATAGTGTGTCATACTGTCTTTAGGAATTTTTTTTTTCCTGAGTAAAATCTCAAATTAACAGCACTTAATAGAGTGATGGCAGCTGTAAAGTTTTTCTGTTGTTTTTGATGTTGTTGTTTATGTATAATGTTTCTATTTTTGGTCCCTTGAGATTTTGGAACCAACTCAAGAATATTGGAACTTTTGATTAAGACTTAATGGTACAAGTAGAAGTTTTTTCCCCATCTCTATGATTAGATTTCTAGTGGGTGGAAATGATGAAATAGAGAAAACAAAAAGATTTCCTAGTGGGGAAGAAATTTTTAAGTATATACAAGAGGGAAATAGTAAGATTTGCATCTTCTTTTTCTGTCCTGTAGAAGACTAAAGCTTTATTCCCTAAGCCAGCATGAGCTGAGCTATGATGTCTTTGGCCCCTTCCCCAACTCATACAGAACCCTGGCAGCCTGGCTTGTGCCTTCTTAGAAGTTTGGAAGAGTCTTCTCCAGGGAAATGGATTTACCCAAGAGAAAGGACCTGTACATAACTGAGGATCCGTCATGAAATTGAACTATAAAGCTCTAAGCCCTCTCACAGAGCTACATTACAGTCACACAATAATAACCTAAACGACCAGTGATAGGGATTGCTTAAGTCGTGACATATTCGAAAAAATGGAATACTATTTAAGCACTTAAAATTATGTAGAAGAACTATATACCATGGAAAGTATTCACAAGTTATTTTAAATGAAAAAAATATATATATGTAATATGTTCTACTTCAACACCATAATTCCACTTAAAGGAATGTGTGAGGAAATAATCAGATTCACATAAAGATATGGGTAGATAGAGATATGTGATGTTTATCTCAGGTTTATTTAAAGTAAAAAAAATCAGAAATAACTTGGATTTCCAACAATGATAGATTGGTTAAATGAATTCTGTTTGTACATTAGAACACTATATGGTCATAAATATTTTCCTTTGTTAGAAGAACAAAGGAGAAAATCCCTATATTTTATTAAGTTAAAAGAGGCAGCAACACCATATATATGTTATAATTCCAATTTCAGATATACATATATATGCATATACAACATTTTCACAAAGATATTATAAGTTCATTTGAAGAGATAGAATTCTGGGTAGTTTTCTGTTCCTTGTTTTTTTTTTTTGTATTTCCCTAGTTTTCTACAGTGGAAGTTGTTTTTTTTTTTAAACTTCTTTAGAAATTTTCAAAAATACAGAAAAGTGGAGACAATAGTGTAATAAGTATCATTTACCCAACACCCAGACTCAACAGTTATTCATCATTTTACCCATCTCCTCTCTTCCCTTTTTATTGAGGGTCTGGAAAAGGAAGGCTGGAGTTATTTTAAACTAGATCCCAAACATCAAATTATTTTACCTACAAATACTTAAGTATGCATTTCTAACTGTTAAGGACTTTAAAAACCTAACCATTATGTTGTTACCACATCTAATAAATTAGCTAATTTCTTACGATTCCCTGTTTTCCTCAAAGATCTCTTTTTGAATCAGGTTCTAAACAAAGTCCATATATTGTATTTGGTTATTACATCTCTTGAGACTCTCTTATCTCAAACATTCCTACTTCCCTTTCCCCTCACATACCCAATCCCCTTTTTTGTCATTTATTTGTTGGAGAATTTTTCCTGAAGAATGATCCACATAGTGTGTTTAGCTGATTACTTCTTCATGGTGTCTTGTTCTTTTATTCCTCATACTTCTAATAAACTGGTCACTGGAGCTAGAAGATTGATTATATTGAGATTTGTTTTGGGGGTTTTTGTTTTGTTGTTTTTGTTTTTTTGGTTTTTGAGAGAGGCAGTGAGGTACGGAGAGGGGGCAGAGGGAGAGAGAATATTAAGCAGGTTCCATGCCCAGTGCAGAGCCCAACATGGGGCTCAACATAGGACTCAATCTCACAACCCTGAGATCATGCCCCAAGCCGAAATCAAGAGTCAGGTGCCTAACTGACTGAGCCACCGAGTCACCCCTATATTGAGGTTTTTTAAAGACATGAATACTTTCTGCCAGCGGTGTGAATATCACAGGTAAATAATATCACATATTAAGTGTTGCTAGGGTTGAGTGGTGGACTGAGGTGATACTGATCAGTTTCCCTTTCAAATGGTTTTAGCAGCCATTAATAATTGGTGCCTGTATCCATGATGTCATAGAGGTTGAAAAATGGCAATTTTTTTTTATTCATGTAGCATTGCTTCTGCATTGATTAGCTGAAAATCTTCTATAAGAAACACAGTGAACATTCAGTATATTTTATTACAGTTTTTAAAGTTATAACTCAAAAAAAGAAAGGAAGATAAAATTCAGCCATTGAAACAATCTTAAACATAGTCAAGTCCAATTTCAGTACTGTGTAAACTGAGACAGGTTACTTGCCTTCTGTTAGCTTCAATTTCCTCATCTATAATTGGAAATACCACCTCCCTTGCAGGAATGCCATGAAAATTAGATGAGATGATATATTTAAAATACTTAGTAGAGTGCTGGTGTACCTAGTGGGTTCTCTCTCTTTATCTCTACACACACACACACACAGTATATATAGTTCATTCACCCAACAGATGTTTATAGGAAACTTAATTAAGTGTGTGCAGACATGTGTTTCTAAGAATTTGGGAAAGACTTGTGAACAGAACAGTCAAAAACCCTTGCCCGCCTGGCGCAGGTTGGGGAGACAGATAAACAATAAACATAATAAGTAAATTATATAGGATAAGTACTAAAGGAAGAAAGGAAAAGTAGAGCTGTGCAGGTGGGTAGCTATTATATAACGTATGCAAGATGCAGTATTAGAATGGTCAAGGTAGGCCTCATTCAAAAGATATGATTTGAACAAAAACACAAAGGAGGTGAGTTAGCCATGTTATCTGGGGAAGCCCATTCCAGGCAGAGGGAACAGCTAGAGCAAAGGTTTAAGGTCAGAGTGTGTCTAGCATGTTTGGAAAATAGCAAAATAGCAGAAATGGTAGGAGAGAAGGTCAGAGCAATAAGGAGGACAGGTCGTTTATGGCCATGTTAAGGACATTTTAAGGACTTTGGCTTTGAC
Source organism: Procyon lotor (assembly GCA_028646535.1). Taxonomy (NCBI): domain Eukaryota; kingdom Metazoa; phylum Chordata; class Mammalia; order Carnivora; family Procyonidae; genus Procyon; species Procyon lotor. Next base: position 12,896,222 of record CM053619.1, on the reverse strand, counting down.
TCTAAATGAAATGGGAAACTTTTGCAAAGAGTGACATAATTTGGCTTTCATTCAAAAAAAATGTCCTGTGAAATGCAGCCAAAAAATAAGATGAATTGATAAATGGAAAGAGCCATGGATAAACATGAACTAAAACAAATATGGCAAAATGTTCAGTGTAGAATCTAGGGGGTGGCTATATATATATGGGTGATTGTTTAACTTTTTCAAGTTTTCCATGTGTTTAAAGATTTTTGTAAGAAGAAACTTGAAGCTATTAAGGAAAAAAATCTAAATCCAACCCTGGTAATAATATCCTAATTTAACTGATATGTATAGTTTTATATGATGATTCTAACATGTCACTGAAAACTCTCCTTAGGAAATTCTATGTGTAAAATCTCATTGCCTCACTTAACCTTCATTATGGAGTAGAATGTAATACTTTGGAAAGAATCTGATTAATAAAACCTAAAATAAAAGTAACTTAAGAATGTAAAAACACTAAAAATTACATTTTCTATATAATAGAGTGTCAATATACAGACAAAATAGAAATAAGAGTCAAAAATTTATTCTGACTTCTGTGTTTTAGAAATCTAAAGGTCTTCAGGAGATAACAGTGAACATGATAAGAAGTAGTCTAATTCTGTGGCTAAATTTTGAAAGAACCGACAGGATTCTCTGATGGATTGGAGGTAGAATAAGAGAGAAAAAGAAATCTAGGATGACTCCAAGGTTTGTGGCTTGTGGTGTGAGCAGCTTGCTGGAAAAACAGATTTGTTATAGCAAAGGCTACGACTAGAATAAGTGATTTTGTGGGGAGAGAATGGAGAATACACATTTGAACAGTTTTGGACAGTTTGAGATGTCAATTAGACATCCAGAGGAGATGATGGGTAGACAGTTTGATAAACAAGGCGGGATTTAAGGAAACAAGATTAATTAGAGATATAAAGTTGGAAGTCACCTATGTGTATGTTGTTTAAAGTCTTGGGATTAGATCCAATTACCCAAGAAAACGAGTGTGGAAAGACAAGAGGACCAAACCCTGGGGCATTTCAACATTAAGTGATTGGAGAAGGGAAACAACAAAGAATTGAGAACAACCAGTGAGAGAAAAGAAAAGCCAACAGTTGGGTATTCTAGAAGCCACTTGAAGAAAATGTCTTGAGGGCGTTTTGACTGTGTCAAGTGTTACCGGTTATTAATTCTCTTCCCTAATCTCAAGTTGTTACTACTTGTTTTTGCTAAAATGTTAAATTAGAAGGGTTTTTAAATCATTCTGCCCAGATAATGACCACTTAGGATAAGAGTCTTGAAAGCGCATAAAAGTAAAATCCAAAGCCTAACAGCACTTTTTAAAAATTTAAGTTTTGAAAGCAGACTCCTTCTCATGTTTAGGAGACCTGGGGCCATCTTAGTTCATTTATAGTTCATGCTAAGCTCACTAAGACTACAGCTGCCCCTTAAGATGGTCTATCTTTTAGGACTAGCTGTGGGGCAATACTGATACAAGAGGTGTTTTACAGGCTGTCAGATGGGTTGTCCTTTCAGAAGATTCCATGGTATCGCCCTGAAAGAAGAAAGTTAGGATCTGAAGAACTAAGGAAGAAAGCAGAATAACTCTGCAGCCCAGTAACAGCTCTGCTTTGTTGTTGTTTTGCCTTTCCCTGCTTTCAGTTGTATAGGGCTTGGGGGAGCTTTAGTGTTTTAACTCAGAACGTGAAACTGACTTTCAAAGTGTCAAAAGAATTTGAAACCTAGTAGGAATCTCCTGAAGTCAAGGGTACTCTCCCCTTTTCTTAAGGAAGGTTAAATTTAAATCATAAAATTTACCCAAACTTGTGATGAATCCTTAATTGTGCACAGGGTAAGACATGAATTTGCCCTATTTTAGATAGAGCAAAAGAGTTACCTTCACAAGAGTTCTGAATTCCATATCTTCATTGCTCCCTAGGCTCCAGCCTTTGATCATCTGCCATGTGCTGTTTGAACAAAACCCTGAGGGTATAAAAGTACAAAGCATAGGAAGCTTAAAACTTAATAAAGGAGCTATAAATGTAAAAAAAAAAAAAAAAAAGGTTAAATAAAAGAATTAAGATTGTGGGTAGATTTGGATTTTAATTAATCATTTTGCACATTTCCAGGAGTACTATTCTTTATAAAGTAACTCACGCCACAGTTGATGAGTAGGTTGTGATCCTTTCCGTTGGTGCCATGGTGGGCCAGAGTGAGACCCCCAACCCTTTCTTGTTTGGATTCAAAAGATGTTCCAATAACATGACTGAATAGATCCTGAGACTATTTGGTCTTCTCATTCTTCTTGGCCTGGCTGTCATTTAACATATTTATCCTTGGGTCCCCTGGGTGGTGCAGTTGGCTAAGCATCTGCCTTTCGGCTCATCTCAAGAGTCCTGGGATCAAGGCCCTCATTGGATCCCCTGCTCAGCTGGGAGCCTGCTTCTCCCTCTCCCTCTACTGCTCCCCCTGCTTGTGCTCGTGCTCTCTCTCCCTCTCAAATAAATAAAACCTGTGAAAAATAAATAAAATGTTTATTCTTTCTGAGAAGATATTTGCCAATAACATATCCAAATGGATTAAGAGTGCATTTATTGGGATGAGCACCAAGTACTGAATTGGGTTAATATGCGATATATAAAGAACTTATGCAGGTGAACATCCAAAGAAAATAATTCAGTTTATGGGCAGAAGACAGACATTTCTACAAAGACATACAGATGGTCAACAAACACATGAAAAGATTCTCAACATCGGGGCGCCTGGGTGGCTCAGTGGGTTAAAGCCTTTGCCTTCGGCTCAGGTCATGATCTCAGGGTCCTGGGATCGAGCCCCGCATCGGGCTCTCTGCTCAGCGGGGAGCCTGCTTCCCCCCTCTCTGCCTGTCTCTCTGCCTACTTGTGATCTCTTTCTCTCTCTCTGTCAAATAGATAAATAAAAACTTTAAAAAACAAAAAGATTCTCAACATCTCTTGTCATCAGGGAAATGCAAATCAAAACTACAATGAGATGTCACCTCACACCTATCAGAATGACTAAAATCAACACAAGAAACAACAGGTGTTGGCGTGAATGTGGAGAGAAAGGAGCCCTGGTGCGCTATTGATGGGAACACAAACCAGTATAGCCACTGTGGAAAGCAGTATGGAGGTTCCTCCAAAAAAATAGAAAACTGCCTTAGGATCCAGTAATCTCACTACTGGGTATTTACCCCCAAAATACAAAAACACTAAGTCATGGAGATATATGCACCCCTGTGTTTATTGCAGCATTATTTACAACAGCTAAATTCTGGAAGCAACCCAAGTGTCCTTTGATAGATGAATGGATAAAGAATATGTGGTATATATAAAAAGGGATGATATCTTGCCATTTGCAACAACCATGGATGGATCTAGAGGGTATAATGCTAAAAAAAAAACAAGTTGGAGAAAGACAAATACCATGATTTCCCTCATACATGGAATTTAAGAAAGACAAAGGAAAAAAACCAGACTCTTTAACTATAGAAAACAAGTACCAGAGAGAAAGTGATTGGGAGGATGGGTGAAGGGGGATTAAGAGTGCATTTATCGGGATGAGGACCAAGTACTGTATAGAATTGTTGAATCACTATACTGTACACCTGAAACTAATAGAACACTGTTAACTACATTGGAATTAAAAACTTAATTTCAAAAATGTTTACTTTTCTTTTATAATGCTAATTAAGAGAGTTTATTTCTGCTAAGTTTGAAATGGCAAATTCTTTAATTTTGGCAATGTTTTTTATTTTGTGAGGTCCCAAATTTTTACTTCTGTCATCCTGTCTAGAAGCTTTTTTTCCCCTAAGCTTTGTCCAGCTTTGAGTATGGAAGTTATTCTTTAGACCCGGTGCCTACTTTGGGGGGTTGGGGGCTGAATTCTCTGACTTCTCCTTAACTTAAAACCTCAAGATATGTTGTCACAGAATTGATGCAGAGTGACCTGCATAAAATTATCGTCTCTCCTCAACCACTCAGCTCAGATCATGTCAAAGTTTTTCTTTATCAGATTTTGCGAGGTAAGCTTTTCTTTGTGAAGAAAACGTTAGTGTCACTGTATAAGGTGAAATGTTTTGCTTTTCATTTGAACTTTACTCTGACCTTCCATGGCTTTTTTCTTCCCTAAAGACTCTTTTCTTTTGACCAAGGTATATTTAATAATCTCTATACTTGAGACTTTTAAGGGTGGCTAAATGGTTCTTACTCTCACTGATGGAAGAGAAAGCCCTAATTCATTACTCGGTTAAGTAGGTTAATCTAGGGAGGTAAAGGAGCAGGATAGTTGGTGGAACCCCGTGGTCTGTCACAAAGTTCCCTCTAAACAGCCTTTAGTAGGAATATGTGGCTGGTGTCAGGGGATTCCATTGAGAAGTAACTGTGTTCCCTTCCCTATGGATGAAATTTATTCTTCAAGTTTTGTCGAAGTGTTGCTTGATACACCTGAGTCCACCTCTAAAAAAGCTAAAACGACTCTTAAAGCCAAAGCATCAAGGAGGCTGAGAAACAGCCAGCTAGGTAGTTCTCCATCCGGCTCATTAGCGCTGACGTGAGGGAGAGGCTCTGTGAGCCAACATTCCTGAAGCTGCCTCTGGCCATCAGGTTTGTCCTTTGGAATTTTGCTGTTACAGATGGAGAGCTGTTTAAAGCTGAAAGCTTTCTTACCTAGTAAGATATTCTTCTCCCTCAGCTCCCACACCAAGATTCATAGGTTCAGGTATTCTTTATGGATATCGCAAAGCATCTGCCAACAGAATGAAAACACACAGAAAGTATTAAAACCAGGATGTTCACCTCTCATAGATTTGTTGATATTCTATGGCAGGGGACGGAATGAAGATATTGGATATTGGATCTTTTTTTACCCTTGTAAGATTTTATACACACACACAGACATACACACATATATATATGATTTGCTGTGTTTTATTCAGAAGACTCGGCCTTGAAGCTGTGACCTTTTTCTGAAAGCAGTGCTAGAACTCAGTCTTTTAAGATGTCAAAAATAGCTGAAAGTAATTAAGCACCCCTCTTGCATCTCAGTGGTGGGAAATACTACTGAAAAACTTGGGCAGGTTACTGAATTTTGTCTGATCAGTGAGAATCTGCCCTGGGAAGGGCTCCCTGGTGGGTTGTGAGGATTTGTGGGAGCCGGCCCAGAATCACAGGTTGAGCGTACCAGTAGCCAAACTCCAGTAGCCACCCATATGTAGGAGCAATTCAAGAATATTGGTATGAAAAAAAAATAGAATATTGGTATGGTCAACTTTAATTCCAGCGACTAAAAAGCTTGCCCATATTTAAACCTAACTCATCTTTTGAATTATAGGCATTATCTGTAGATTGTGCGAACCTTTGATGACACTTCATTTTACAAAATTGCAAATTTTTGAGGTAGGACTAAGTCAAGCTTTTAATAATGTTTATTATGCCATTATTTAGAGAACAACCTTAAATCCTGTATTCTGTGTTACTGTGGTTTTCCCGAAAGCTTTGGTTGAGTGAAAAGAATCAAATACCTGCAATTAAATCCATTTGTTATTTCAGGTTTGAAATATCTCCATTCAGCTGGCATTTTACATCGAGACATTAAGCCAGGAAATCTCCTTGTGAACAGCAACTGTGTTCTAAAGGTAGCTTTTCAGTTTCTTCAAATATCTGAGAAAAATTCAGAACGCCAAGGCAGGTTTAAGAACAATGTTTTTGTGAAAGAGTTAAAGTTATTTTCATCACTTTACCAAAAAGTAAAGAACTGGGTTTTCTCTAGCAATATCACTAGTCATGGCCATAGTAACTGATTTGTCTTCTTGACTTATGACTTCTTCATGATAGTTTGCATATGTTTTGGAAACACTGAAATTGGAATTACAGTGTGAACGGAAAGAAGAAAGAGAAGGTAATTTCTTTTTAGATTGTTCCATTGCTAAAGGAAGTACATATCAAAAGAAATATTTCAAGACTAGTAAGTTATTTATACAAGAATGAAGTATAGGAGCGCCTGGGTGGCTCAGTGGGTTAAGCCTCTGCCTTCAGCTCAGGTCATGATCTCAGGGTCCTGGAATCGAGCCCCGCATCGGGCTCTCTGCTCAGCGGGGAGCCTGCTTCCCGCTCTCTCTCTGCCTGCTTGTGATGTCTCTGTCTCTCTGTCAAATAAATAAAATCTTTTAAAAAAAAAATGAAGTATAGCTTTTAAAAAGACTATGTTTTTGCACAGCTAACATTTCTATGTCCTGTGTGACTGAGGTAGGAAAGTAGGGAAGTGGAAACACTTAAAAGTGAAAACAGGGGTGCCTGAATGGCTCAGTGGGTTAAACCTCTGCCTTTGGCTCAGGTCATGGTCTCAGGGTCCTGGGATCAAGCCTTGCATCGGGCTCTCTGCTCAGCAGGGAGCCTGCTTCCTTCTCTCCCTCTGCCTACTTGTGATCTCTATCTCGCTCTGCCAAATAAATAAATAAAATCTTTAAAAAAAAAAAAAAAAAGTGAAAACACTAGGGGCACTTGGGTGGCTCAGTTGGTTAAGCACCCGCCTTCAGCTCAGGTCATGCTCCGGAAGTCCTGGGATCAAGCTCCATGTCGGGCTCCCTGCTTAACAGGGAGTCTGCTTCTTCCTCTGCCCCTCACCCTGTTTGTGCTCTCTCTCGCTCTCTCTCTTTCAAATAAAATCTTTTTTGAAAAAAAAAAAGTAAAAATATTAAGCCAGAAAAGGGTCAAATATATTTGACAATATATAGTAGCCAATTTTGCTACTCCCTCTGAAGGGGAATTGATTACAGGATTTAATTACAGTTAGTAGCCCTGAAATTTCAAACCATCAATTTCAATTTTACTTTCCCGTAGCATCTCCACCTACCCGTCGCCCGTTGTGTCTTGTTGGAGTGGCTCACAAATTGCAGAACCCACATATGTGCATTTTCCTGCCTTTAATAGAGAGATGTATTAGCGGAACTCCTAGTGAGAGGCCCACCATATTTTCTCCATCATAGAAATGAGAGATAAGGGCCTTCCTAGGGTTGTATCATCTCTGTGTAAGCACGTTTAAATTCTATTTATTTTATGAGTGGCTACAGTATTAAATGGTGCTTCAGTCTGCAATATTCAGTCTGCAAAATATTCTTAACATTCCAACTGATAAATTTGAAAAAGAAAACTTGTTTTTTGTTTTAATTTAAAAAAATAAAGTTTATTCATGTTTAAATTTAAATAAATAAAGACTTATTTATTTGGAAGAAAGAGAGTGCACGGTGGGGAGGGGCAGAGAGAAAGGGAGAGAGAGTTCCAAGCAGACTCCATGCTAAGTACAGAGCACAGTGCAGGGCTTGGATCTCACTGAGATCCAGATCTAAACCGAAACCAAGAGTCAGATGTTTTAACCAACTGTGCCACCCAGGCATCCCAGGAAAACTGGCTTTTAGAGATTGCCTGCTTTATAAGTTATCAAGCTGTCATTGTTACTTAGCTTGATGGCAGTTAAACTAAATATTAAAAGCATGTATATAAATGAGTATCATTTTGTATTTTAAATGCTTGCTTTAAACTCTGGGCCAGTTTTCTTTAAAAGTTGGTATGTTATACTGTGAAAAAACATCTCCCTTCATCATAGTCTTGAAGAACTGTTCCTGATTTAACTCTAGAAAGATTTTTTTTTTTTTAATTGTCTTTCAGGGGCACCTAGGTGGCTTACTCGGTTAGGCTTCTGCCTTCAGCTCAGGTAATGATCTCAGGGTCCTGGGATCCAGCACAGTGTCAGGCTCCCTACTCAGCAGGGAGTCTGCTTCCCCCTCTCCCCCGCCCCCACTCATGCTCTCTCTTGCATGAGAGAGCAATCTCTTTCTCTCTTTCTCTCTTTCTCTCAAATAAAATCTTAAAAAAAAGAAACAAAAACAACTATCTTTCATGTTTTTTCCTGAAAACAACTAATATTGTAGTTCAGTCTCTTTCCACAGAGAAATTAATTGTTCCCAGTGTCTACTAAAGTAAATATTCCTTCTATTGGTCATTGAGTTCATTTCCCTGCTATCTTTCCACTTTTTAAAGAAAGCTGAACCCTATCCCTGTAACCCTAATTTTAATTTAAAAAAAAAAATTTTTTTTTTAAACCTTGGGAATTCTTTATTCTGTTCAGACCAAATCATTTTGATGACAATTTAAGCCAGTGTCTTCTTATTTTGGTTTCTGGTTGGAGAACTTCACAAAGCATTTTGTTGAGAACCTGTCTTGCTTGGTGCCATTACCTGCTTGAGGTCCATTTTTCAAATTAAATGAGTAATTAGAGGGAAATGTCATTTATGAATAAAGAACACGAAGATCAGGATAAACTGAAATTGTGCTCCCACTCCTTTGACTTGTCTTAGCAGCCAGCCTACTTTTAAGACCCAGAATGGAGTGCCAAGCTACCGACCGATTCTCTCTTCTCAAATGTACAAATTCATCAAAAATAACTATGATAAAACATTTCTTTTAAATTAGTATCCTTTCATCTTCTGAATATATTTTGTTTCCTATTAAGCACAAAAATGGATAATTTTGTTGGAAATCTCATTATCTTTTTGCTTATCCGATCATATAAGCTTCTTACTTTGGGTTTAGCTTGTCTTCCAGATAAATTGCCAAAAATGACTCCAGACAGACTGAGGTTTTTAACAAAGGACTTGCTTTATATTGGAAAACATTTCCTGTCTGGTGGGTGGTTGCTTGTTTTTTGTTTTGTTTTGTTTTTTATTTTTTACTATAAATACAAAAGAGATAGAGGAAAATGGATTTAAGTTCTTTGATTTTGCTTTGTTTTAAAAGATATCCTAAAATATCATGGCCATGGAAGAGAGTTTTTAAATATTATGTGTTATTTGAACATTAGCCTTTGGGAAAATTTGTTAAGAAACTTAGGGTTTTTTGGGTTTTTTCCCCCCTTTTTGGTATGGTTTTCAAACATTTTTTTAAAGCTGCCAGACCCTTTTTTCAAATAAAATCTTATGCTGTGACCTCAACGTAGAAAACAGTGTTAGTTCATCACTTATAATACTGACTCATGAAGTTAATCGGTGAGGATGCTGGAGTTTGGAAGGCTGTTACTCTTTTATCTTAACCTCACTGCTCCCACTTTTTGTTTTGGTGGCCCAGTATTAAGAAAATCATATTTTCTTAATATGAGAAATTCCTGAAAATAAGCAGAAGTTGCTGGTGATGGCGCCTCTGCTGTCTACCAACAGCTCACCTTGCAACCTCAGCATCCTTTTCAGTGAAACAGAAATAACAAGAAAAGATTTATTCCTAGGTCTGCATATAAATTAACCAATCGTTCTCATTTACTATTGTGTTACCAGGTTGTAGCATACTGTCCAAACCATAAGAGGCATTCAGTTAAATATTTACAGCACAAAGAAATGAGTGAAACTAGTAACATTGGTATTCTACAGTGTGGTACATTTTGACATACATATTTGAGTGTGAATAGTATTTTAAATAGGTACATGGGAAGTTGAGGACTCAATTTGAAACCCATAGATAGAGAGAAATTTTACTATGTGTATTCTCTAAAGACAGTGAACATAGCTCAGGAGGTCCTTAAGACCTCCTTTTTTCCCCTCTAATTTCCTATAATTCTTTGATAAGCCTTGAAAATACATAGTTTGGTTTCTACATTAAACCTAGAAATATGCATTGAGGTGTCTTTTTGCTTTGGTTATCAGTTAAAAAGATGAGCGAGAAGAATTTTTTTTTTTTTAAGATTTTATTTATTTGACAGAGAGCACAAGCAGGGGGAGTGGCAGGCAGAAGGACAGAGAGAAGCAGGCTCTCTTGCAGAGCAGGGAGCCGAATGTGGGATTCGACCCAGGACCCCAGAATCATGACCTGAGCTAAAGGCAGTCACTGAACCAACTGAGCCACCCAGGTGCCCGAGAAGAATATATATATACATATAAT
>CM053619.1:12867465-12878550 GCA_028646535.1 Procyon lotor | reverse complement strand
TCCTGCCGAGCAGAGAGCCCGATGCGGGGCTCGATCCCAGGACCCTGGGATCTGACCTGGGCCGAAGGCAGACGCTCAACGACTGAGCCACCCAGGCGCCCCTATTTTTTAACTTTAAAAGATTAATTTGGTCCCAAATCCAGTATATATACTATAGCTTGTGTAGTTCTGTACCTCGTGACTATTCTGCAGAGGGCATAGTTCTTAGCTCAGCGCCCCCACACCAGATATATGCTCTGTTTATTTCTTTGGTCTGTAGTGATGAAGAGTACAGGCTGTGATGGCAGTCGTAGGCTTAGCGCAGTGCACAACATGGTGGTGGTGTCCTGGGAGGTGTATGCTACAGTTTTCAGACAGACTGAATGTGAATCCTGACTCAACTGGTAACTCACTCTGTGATCTTAGGTAAATTATTTAACCTCTATGTGCCTCAGTTCATTCATCTATAAAATGGGAATAAAAATGGTTCCTACCTCATTAAATTGTTATCATGATAAAGAGATAGTACATGCCAGGAGAGCACAGAATAGTGTCTGGCATTCTAAACATTTAGTAAATATTAATAAATATTACAATTAAAGTTACCACCCTAACATGGTAGCTATAGCTTGTGGTGATTTTTTTTTTTTTTTAATATATAACATTATGATCAAGTGGAGTTTATCCCAGGGATGCAAAGATGGTTCACCTACAGAATATCTATTAATATAGTTTGACATTTTAAATGAGAAAAATTATGATTATCTCAATTGATGCAGAAAAGGCATTAGATAAGCTGTCTCCTTTTTATGCATTTTCATGACAAAAGTTCTTTACAAAAACCTATAAATTTGTAGATAAGTATGAACAAATATATTTGTTAATATGCTATTAACAAATACTAATATAATACTAATATATTAATATATATAAATATATATATTTAGCAGAATGAGCTATATTAACACATTACTAACTACATGAGATAAAAACACATGCACAGAGAAAAAGCCTCTAATTTTTAGAAAGGATTCAGAATTCTCAATGAACCTGTTTAGCCTATTGGAGGTCTTCCCAGGGAAAGCTATACCTTACTGTACTTAAACTAAATTACTAGATATAGGAATTAGATAAACTATATTTAAACTCATGAGGAATGCTTCTAAAATTTCAATACAAGTTTTTGAGTTTGGACTATAAAAAGAAACACTAAATTTTTTTTTTCAAGTAGTTCCCACATAAGTGGCTACTCAGTTAGATGGGAATAGCCATTCTTTACTACTAATAATCATTTCTAACAGTATTTAGAAGTTTGCTATGTACTAGTCACTGTCCCAACCACTTCTTATGTGTTAGTTCATTAAATCCTCACAGCACTATAATGTACCATTTGTTCCTTTTTACAAACAGGAGAAGAAGGATTATCGAGGTCAAATAATAAGCTTAAGGTCATAAGCAAGATCTCAAAAGTAGGTTTCTCTACTTCTAAAACTTCTGTTCTTAGCCAATATACACTGCTTGACACATACACCTTCACAGCAGATTTTATTAATTTCATTTGTACATATGCAAGTAATGTGAGTACATGTAAAATAAATTTTACAGTTAGTCATCCATAGCTACCCCCCACACTGTCCTGGTCACCTCTAGATTAATGTGAGAATATCTTCCCAGACATATTTTCCCATGCATTTATTTATATATATTTATACAAACAGAAATATGTCCTGTTGTTTGTTGGGACTTCTTAAAAAATATAACCATACATATACAAAAGGAGAATCTAATTGGCTATTTTCTTAGAGTCACAGATTACTATCTCAAATTAATTTTCTTATATGGTTGATTAATATACGTACTCCCAGACAGTTTGTCAATCAGGACTCTTTTTGGTGAAACTTAATGAAAACTGGCTTAAGCGAAAAAGGGACCTTAGTGGCTCATAGCACTTTTCATATGAAGTTGTTGATCTACAGCTGACTCAGGCCTTGCTGGATTCAAGTAGTCAAGTGATGTTCCGAGCCAGGAATCTGACTCTTCTCTGTTTTGTTTTCCTATGTTTTGGCTTCATTTTCAGACAAGCTTTCTTTTCCCCTGTATTTGTAAAAATGGAACCAGTGGTCCAGGCCTACGTTCTACTAGCATATCAATCCTTCAGGAAAGAACTTTCCCAAATAGATCTAGAAAAAATATTTGGAAGGTCTCTGCTTCAGTCATGAATATGTTTGGTTATGAGCAGTAGAAAATCCTGCTTAGTGTGGTTTAAAGAAATAGGGATTCAGGGGCGCCTGGGTGGCTCAGTCCTTGAGCGGCTGCCTTCGGCCCAGGTCAGATCCCAGGGGCCTGGGATCGAGCCCCGCATCGGGCTCTCCGCTCTGCGGGAAGCCTGCTTCTCCCGCTACCATTCCCTCTGCTTGTGTTCCCTCTCTCGCTGTGTTTCTCTCTATCAAATAAATAAAAATCTTTAAAAAAAAAAAAATAAAGAAATAGGGATTCATTTTTTTCTCATATCAAGAAGTCCAGAGGTAAGCAGCCTGAAGCTGGCATAGCAGCTCAATTACATCATCAAGGACCTAGTTTTTTCCTTTCTTTCTGCTCTGCCATCTGTAGAATATTGATTTCATACCCTCTCGCTTATCTCCTCCTGGCCACAAAATGGCTGTAGCTTGAAATCATCGTCACATTCAAAGCATGAAAATGGAGGAAAGAGGGAACACTAGTGGTATCTGTCCCTTTTATCAGGAAAGGGTATTTTCCCAGAAGCCTGCCTAGCAAAGTTCTGCTTATATATCATTGTCTAGAACTGGGTAATATGTAACCTCCAAGATGGTAGACAAGCTTAAAACAAATGAGTGTTTTTTATCTTCTATAATAAAGGTAGGTAAAGGAGAAGAGGATTGGGAGGGATGTGTTGGGTTAGCCAGTCCATTGGCTGGCCTCTGCTTTAGAACCTGTGTCTTTCCCAGAGCCAGTTCAAGGTGTTCAGGGATTTGACTGGCCAGACCTGGGTCAGATGCCCATCCTTGGAGTTGAGAGACTCCAAGCTCAGCCACTTGATTTAAGAGTGAAGAGGGAGTGTTCCCCAAAGGTCAAGGGATGCTGGGCAGATAAAAACACTGCTCGGTATTAATTTATTGTTTCGTTTCTACAACTCAGAATCTTGGATGAATGGGGTCTTAGTTGCCATGGCCCAAGTATCTTTTATTTTATTTTATTTTTTAATTTTATTTATTTGACAGAGAGAAACACAGCGAGAGAGGGAACACGAGCAGAGGGAATGGTAGTGGGAGAAGCAGGCTTCCTGCTGAGCAGGGAGCCCGATGCGGGGCTCGATCCCAGGACCCTGGGATCATGACCTGAGCCGAAGGCAGACCCTTAAGGACTGAGCCACCCAGGCGCCCCTCCCAAGTATCTACTTTAAAAGATAGTTGGGAGGGGCGCCTGGGTGGCTTAGTCAGTTAAGCCACCAACTCTTGATTTCAGCTCAGATCATGATCTCAGGATCTGAGGATCGTGGGATCGAGCCCCACATCGGGCTCTGCGCTCACTCAGCACAGAGCCTGCTTGAGATTCTCTCTCCCCCTCCCCATCTCCCCTTCTCTCTCCTCTGCTCACTCACTCTAAAATAAATAAAATCTTTAAAAAAAGAAAAAAAAGTAGATCCTTGTTGAGGCACTGACTTATTGGTAAGATTGAAAAGTCTATTATCAGCCCTTAGTCCTTCTGTTCATCTCTTATAAGGTTTCGATTTTCATTTTTCCTCAGATTGTTCCAACTAATTGTGACAAAAATGCATGTAATATTTTTGCTAAAGTGAAAATGGTTCTGTCCCCTGACAGGAACCATATCTTACATTTAATAGATTATGTTAGAGAGTTCATTCAATTCAAACTAATTATATTTCAGGCCAAGGTTTCTTTTATACAACCCCAGAGTGCTCACTCTATAGTGCACTGCACGTTGTGCATACTTAACGTTGCTGACTGATGATCACAGCTTTTTTTTCCACTAGCTGAAAACTTACAGGACGTGGCTTAAACGGCCAAGCCAGCCTAGCCAACTCTATTGTGGTGACTAGCACTCTGCACTTGGCTTATGATGACTGTAACATTATCATTTAGGGCCCCTCACCCAGGTCCAGAAGCTCATCCTTGCTTCATTTCACTGACAGTTAATCATAGTCATTAATGGAATCCTCTTTATAACCCTTCCTGTCCTCGGATTCAGCACTGGTACTCACCCACTCCTACATTGCTAAGTGGCTACACTCCTACATTGCTAAACTTGAAGAACAAACAGAAAATGGACTGGTGTGTCTTAAAGGGGAAACTGTAATGTCTGTGAATGTTGGGGGAATTGACAAAAACTTCTTCCCAAATGAAATATTTAGGGCATATTTCTAAGCATTCTGTTTTTTGGTTTTTTTGGTTTTTGGTTTTAAATTCAAGTTGATTCTGTTGCACTTGATGAGAAATATAAACTTCTTACCTATTTCTGATACCTTGCGCCCAACTGGTTTCAACCATAATGGGTGGTGAACTAGAGGATAAGAAAATGGAATTAGATATTTGGTACCTCTAGTGTTGCATCTTTCCCATGGAGCCAGTGCTAGGAACTTAATTATCAGTGGTTATCCTTCTGGAGAGGTGTTGGCACAACTGAACTGACTTCTTTTTCTCTGTGCCTCTTCTTAATGTGCCACACAGAAACACAGAAAAGGAGAAAACATAAAATAATGGTTCTAGACTGTGATGAAATATAGCCTTCGTTTTAGTATGTTTTTAGTGTGTAATTCTATAAAGAAAGATAAGATGGGAGAGGGTGTAAAATTTCAAGTTGTCTGAACATCCACTCATTTTGATTTTCACAAGCTCCTCATGTATCCAGTTTTCCTCATGTCTTAACAAATTTTGCCTTCTAACTTGTCCTCTGTTCTCCATCCTCTGGAACTGTTTGTTCATGTTTTCCTTACCCATCCAAGACCCAATATTCAGTTTGTTGCTCCAACACCTAGCCCTGGCATTTTGTGGATGCCATGGTAGATGGATGCCATCTACCATGCTAATCGTGGTAGATGATTAGCAATGCTTCAGATCAGTAGGCTTGTCTGTGCCAGTACAGTCTAATAGATGAGAAAGCTGAGGTTCTAGTGACTTACTTGACTCTAGTGATGGCAAAGTTAGAATTAGAACCCATGTGTTCTATCTAGTACACTCAACCCAGTGTTCCTTTTCCCTAAACTATAACAAACCTCTACCACAAAAATAGGATTAAGGCTGGATTCACTTAGAAAGTGGAAAGGAGGGGCTCCTGACTGGCTCAGTTGGTAGAGCATGGGACTCTTGACTTCGGGTTTGTGGGTTTGAGCCCCATGTTGGATGTAGAGATTACTAAAAAAATAAAATCTTAAAAATTATTTTTTAAAAAAGTGGAAAGGAAAGAATTGCTTCTGGTGAGACATTTTGGTCAATAAGAATTGGCTGAAATTTGGCTGCCAACCTGCATAAGCCATATTGAAAAAGACCAGCTATTTACAGTCAAACCAAGAACCAGAATCTTTAAAAAATATCAAATTAACTTCATTTTACACAATAAAGAAATTCCTAGGGGAAATATATAAATTAAGTTGTAAATCAAAAACCTCTTCTCCACACTCTCCACATGCCACTCCTTGACTAAGATAGATAATTTCAGGACTACCATAGACTTAAGATATTTTTAACAAGAAATACTCCTCTATCTGCAAACAAACATTTGCGTGCCAATTGTAAATGGGTTCTGTGCACATAATGCGTTTTATCCATCATAATCCTATCGTGTTTCATACAATTTTAGAGCTAAAGTGAACTTCAGAGTTCATTTAGTCCAACCACCTCCTTCTGTGCTTAAGAATACTGGGGTTCCGCCATGTTGATTTATCTAATTAGTTAGTGAATTAGAGCCCTCATCTCACCTTAACTCTGTTAGTCCTTGATCCTGCAGAAAACTTCCATGAGGTGAATAATTCTCTCCTGATGATTCTGAGACACCTTGCTGCTCTTCTTACTGCGTTTTACTGTGTGGCTTTGCTGGAAATAGGCAGATGTGTAAGACAGAGTTCACATGCACAATTTCCTTGCTTGACTTTGCACATGCCTATGGTTTTAAATATTTTTGCCTCCCAATTCCAGGCATGTTTGGTCTTCCCTTCTTGCCTGAGCATTTATGGTGTCAGGCTAACCATATTTACAGGATTAGCTTTCATTTTTTTGTAGGCTCCTTTGTGAGCTAACCTACAGTAGGTAACCCTGGAATATAAAATATTCTACTGGAAGTCAGTGACAGCTGCTGCTTTTGATGATTGGTTAATGAGGGGAATACCCATTCCCTTTGAGGTTAGACATATATGCACACATCTTTTGAGCTGGATACTTGTAATAAATTGGCTTACATATAAATAATAATAAATTATATAACTTATAATTTATATAAATTATAATTTATGGTTTACATAAATTTTTATATATTTCTATAAATTTATAAATATTAATAAGTGTAATAAATTGGCTCCATATCTGATTACACAGAGACTCACATATTTTAATTCTTCATTTTTTACAGCCATCTCTTCCTGTACTTTATACCCTGTCTAGCCAGGCTACACATGAAGCTGTTCATCTCCTTTGCAGGATGTTGGTCTTTGATCCAGTAAGTAGTGTTTATTTTTATATTGTTTTAACGAATTAAAAATACATGTGTTCTAAGAAAAACATCCTGGCTATAAATAGATGAGCAATGTAAAGAATGACTTTTTAAAGATAAACTTCAATCCCCAGTTTTGTGTGTACTATGATAAACTTCAATCCCCAGTTTTGTGTGTACTTTCGTGCTCGCTCATTGCCAAAATTTGATTATTAACAGATAACATCTAGGTGAAAAGAGATAGGGAACTGTATCATCCTTATTTATCTTAGGATTTGAAAAAAAAAGAGTTTGACACCAAAGTAAATCAGGAGAAAAGAATTTTAACATTCTTGGAAAAAATCTGCCCATTTTATTGCATAAGGAACTAAATGTTTACTCGTTTGGTGGTTGAGACGGTAGCTTTATCAAATGCCATTTCTAGACTTGACTCTTTTGGAACAAAGTTCAGGTCTTCATTTACCTATTCACCCAAAGAGTATTTATTATTCATCTCTGTGCTGGTAACTATTGCCAAAGAAGTCTCAAAAATGAAAACATTTAGAAAAGAACATCTTACTTGCCAAGAGTACAAGAATTCCTCGAGTACAAATACAGCAGGTATTTAAAGAGGAAAAAACCACAGAAGTACCCTAATAAAATTTACATTATTGGTATGTTCACAATGAGAAGACAACTGCATCTCAGGGGACAGAGTGAATTTTTTGTTCATTTGGTGTTTATTTTTTGGTTTCCATTTGTTGACTTAAGTATGTGAGGTTCCCGTGATATGGGAAGCAAAACAGAGTGGCACTTCTTGTTTCCACACCCCTTCCTTGTGGTCAAGCTCTCACCATTGAAGACAGTTTCAACCACATCACTTGCTCAGTGAGCTAGTGATTTAGTGTCATTAGTTTGATTTTTTGTTTTATCTGGCAAGCCTATCTACGTAGCTAAACTACGTATACAACAGGAAATGTTAATACCTAAAGACCTTTTACATATTTTTTAATATGTTTTGTGGTTAACAAAACTAAAACCACATGAACTTCAAGCTTCAGAGGTCATTTCTTTCTGCTTCTAGAGGATGTTATAAAGGCCCTGAGGTTAAATTTTACATTTATGTGTCAGAAATATGTTACTCTTTTTATTCTCTTAAGATTAGGAACCAAGAACCATGTGATTCACCTGCAGCAACTTTTACTTGCAGTACTTAGAGCTGTTAACTGTCCAGTTTCTCTGAGATCCAATGGTTATTAATGATCCTGTCTTGCCAGGAGTTCATAATCTTTACAACCCTAAGGCTGGAATTTCTTAAGCCATAGAGTGGATACCAGACATGTTTTCTTGGGAGGCTTTTTAGACATCAGTTCTACACATGAAATGTCCTTTTTCCTTAAAAGTTGGGTTGTCACACCTAATTAAAATGAAACTTTTGGTGTGCTCATAGTTATACATTAGATTTATCTATAAGAAGGAGGTAATATTTATCTCGTGAAAAAAGAGGATCAATTCTAATTGGACCTATGCAAATAACTACATGGTCATTTAAAAAAAGAATTCCACCAGTGAACCCCATGTAATATTTACCCGTTTTTATCATTGTCTTATAGAACAAGGCCAACCGATATATTATTGTCATTTATTTACAGAATCATTTTTAAATTGGCCTGATGCTTTCTTAGTTTATGACTGATATTAAGCATTCTTTTCTTTCCAATTCTGAGGGTTCAATTAGAAATAGATACCATTTTTAAAGAGTGTTTCATTCCTATTTTAACCTGTTAAATTGGGGCCTAGAGCTACATTAAGAAGAAAGAAATGAGGTTTTTAAAAAAATATCCATTAAAAATAGTACATTAACCATAATTAAATCAGTTTATTTAGTCCAGTTAGTCTGAGATAATTATTTAATTACTTTACTGATCTTGGGTTTAGCAGTCTACTGTCACATGTCTGCTCCTGGATTGACACATTCCTGGAAGTCCTGATTTAAACTTACTTGGTTTAGTCTAGGGATGACTGTTTCTGGTGGTAATATCAGCTATTCTCATAAGTTTATATCCTGATTTCAGTAGTCAGGATACTTGCTATAACAGTCCTTTACTGAGGTTCTTGTGATGTTTCTCAAGGGAATTTAATTCCTTACCTTGTAGTGGAAGCCTTTAGGCAAATATAAGGAGAAAGCACAAACCACTAGAGGATAAAGTTAAAGGACTCTGGTTCTTTTATTATAATAATATCAATAGTGTTGGAAAGGATGGAATGTACTAATCAGTTTATAAAGATGTAATTAACCATTAACTCAAATAGTGAGGGCATTAAACAAACCTCCAGAGACTAATTTATCTAAATGCAATAAATAGTTACAAGCAATATTTTTAAAGCACTGCAATAATTATTAGGAAGTTAGACAAAATTATTCACTTTTTTCTCTTGCCAAACATATCTATTATCTTGCATACACATCTTCCTAACATTACATATTCTTTTATACTCTTTACAAAATACATATTACTTTAATCCAAAGATACTTGCACATCTTTTTTAACTGTTTATTGATAGCTCCTCTATAATATATTAATGAAGAGTCTTTGTATATTAAAATTGTCCAGGTATCCAAAGACTATTAACTCAAATTAATTATTACCAAGGTCTTAATGTTAACTAAGAATCAAATTAAAATTTAAGTTGACAAATTAGGTCCTTATGAATTGTAGCATTCTAAAAACTAATTTCTTTTTAAAAACACATTACCTGGGGCCCACGGGTAAGATGGCAGAGGTTTAGGAGGCTGAGATAGCTTCGGATCCCAGAAGTTCAGCTGGGTAGTTATCAAACCATTCTAAAGGCCTGCAAACTCAACAGGAGAGAGAAGAGAGGAAGAACAGCAATTCTAGGAGAAAATCGACCACTCTCCAAAAGGTAGGACATATGGAAAAAGTGAATCCAAAGCAACTGAAAGAGAGACCCTGGGGAGAGGGGCCGGCTCCTGGCAGCCGCAGAGCCGCAAAGCACAAAATCGGACTTTTAGTCTGCTCCACTGAGGGCCATCACTCCAGAGGCTAAGTGGGGGTTTTAGCCCTCACGGGAACAGTGTGGTTTCAGGACCTGTGGGGTCACAGAGGGACCGGGGGTGTCTGAGTACAGCAGAGCTGCCAGGTATCAGGGCAGAGAAGCCAGTAGCAGAGGAGCCGCACAGTGTGCTATCAGCTTGGACTTTCCTTACACCGTGATCTGAGGCACAGTCGGGCTACTGCTCTTCAAGCAGGGACTCCCACAAGAGGGAGCTCCGGAAAGACCCCCTCCCTCTTCCAGGTGGAGAGGCGTGGGAACACACAGCAGGAATCTACTGGGTTTGGAGACTCCAGACAGGGCCGCGCACACCAGAGATAGAAGTGCTCTGCAATGGCCTGGCTGAGCACAGAGCATGGCCCGCAGACAAGGGAGACAGGAGTGATTGCTTTCCTCTGAGGGCGTGCTGAGGAGCAGGGCCCCAAGTGCTCGGCTCCTCTGGGCCGGAGACTGGGAGACCGCCATTTTCATTCCCGGCCTCCAGGGCAGTGCGTTCAGGGAACAAAGACTCCGAGAGTGAACCTGAGCAAATTGCTTGACCCATCCCCTGGCAAGGGCGGTGCATTTCCACCTCAGGCAAAGACATTTGAGAATCACAGCAACGGGCCCCTCCCTAGAAGATCAGCGAGAATATCCAGCCAAG
The DNA here is from genome assembly GCA_028646535.1 of Procyon lotor. Taxonomy (NCBI): domain Eukaryota; kingdom Metazoa; phylum Chordata; class Mammalia; order Carnivora; family Procyonidae; genus Procyon; species Procyon lotor. Next base: position 12,868,193 of record CM053619.1, on the reverse strand, counting down.
ACCTAGTTCATCAATTACTGAAAACTGTGAAAACTCCAGGGTATTTTTCTCTCTCACTCATCTATTCTTATCTCAATAAAATGACAAGGCAGAAAAACTCACCATAAAAAAACAGAACAAGAGACAGCACCGACGGCTAGAGACCTAGTCAATGTGGACATTAGTAATATGTCAGAAATAGAGTTCAAAATGACAGGTATCAAGATGCTAGCTGGGCTCGAAAAAAGCATGGAAGATATTAGAGAATCCCTTTCTGGAGAAATAAAAGAACTAAAATCTAACCAAGTTGAAATAAAAAAAAGCTTAATGAGGTACAATCAAAAATGGAGGCTCTCACTGCTAGGATAAATGAGGCAGAAGAAAGAATTAGCGATCTAGAAGACCAAATGACGGAAAATAAAGAAGCTGAGAAAAAGAGAGACAAACAACTACTGGACCACAAGGGGAGAATTCAAGAGATAAGTGATACCATAAGATGCAACAATATTAAAATAATTGGGATCCCAGAAGAAGAGAGAGAGACAGGGGCAAAAGGTATATTGGAGAAAATTATAGTAGAGAATTTCCCTAATCTGGCAAAGGGAACAAGCATCAAAATCCAGGAGGCACAGAGAACCCCCCCTCAAAATCAATAAAAATAGGTCTACACCCCATCATCTAATAGTAAAACTTACAAGTCTTAGTGACAAAGAGAAAATCCTGAAAGCTCAGAACAAGAAGTCTGTAAC
>CM053619.1:12839845-12866965 GCA_028646535.1 Procyon lotor | reverse complement strand
AAAAAAAAAAAATAGAAACGGAAGGGAAACTTCCAAACTCATTTTATGAGGCCAGCATTACCTTGATCCCAAAACCAGACAAAGACCCCATTGAAAAGGAGAATTACAGACCAATATTCTTGATGAACGCAGATGTAAAAATTATCTCCAAAATACTAGCCAATAGGATCCAAAGGTACATTAAAAGGATTATTCACCACAACCAAGCGGGATTTATTCCTGGGCTGCAAGGTTGGTTCAACATCCGCAATTCAGTCAGTGTGACTCAATACATTAATTAAAGAAAGAACAAGAACCATATGATACTCTCAATTGATGCTAAAAAAGCATTTGACAAAGTACAACATCTTTTCTTGATCAAAACTCTTCACAGTGGGGGCGCCTGGGTGGCTCAGTCGTTAAGCGTCTGCCTTCGGCCCAGGTCAGATCCCAGGGACCTGGGATCGAGCCCCGCATCGGGCTCCCTGCTTGGCAAGAAGCCTGCTTCTCCCGCTACCATCCCCTCTGCTTGTGTTCCCTCTCTCGCTGTGTTTCTCTCTGTCAAATAAATAAAAATCTTTTAAAAAAATAAATAAATAAATAAAAAACTCTTCACAGTGTAGGCATAGAGGGTACATTCCTCAACGTCATCAAAGCCATCTATGAAAAACCCACAGTGAATATCATTCTCAATAGGGAAAAGCTGAGAGCTTTTCCCCTGAGATCAGGAACATGGCACGGGTGCCCACTATATCCACTGCTATTCAACATAGTACTAAAAGTCCCAGCCTCAGCAATCAGACAACAAAAAGAAATAAAAGGCATCCAAAATGGCAACGAAGAAGTCAAACTCTCATTCTTTGCAGATGATATGATACTTAATGTGGAAAACCCAAAAGACTCCACTCCAAGACTGCTAGAACTAATACAGGAATTCAGTCAAGTGTCAGGATATAAAATTAATGCACAGAAATCAGTTGCATTTCTATACACCAACAACAAGACAGAAGAAAGAGAAATTAAGGAGTCGATCCCATTTACCATTGCACCCAAAACCATAAGATACCTAGGAATAAACCTAACCAAAGAGACAAAGAATCTGTACTCAGAAAACTACAAAGTGCTCATGAAAGAAATTGAGGAAGACACAAAGAAATGGAAAAACGTTCCATGCTCATGAATTGGAAGAACAAATATTGTGAAAATGTCTATGCTACCTAAAGGAATCTACACATTTAATGCAATTGCTAACAAAATACCATCAATTTATTTCAAAGAAATGGAACAAATAATCCTAAAATTCATATGGAACTAGAAAAGACCACAAATAACCAGACGAATGTTGAAAAAGAAAACCAAAGTCAGCAGAAGCACATTTCCAGACTTCAAGCTCTATTACAAAGCTATAATCATTAAGACAGTGTGGTACTGGCACAAAAACAGACACATAGATCAATGGAACAGAATAGAGAGCCCAGAAGTGGACACCCAACTCTGTGGTCAACTAATCTTTGACAAGGCAGGAAAGAATATCCAATGGAAAAAAAACAGTGTCTTCAACAAATGGTGTTGGGACAACTGGACAGCAACATGCAGAAGAATGAAACTGGACCATTTCCTTACACTGCACACAAAGATAGACTCAAAATGGATCAAACACCTCAGTGTGAGACAGGACTCCATCAAAATCCTGGAGGAGAACACAGGCAGCAACCTCTTCGACCTCAGCTGCCACAACTTCTTCCTAGAAACATCTCTAAAGGCAAGGGAAGCAAGGGCAAAAACGAACTATTGGGACTTCATCAAGATCAAAAGCTTTTGCACGGCCAAGGAAACAGTCAACAAGACCAAAAGACAGCTGACAAAATGGGAGAAGATACTCGCAAATGACGTATCAGATAAAGGGCTAGTATCCAAAATCTATAAAGAACTTCTCAAACTCAACACCCAAAGAACAAATAATCCGATCAAGAAAAGGCCAGAGGATATGAACAGACATTTCTGCAAAGAGGACATCCAAATGGCCAACAGACACATGAAAAAGTGCTCAACATTACTCGGCATCACAGAAATAGAAATCAAAACCACAGTGAGATACCACTTCACAGCAGTCAGAATGGCTAAAATTAGCAAGTCAGGAAACGACAGATGCTGGCGATGATGTGGAGTAAGGGGAACCCTCCTACACTGTTGGTGGGAATGCAAGCTGGTACAGCCACTCTGGAAAACAGGATGGAGGTTCCTCAAAAAGTTGAAAATAGAGCTACCCTACGACCCAGCAATCACATTACTGGGTATTTACCCTAAAGATACAAATGTAGTGATCTGAAGGGGCACATGCACCCGAATCTTTATAGCAGCAGTGTCCACAATAGCCAAACTATGGAAAGAACCTAGATATCCATCAATAAATGAATGGATAAGTAAGAAGTGTTATATATATATGATGGAATACTATGCAGCCATCAAGAGAAATGAAATCTTGCCATTTGCAACAACATGGATGGAACTGGAGGGGATTATGCTAAGCGAAATAAGTCCGTCAGAGAAAGACAATTATCACATGATCTCTCTGATATGAAGAATTTGAGAGGCAAGGTGGGGGGGTGGGGAGGGTGGGGGAGAGAAATGAAACAAGATGGGATGGGGAAGGAGACAAACCATAAGAGACTCCTAAACTCATGAAAAGAACTGGGGGTGGCTGGGAGGTAGGGGGTGTAGGGATAGGGTGGCTGGATTATGGACATTGGGGAAGGTATGTGCCATGGTGAGTGCTATGAAATGTCAAGCCTGACAATTCACAGACATGTACCCTGGGGTAAATAATACATTATATGTTAATAAAAAATAAAAAATTAATTAATTAAAAAATTAAAAAATAAATTTTTAAATGTATGTATATTAAAAAATAATAAGTAAAGTGCAGTTACAGGAAATCCCTGACAAGAAAAATAATTATGTAAAAACTTTAAATTATTTACTCTGAATAAAATTCTTTTTTTTTTTTTAAGATTTTATTTATTTGACAAAGACGAGAGAGATCACAAGTACACAGAGAGGCAGGAAGGGGGGTGGGGAAGCAGGCTCCCTGCTGAGCAGAGAGCCTGATATGGGGCTCGATCTCAGTACCCTGAGATCATGACCTGAGCCGAAGGCAGAGGCTTTAACCCACTGAGCCACCTAGGCACCCCTAAATAAAATTAATTCTTATCAGTAAAAAAAAATGTAGTTGAACACATAATTTTTCTTTTTCTTTTTTTTTTTTAATTTTTTTTAATTTATTTTGACAGAAACACAGCGAGAGAGGGAACACAAGCAGAGGGAATGGTAGCAAGGGAAGCAGGTAGCGAGAGAAGCAGGCTCCCTGCTGAGCAGGGAGCCCGATGCGGGGCTCGATCCTAGGACCCTGGGATCATGACCTGGGCCGAAGGCAGACACTTAACGACTGAGCCACCCAGGCGCTCCAAGAGTATCATTTTAATTCACAGTTAAAGCTTTATTTAATCTTTGAGTTACAACCTTAGTTTTTTTTTTTAATTTTTTTTATTTATTTGAGAGAGACAGAGACAGAAAGAGCAGAAGCAGAGGAAGAAGGACAAGCAGACTTGACTCCACACTGAGCACAGAGCCTGACACAAGGCTCAATCCCAGGACCCTGAGATTATGACCCAAGGTGAAATCGAGAGTCAGGCGCTTAACTGAACCACCCAGGCGCCCCTATGAGTTACAACTTTAGCAAGAAAAAATTTCTAAATTGCCAACATAATTAATATATGAAGAAGAATAATGTTTTAAAAATCTTTTCATTTCTTTGTACATGTCTTTAATGTGTTGATATTGATTCTAAAAGCCAGTTAGAATAGGAGTTTGCCCCATTAGCTTTCTAACAGATCTCATAACATGATAAAGTAACTCCTCCCAGAAGTTTACAAAATACATCAATGTGTTTGCTCAGAAATATTTTTTATTTGTAAAATGGAAAGTTTTATCAATTCTTCAGAACCAAAAGAGCCAACTCTGATGAAGCCACAAAATCTAGGGTGGAAACAAGTGTCCGCATCTATTATAAATGTTGGTCAGTTAAACAAGTTATGTACAATATGTAATTAAGAATATATATGACACGGGATGCTTTGGTGGTCCAGTCAGTTGAGTGTCTGACTCTTGGTTTTGGCTCAGGTCATGATCTTGGGGCTCTGGGGTCGAGCCCTGAGTCAGGCTCTATGCTCAAGCCGAGAGTCTGCTTCTCCCTCTCTCTCTGCCCTTCCCCCAACTTGCACATGCATGCACACACGCTTTCTCAGATAAATAAATCTTTAAAAAATAAATAAATACACACACACACACACAGAGGACATAATTAAGTGCCACTAGGTTTTCCCAAAGAACATTATTGAAAAATCTGAGTGATTTTGTGATCTCTTTTTCAATTTAGTAAGACAGTTTTTCTTTTCAGTGTTTATACCCTTTACAAAATGACAGTCTCCTTTCTTTAGCCTTGTTTCAGAAGTTCTAAGAGACATAATTTAAAAAAATGAAAGCTGGGGGCACCTGGGTGGCTCAGTGGGTTAAAGCCTCTGCCTTCAGCTCAGGTCATGATCTCAGGGTCCTGGGATCAAGCCCCGCATCGGGCTCTCTGCTCAGCAGGGAGCCTGCTTCCCCCTCTCTCTCTGCCTGCCTCTCTGCCTACTTGTGATCTCTCTCCCTCTGTCAAATAAATAAAATCTTAAAAAAAAAAATGAAAGCTGATCATTGATTGCATGCTAGGGATTTGATTGACTTTTTGTTCAAAGACTTCTCTTAGGTAAGACACTTTAGACGACCCCATGTTGGTGCACACAGAACATACAAACACAGAGCATGCTATCAGCAGTTGGGATAACACTAAAATCTTTTCAACCCTGCATTCTGAAATTTTAGGAAACATCAGAATCCACAGACAAAAAAACTAACAGGAAAACCAGATCCCAGCTTCTGGTGGCGGCTGAGAGGGACCCAATTCTGACATCTCCCACCTGACAGAAATGACTTAATGGTCAGATAATAAACTTAAAACCCAGATTCACCCACTGCTAACGCCAGTGTGTTCATAATTGGCCATGCTCGGGTCAGAAACAGAGTTGTCCAAGAACCAGCTCTAATATGTAAAAGCCAAGGAGCTCAGTCCCTCACATGAGACCAACAGGGGTCACTGAGGACTCCCAAGGGGCCCGGTCCCAGGCAAAACATACTGTCAGCCAGCTTGTTTCCTTTGGTTCTGACAATAGACCTTTATCCCACTGAAATGTCCAGGAATAGCTGAATCCATTTAGAAAAAAAAAGAAGCAGCTTACTTGCTGAGAGTCCCAGCGAGTCGGGCTTCGGAAGGGCTAGATCACCAAATACACCGTATGACCGGTAGTGAAAAAAACAAAACCAAGGTTGTCAAGTTTACATTCGTCTGTTCATGGTGCATAAATAGCAGCTTTCTTTTGTGATTATCCTATCCTGAAATCTTTCGTGATTATCATATCCATGACATGCCTTTTAACATCAGCATGGCAAAAAAATCAGAGATAGAAGTGTTTTTAGGGAAACCAAGTTTATGCGAAATATTTCACATTTTGTTACTTGACGGACTAGAACCAGTCAGGAGGATCCATTCATTTTTGCTTTGGGTACCAAATGGTTCCCTTTGTTTTTAATTGTGTTGTGCGAAGTGCTTGATTGTCCTGGAAGCGGGGCAGTGTGTCCATTTTTGTCCTACTCTGCACTGGATCCATCCTTAAATTCTTTAAAATGTACATGTGTGTCTACTAAGCTAAAAAGAGGAGCAAGGTTTTTTTGTTTTTTTGTTTTTTAATTAATTTTTATTAACATATAATGTATTATTTGCCCCAGGATACATGTCTGTGAATCGTCAGGCTTACACATTTCACAGCACTTAACAGCACATACCCTCCCCAATGTCCACAACCCAGCCACCCTATCCCTACCCCCCCCCACCCCTCCCACACCCCCCCCACTCCCCAGCCACCCTTAGTTCATTTCTTGAGTCTAGGAGTCTCTTATGGTTTGTCTCCCTCCCCATCCCTTCCTGTTTCATTTTTCTCTCCCACCCCCCCAAACTCCTGCCTTGCCTCTCAAGTTCTTCATATCAGAGAGATCATGTGATACTTGTCTTTCTCTGACTGACTTATTTCGCTTAGCATAATACCCTCCAGTTCCATCCACGTCGTTGCGAATGGCCAGATTTCGAGGTGTTTTTTTTTAATGGAGAAATTATTTTATGATTTATGTAAACCTGAAACTACTACATGAAGTATTCTGATCTAAAGTGCTAGAAAACCACAGGCCACTGATGAAATTCAGACAGTGCTGGCTGTCAAAACACGGCATTCAGACCTTATCAGCCGCCTAACCCCAGCAGGTCCCCATAGGCTTTTGCCCTAAGTTCAGTTGGCATTCTAAGAGAATAAAAGTTTCAGACAACTTTGTAAAATTGCCACCGTGATCACATCTCTACCAAATGCTGAAACATATTTAGAAAATCTGTTATTCAAAATGTGAACTTATCCCCTCCAAAGCTTTACATATTTAAATGTCATGGTATTTGCCAATTTTGACCATGCAGATATCTATTTCAAGGTAGGAACTCTTTGAGATCTTAGCAGAGTCCCTTCTAAATGCTTTCTGCTGGTGTCTGGTGGTTGGTTATATACTATGTTATATACTCATTCTGGGCTGCACTCCATGCCTCTCCGTTCAGACATCCCTCTTTATACAAGATACACTATAAATTGGGGCGCCTGGGTGGCGCAGTCGTTAAGTGCCTGCCTTCGGCCTAGGTCATGATCCCAGAGTCCTGGGATCGAGCCCCGCATCGGGCTCCTTGCTCGGCAGGAAGCCTGCTTCTCCCGCTACCACTCCCTCTGCTTGTGTTCCCTCTCTCACTGTGTTTCTCGCTGTCAAATAAATAAAATCTTTAAAAAAAAAAAAAAAAAAAGATACACTATAAATTAAGGATAAGCTGTGAAAAGCAGTTACTGTGTCTTAATGAAAGATCCTGTGCGGACAGTCATGTTTATCTGTAGTGTTAATGTGCTGGTCTCTAAATTTGATTTCAGTCCAAAAGAATATCCGCTAAGGACGCCTTAGCCCACCCCTACCTAGATGAAGGGCGACTACGATATCACACGTGTATGTGTAAATGTTGCTTTTCCACCTCTACTGGAAGAGTTTATACCAGTGACTTTGAGCCCATCACCAATCCCAAATTTGATGACACTTTTGAGAAGAACCTCAGTTCTGTTCGACAGGTTAAAGGTGAGTATCTTTTTTGGCCCTCGGCCAGGCAGGATGAATAACAACATTTTGTACTACTGGCTATGAAAAGCTGAGTCTAGATGGTGACCAAAGTTCCTCCATATGTTTATTTTACAACCTTGCATATAGCTGTTTGTCCAGGGCATATATGCCAAGAAAGCTATGCGTGTTAGAAAAACAGATTTAATATTGCATCCAGTGGAAGGTCAGGCAGAGGAGCTTTTCAGGCTGACTTATTTAGTGAGTGTGAGACTCAAAGCAGATAATATGTATTCACTCGGTGTAATTTCATTGAATGAAAGATATTGGACTTTTTTATATAACATGCAAATTTTAGGAAGGATCAACACCCACGGAGGGAATCATTCCTTGAATGATCACAATAGAGGAGAATTTCCGATAGTCTACTCATAAAATTCCCTGACACAATCTCCTGTTGGGGTGGAGATGGAGGTTAATGACCTCCAAAATTCTGAATGATTTTAGACATTTTAGGACGTTTCAGAAGAGAGCAGTCCCCGAGGTAAACACAAAACTATGTTCCTAAACTACAAGTGCCGGGTTTTTTTTTTAAGTGATTTTCAAAAGAGCAATGATTACCAGCAATGTAGAGGATCCATTCATAAGGCCAGCTCTTGTGGAATCACTCTCAAATTTGTAGACCATTTTACTCCTCCCACGGATGGCGTTTCGAACCCATACAAATGCCTCTTGGTCAGGGGGGTGGGGAAGTTGCCTGTGTTTAGCAGCCGCTGTTGTCTTGGCTTCAGGGAAGTTCCACTGGATCCTGCCTGGTGCATGATTGGGTGTTTGCTCTCAAGAAACCAGTAGGAAATGCTGTTCAGATGCTGGCCAGTTAACTGAGAGTCCAGTGCTGCAGATTGGCATGGATTGTGTGATGTTTGTTTTCTCCACAGAAATTATTCACCAGTTCATTTTGGAACAGCAGAAAGGAAACAGAGTGCCTCTCTGCATCAACCCGCAGTCTGCTGCTTTTAAGAGCTTTATTAGGTAACTATATGTATGTAATTCTTACTTTCTTGTTACTAAAAGGATGCCGTTGCGATTTGGTTATTTGGCGTATTTCTCTTTTCATTTAGATTAGATAATATAGACAAAAAGGTTTCTTGTAACAAGATTTGGTTTTAGTCAAAAGCAAAAAAAAAAAAAAAAAAAAAATGTGAGCGTTGGTTTTTGCACCACCGTCCTTCACGGTGGTTGATTGGGGTGGTGCTTTGGCAGTTTGTTCGCAGATGACCGATGTACTGCCTGATCACGCCCATGCGCAGGGATCCTCCCGCAGCAGCAGCGTGGCAGCCACTGCCCTCGAGGTAGATGTGGTCATCTTGGTTCCCACTGCCATCCCCACCACCTTCATAATAACTATATAATAACATAATAACAATAAGCAAGCAAGATGATTTTATAGGTAGAGTGCTGGTGTGTCCTCCCTATATCTAGAGTTTTATTTAAAGAGCTTCATAGCTGCTTTGGATCCTGACAAGCCTCATTCTCTGTCTCTCTCTCTCTCTGTCCTTTCCTTCTCAGTGTCTCTTTCCCTAATCCTTGCATCAATTAAGGTCCAGCCAGGAGAAAGAAACCACACCCAGTAATGTGAACAGGGAAAATTTAAGAGTGAGAAGCATTAACTAGGAAAAGATGGTTAACTTCTAAAAGGTGCAAAAGAAGATTCTGGAGGGCCCTAAAGTAGCGAGTGCAGAAAGTAGGTACTCCCTCTAGACTAAGGAAGAATGAACAAGGAAGATATTAAGAATTTGGAGGAGGAAAAAAAAAAAAAAAAGAATTTGGAGGAGGGCCCTCCACCCAAGGCCAATAAAATTTGGACCTCTTTGTTGAGGCTATGACTGCCACAAAAACACACACAGCTTGAGAGCGGTAAAGAAAGTTTGCAAAGGTGTGGGCAGAACTGGTCCATCAGAGAGGCCTGCTGGTTGCAGAGAAACTTGCCAGGAAGTTTGAGTAGGACAAAACTGGGCCTTCCACATAAAAAGGGAAAAAACCACTCCAGAACCAGGAAGGGAAGCTGCTTCCCGATGCTGTGGACTTGCAGTGTCCTTCCAGCTTAAGCCGGGTGGCAAAGGGTAACTCTGAGTAGGGTCTGGCTCCAGTATCACAAAGCGGGACAGAGAGGGAGGATTTCGATCTGAGAGGCCACACTCTTCCTCCTTTTCTTCCCCACCTGCCTTTCTGCCTCTCCCTTTCCCTCTCTCCTTGCTTCCCTTTTAATTGGCCTGGCCATGGTGTTGAAGTTCATTAAATTTATCAAATCAAAGTCAAGAATATTTGTTTAGAATCTTTAAAATCGGAGGAGTAACTTTCATTTCTTCCATGTATTTTTCTATGGAAAGAAGGAATTAGGTTGCACTTTTACCTTTCTCTGGTTTAAAATTACTTTATCATTTTCCCCTAAGAGTCAGTGACCCAGTCAATCATGTGTTTTAATACCTTTCAGGTGCGAGTTATTCATTATCCTGGGCCCCTGGGAAGCAAAGTGGTTACACACACACCCTCAAGTTTATAATCTAGTTAGCAAAATTAGATACGTGAAATAACTGAGAAAACCAATCTGTAGATAACAAATGCTAAATGATTATCCGTTACTATTGAATTCATACTTCATAAAAGAGTGCCTATAAGGCTCATTCACATAGGTTCCCACTTAAAGTCACTGTGTTTTGAGAGGCTGCTTTTAAACGGCTAATTCTGCATCCATTGAGGTTATTTTCTTGGTTGATTATAGACATTACTATAATACCTGCCACTTTATATTACAAAGTAGGCACAGTGGAAGGCACTTTACCTACATATCTCATGTATTCATCACAATGTCCTATGAGATGGATGGCAGGCATCATCCCTTTCCAAAAGAGGAAAGATGAGAGGTTATTCTTGGCGTCCCACCTCAAGTAAATGACTTGTCATCTTTAAGCCCCTCACCGCTGCCTCACTTATGGGTACAGAATCTGAACGAACAGTTTGGAACAAATGCAGCTTTCTAGAGAAGTTAAACAAATAAAAATCCAGAAATGGACTTTATAATTTTTTTAAAGGAAGAGAGGAAAACACACAGCATCGTCTCATCCTCTTGCCCTTCGTGGTATCACAGCTGGTTTCACCGTGTCTCCATTTTTTTCCAGTTCCACTGTCGCCCAGCCGTCTGAGATGCCCCCATCTCCTCTGGTGTGGGAGTGACGGTGGAAGATAATGTACTACTGAAGATGTAATGTAGCTTTCCACTGGAGTCTGGGATTTGCAATTCTGGAGGTTAATCATGCTTGTACTGTAATTTTACTAATGAAGTTTTAAATTAACAACCACTACTTGTATGATATGAATAATATTTAGAAATGTTACTAGACTTTTAATCTTGTAAAGTGGTTGTGCTTTTAGAAGAAAAATATTTTACCCAGAGTTGCACATGTTTTATGAATTTAGTGCAGCTGTTATGGCTCACCTCAGAACAAAAGAGAATTGAACCAAATTTGGGATTTGGGGGTTTTGTGTTTTTGTTTTGTTTTGCTTTTTTTTAAAATGAAGTGAGATTGTTCACACACACACACACACACACACACACACACACACACACAGAGGACAGTCGTACATTTTGATATTTGAGCCATTCCTGAAAATTGGGGGTTTTCTAAAACAAAAGAATCTAGAAACCTTGCCTGCGACCAATCATGGAGCCACATGAGCTGATCGTGGCTGCACCTGGGGGGGTGGGGGGTGGGGCATGCCACCTAATGATCAAGCCCTATAATTAGCTTCTCATTAGAGCCGTGACGGTGATGTGTGCTGTCTAAAATCCAATGTTGTGGGTAGAGAGAATGAGTTTGTGACTAGGAGAGACTAAACTTCTGTTTTCCTTACCCAGTATAAATATATATATATATATTTAATCTATTTTTATTAGAAGTTTTTCTGCTCTTTCTTACATAAAAGAAACCCCCCAAGCATGCATCTTTCATGTGTGTAAATAACTCATTTCTGGGCTAATTTCAAAAGAATCCCAACATTGCTGTATAGAGAGAGAACTAGCTTGCACATTTTAGGTCTGTGAAATTTTGTGAGACTTTTCCTGCACTGGACAGTAAAAAAAAATAAATAAAGACAAAAACAAATTTTTAAAAATTTTAAAGCCACAAAAAAAGGCACATAGGGAATTATGTCAAATGTGTTTGTGTCCTTAGGCAAAGCTGTGGGAGTCTTGAAATGTCACAGTAGTAAATAACTTATTACTTTTTGACAAATTTTTTTTTTCTGTTGGAACACTGAATTCTTCTGTGCATATGTATATATGAATACAAATTGAAGGCCTCTACCTCCTGGAGTTATACAACTTGGCTTGTTTACCTCCACATGCTGATGATGACTATTTTTTTTTTTTTAAGTTCAATGTGGAGACTTGAAACTTGAATGTCCCTTCCAACTTTTATATTAAAAATAAAAAGACAAGAAAATTGAAGATCGTTTTTCACCTGTACAAGGAATACTAATGGATCGTCTTAAAATTGGTCTAGGAAAAAACCTTGGTGTGTGTTATGGACAATTAACTGTTAAAGTTATTGTAAGTTATCTGTATTTAGCAGAGTATTTTCATCTTGAGTGATCTGAGCTGAATTTGAAGACTATTAATAAGTTATGTTTGGAAGTTTTAACTTCAATGAAGTAATTATTTGCTGTGAAAGAAACAAACATTGAATTACTAAACAAAGATGGTGCAATATCTTTGTTTTTTTTTTATGAGGCTCCTGAGAATCAACCCAACTGAAGCATTTCAATTCACTTGAATGAGAAACGTGTTTAGTATCAAAAGAGCCCAAGAAGACACTGGTGTGAAAGGTACAATCTCAGAGGTTGGTCAATTACCGTGGCACACTTACTGGTCACTTTGTACAATGTAGATTTGAAGTACAGTGGTGAAAACATTAAATGTGACATTTGAAAAAGATGTGTTATCTGTTTTCTTTCAATTCTTTTCCTTTGTTTTCTCTCCAGTATAGCTTGTATTCCTGATTTTGCAATTTTTTTTCAAAGATTTTATATATTTATTTGACACAGAGAGAGAGAGCACAAGCAGGCAAAGAGGCAGGCAGAGAGTGGGGGGGAAGCAGGCTCCCTGTTGAGCAGAGAGCCCAATGCGGGGCTCGATCCCAGGACCCTGAGATCATGACCTGAGCCGAAGGCAGAGGCTTTAACCCACTGAGCCACCCAGGTGCCCCTGATTTTGCAGTTTTAAGACATTTCCTATTTATATTTTTATTTTGATCTTTGAGGAAATTAATCATGGTTTCTAAAATTCTTCCCAGAAACTTAACATTGCCAAAAATATATCAAAAACTTAGTTAAGTAATATTAAAGATATTGTGAATCAAATATATATAATTTGAAAGTCTTTCCAGACCTTAGAGTCTAATCTAGTGGTTTTCAAGCTTTTTTTTTTTTCTCTTTTGAGCAAAGAACCCTATTCTCATGTGAGATCAAATTTCAATACACCGGAGTCCAAAACATTAAATAAACAAACTGAATGAAGCCCTGCCGAGGACTTGACCTCACCCTTCTCTTCCTTTCTGCCTCCTGCCCCTGGCAGCCCAAAGGTAATTCTAACAAAGGAAAAAGTCCCAGCTGGAGTGTGTGGGTGGGTCAGTCAGTTGAGCATCTGCCTTCAGCTCAGGTCATGATCCCAGGGGTCCTGGGATCAAGCCTGCTCCAGGCTCCCTGCTTAGCGGGGAGCATGCTTCTCCCTCTCCCTCTGCTGCTCCCCCTTCTTGTGCTCTCTTGCTCTCTCTGTCAAATAAATAAATAAAATATTTTTTTTAAGTGTTGGGGGGAGAAGTCCCAGCTGGGAGGTGGTGTTATTAGGACCTGACACCAGACTCCCTAACTTTAGAATATCTTCCCTGTGGCAGATAAGGCAATATGACTCCGGAGTTTGTAGATGGCATGTATTTCCCCCATCTTTCCTTGATTTAGCAAAATGAATGGATTTTTTTTCCTGACCTGGAGGGAATTGACTGTTCTAACTCATATAAATTGGTACACATACAATAAACACAATAGTTTGTTCTTCCAATAAACTTTTGATTACCTACTTAGTGCAAGAATTAACAAGGACACCTTGTTGACATCAATAGTACTTGAATAAGAAAACTAGTTTTTGTCACTTAAGAGAGAACATTATGAGTTGCACATACAACGGTTTGAAACAATTCTTTACAGGTAGTTAGACCTATTCCCACTGGAACCTGCTCAGCTAGCCAAGGGATGTGTGCCCTGGTTTTTTTTTTTTTAATTGTTGATAATTGCAAAAATGGGGAATTTCTACAGCCAGTGAATCAGTATGGACAGATAAGTTAGGGTTCTAATCAGCTACAGTTTGTTTGCCATTTAGGTATAAGACCCAGAAGATGGAAGTAATTTCTTGCAATAATTCATATTCCAAGGTTTGGAATTTTTATTTTGTTTCTCTTCTGTGGTATGTCATTTAAAATACTACTCTTATATTAAAATAAAATACATTAAAGAATAGAATATGACATTTGCATGAATTTTGAAATAAAGACCACTTTGGGGGAGCTGTTTCCTACTATGCTCTAAGGAATATCAAAACAGCATGGGTAGTAAATGAGCACTTTGAGTTTTCTCTTCCTCTCTCCTTCTTTAAATAGTCTTTCCTTGGCTTCCATAACACCACTCTGTTTTTCTCCCTTCTTGGGGGCCAGTCTCCTGTACAGGCTTCTTCTGCTTTCTGCTTAATTCTGCTTAATTTCTGCTTAATTCTCACAATGTTAGGTTCCCTGGGCTAGGGATCAGTCCTGAATCCTGGCTTCTTTTCATGCTCTAAAGCCACAGACTCTTGACAGTTGGCTACTCTCATCCTGTGACCTCATCTGCCCTCAACGAGCATAAGAGAATGAACCCAAATCTCTTACCTATATACCCAGATTTTTCTGCTAGGTGCCTATCAGAAATCTCCACTTGGTTATCTTATAGGCATCTCAGACATGTGAAAAGCTGAAATTAGTAATGTTTCCCACACAACTTTATTTAATCCATCTTGCTCTTCCATAGTGGTTCTTTTTCCCCCTTCCTAGACTAGGGCCAACCTTAGCATATTATGAGGAATTATGGAAGAGAAAGGAATTTTATGTTTGGGGGCAAGAGAGACAGAGTTGGGAGCTGGCCCAGGCTACAGCACCCCCTAACATTAGGTTAGGACCTGTGCCAGGGTGGTGCTCTTGGCACTATGGCACCAGGTTTTCCTTTTTTGGCAGGAGAGGTGAAAGAGAATGGCTCAGTTTACAGTGTTCATCAGTCTTGGGCCAGGGCTTCACCATCCATCCCGTTACTTAGGCTAGAAATCAAGAGTCCTTGTTACTCCCATCTTCACTCCAGAATTCATGCCGTTTTTTCCATTCCATTCTTTAACATTCATTTATCTTAATGTTCTAAATTACATGCTGTAAAAAAAATAAAACTTTCCCGGTTGATGAGTTAGATGCTACTGAACCTTGTTTTCCATTTTGGAAATCAGGGCTGAATTGAAGAGACTGCTGAGCTTAACATCCAGTTTCTCCTCTCTCAAGATTACAATACTTTGAGAATCAAACCCATAAGTGGTGACATTTTTCCTACACTTCATATGTGTCAGGTGTACAGCTCTGTAATTCAACATCTGTATACACCACAAAGTGAGTACCAGCAAAAGTGAAGTTACCATCCATCACCATACAGTTGCCCTGCTTCCCCTATTTGGCCCACCCCCAGCCTCCTCCTCTAACCATTTGTGTGTTCTCTGTATGAGTTTTTGTTTTGGTTTGTTGTTTTTAAACTCCACGTGAGTGAAATTATATGGCATTTGGCTTCATCTGACTTATTTTGCTTAGTGTAATACATTCAAGGTCCATCCATGTCACAAATTGCAGGATTTTTCTTTTTTATGGCTGAGTAGTATTCCATTGTATAAATATACTACTACATCTTCCTTATCCGTCTCTTGACAGATCCTCAGGTGGTTTCTAGATCTTTTTTTTTTTTAAGATTTTATTTATTTGTCAGAGAGAGAGAGCACAAGTAGGGGGAACAGCAAGCAGAGGGAGAAGCAGGCTTCCCACTGAGCAAGGAGCCTGATGTAGGACTCAATCCCAGGATCCTGGAATCATGACCCAAGCTGAAGGCACACGCTTAACCGACTGAGCCACCCAGGTGTCCCTGTTGTTTCTATATCTTGGCTATTGTAAATAATGTTGTAATGAACACAGAAGTGTATATATTTTTTCAGATTATTGTTTTCATATTTGTCACCTAAGTACCCAGATGTGGAATGGCTGGGTCACATGGTAGTTCTTAATTTTCTGAGGACTCTCCATAGTGTTTTCAATAGTAGTTGCACCAATTTACAACCCCACCAACAATGTATAAGGGCTTCCTTTTCTCTACATCCTTTCCAACACTTATTTCTGTTGGGTTTTTTTTCTAATAGCCATTCTCATAGATGTGAGGTGATACCTCATCATAGTTTTGATTTGCATTTCCCTAATAATGATGTTGAACATCTTTTCATGTGCCTGTTGGCCGCCTTTATTTGTTCTTAAGAGAAAGGTTTATTCATCTCTTCTGCCAATTTTTTAGTAGTATTGTTTTTTGTTGAGTTGTATGGGTCCTTTCAGCTCATTAACCCCTTTATCAAATAAGGTTTGCAAATATCTTCTATTCCTAGGTTCCCTTTTTGTTTTGATGATGGTTACCATTGTGCAGAAGCGTTTGTTTGTTTATTTTTGCTTTAGTTCCCCGGGACTTTGGAGTCTGATCCACAAAGATCAGACTAAAACCTATATCAAGGAGTTTACCACCTGTATTCTCATCTTGGAATTTTATGGCTTCAGGTCTTATATTCAAGTCTTTAATCCATTTTGAGTTAATTATTGTGTATGGTGTAAGACAGTAGTCTAGTTTCATTCTTTTGCATGTGGCTGTCCAGTTTTCCCAGCACCATTATTGAAGAGACTATCCTTTCGCCATTGTATGTTCTTGGCTCCTATATCATAGATTATGTCTGTGTGTGTTGGAGGGGTTATTTCAGGGCTCTTGATTATGTTCCATTGATGTATGTCTGTTTCTGTACCAATACCATACTGTTTTGATTACTATAGCTTTGTAGTATAGTTTTATTTATTTATTTAATTTTATTTATTTATTTGACAGAAAGAGATCACAAGTACCCAGAGAGGCAGGCAGAGACAGAGGGAGAAGCAGGCTCCCCGCCAAGCAGAGAGCCCGATGTGGGGCTCGATCCCAGGACCCTGAGATCATGACGTGAGCCGAAGGCAGAGGCTTTAATCCACTGAGCCACAGGCGCCCCTGTAGTATAGTTTTTTGTTGTGTGTTTTTTTTTTTTTAAAGATTTTATTTATTTATTTGATAGAGGGAGAGAGATTCCAAGTAGGCAGAGAGGCAGGCAGAGAGAGAGGGGGAAGCAGGCTCCCTGCTGAACAGAGAGCCCGATGTGGGGCTCGATCCCAGGACCCTGAGATCATGACCTGAGCCGAAGGCAGAGGCTTTAACCCACTGAGCCACCCAGGCGCCTCGTGTAGTATAGTTTTAAATCAGGGAGCCTGATACCTCAAGCTTCATCATTCTTTCTCAAGATTGCTTTGGTTCCATGCACATATTAGAATTATTTTAGTTCTGTGAAGTATGCCATTAGAATATTGATAGGTATTGCATTGAATCTGTAGATTACTTTGGGTGTTGTTACAGACAGTTTAACAAAACTAATTCTTCCAGTCCATGAATACAGAATATCTCTTTGTGTCCTCTTCAGTTTCTTTAATCAGCATCTTACAGTATTCATTATACAAGTCTTTCACTTCCTTGGTTTAATTTATTCTTAGGTCATTTATTCTTTTTGATGCAATTTGTAAATGGTACTGTTGGGGCGCCTGGGTGGTTCAGTTGGTTAAATGTCTGCCTTTGGCTCAGATCATGATCCCAGGGTCCTGGGACAAATCCCCGAAGCAGGTGCTTTGCTCAGTGGGGAGTCTGCTTCTTCCTCTTCCTTTGCCTGCCGCTCTGCCTACTTGTGATCTCTGTTAAATAAATAAAATCTTCTAAAAATAAAATAAGTGTTCTCATTCTTTTTTAAGTAATCTCTACACCCAGCACAGGGTTCAAACTTAACACCCCAAGATCAAGAGTCGCATGTTCTACTGACTGAGCCAGCCAGGTGCCCTGGTATTGTTTTCTTAATTTCTCTTTCTGATGTCTTGTTATTTGTGTATAAAAATGCCACAGAGCGGCGCCTGTGGCGCCTGCCACAGAGGGTGGCTCAGTCAGTTAAGTGTCTGCCTTAGGCTCAGGTCATGATCCCAGGGTCCTGGGATTGAGCCCTGCATTGGGCTCCCTGCTCAGAGGGGAGCCTCCTTCTCTCTCTCCTGCTCCCCCTGCTCACTCTCTCTGTCAAATAAAATCTTAAAAAAAAAAAAAAGCCACAGCTATCTGTATGTTGATTTTGTATCCTATAACTAACTCAGTTACTAGTTCTAATTGTATATTTGGTAGATTCTTTAGGGGTGTGTGTATACACACACACACATATATATATATCATCTGTAGATAGTGGGAGTTTTATTTCTTCCTTTCCAATTTGGATACCTTTCGGGGCACCTAGGTGGCTCAGTGGGTTAAAGCCTCTGCCTTCAGCTCAGGTCATGATCTCAGGATCCTGGGATCGAGCCCCGCATCGGTCTCCCTGCTCAGCAGGAAGCCTGCTTCTCACGCTACCATGCCCTCTGCTTGTGCTCCCTCTCTCACTGTGTTTCTCTCTGTCAAATAAATAATCTTTTAAAAAAATAAAATAAAGCAGGGAGGCTGCTTCCTCTTCTCTCTCTCTGCCTACCTCTCTGCTTACTTGTGAGTTCTGCCTCTCTGTCAAATAAATAAAATTTTTTTAAAAAGTTTGGATACCTTTCTTTTTCTTATCTAATTGCCATGTCAACTTCCAATACTATGTTGAATAGAAGTAGCATCCTTGTCTTGTTCCTGATTTTAGAAGAAAAGTTTTCAGTTTTTCACCATTTAGTATGATATATAGGATTCTCATATATGACACTTTCTTATGAGGTAAGTTCTCTCTATACCCACTTTTTTGAGTTATTATAAATGGATGCTGAATTTTGTCAAATGCTATTTCTGCATCTATTGAGATGATCATATGACTTGTCTTTTGTTAATGTGGGGTATTGATTTGCAGGTGTTGAACCATCCTTACATCCCACTTGAATAGGATATGTGATTCTTTTAATGCATTTTTGGACTTGGGTTGCTAATATTTTGTTGAGGATTTTTGCATCTATGTTCATCAAGGGTATTGGTCTGTAATTTCCTTTTTTTGTGTGGTGTTCTCTGGTTTTGGTGTAAGGATAATAATGCTGGCCTTGTAAAATGTGTTTAGAAGCCTTCCCCTCTCTTCAGTTTTTTTCAAAGAGTTTGAGAAAGATCAGTATTAAATCTCTTGAGTGTGTGGCAGAATTCTCCAGTAAAGTTGTCTGGTCCTGGACTTTTTGTTTGTTGGGAGGTTTTTCATTACTGCTCCATCCTCCTTACTACTAATCTGTCTAGTCACATTGTATATTTGTTCATGATATAATCTTGAAAGATTGTATGTTTCTAGGAATTTTTTTAAATTAACATATAATGTATTATTGGTTTCGGAGGTAGAGGTCAGTGATTCATCAGTCTTATATAATACCATTTTATAATACCAATACCAATGGTCTACAATCCATTTTTTTTAAGTTTGCCCAATTTTTTTGGTGTATAGTTATCTTCCCTACATTTGTAAGTGACTTTATCAGTAAATGAACAATGCCCAGAATCTTGGAAAGAAGTGGCAAATTGCTGTTGGTAGAACTTTTAACAAGTAAGACTTTTTTGCTAAGAGGTCAGCTTCTATGTTAGGTAGCAGACTTCAGAGGTCTACAATCCAGTGGTCAGTCTCCTTGTGTGTCAGGGAAATACTCATCAAAGATCTCTGGGTTTATTTTAACTTTTATTTGGATAATAACACTGGTCGTCAAAGCTCATCATCCTCATAGCCAACTTCATCCAGTTCTTAATTGCAGCAACTATATCATGGTTTTTAAGAATGAATTAGATTTAGAGTCTTTGAGAATCCTCATCCTTGAGAAAAAAAATCTTGTACAGACAGTATTGTGGGATCCTTTTAAAAACGATATTGGGTGTGTGTGTGTGTGTGTGTGTGTGTGTTAGTATTACATTCACACATGGTACAACCTACAAAAGGACAGTGAAAAGGGAATCATTCTCCCAAAAGTCAAAGCACTGTTTCCAATTTCTGTGGATCATTCCAGAGATACTCTGCATAATCAAGCTTACGTATTTTTATAGGAGTGCTAGCCTAATCTGCACACTGTCTTGCGTCTTGCCTTTTTCCATGTGATACATATAGAGACTGTTCCACATAAACACACACACATAGCTAATGCTTTTAAACTGAGCCACTTTTTTATTAATGAAGGTAAACAATGAATAACTTGAACTAATTACCCCTTATCCATGTTTTTATCCTTTATCATGACATTGTTTTCCATGATGACAAATAATTCAGGGTAAAACCAACTAACCCAGTTTTCCCCCAGGTAAGCCATTGCTCATATATGTAGTAGCACCTGTCCTTTATATCATTTATTATTTTATTTATTTTTTATTTTATTACATTTTTATTGATTTTCTTTAAAGTATTCAAGCCACTTTTTTTTTTTTTTAAGCCACTTTTTTTTTAACCAACCATTTTCCATCTCCCTAAACACACTGAGGCATTTGTTGTATAAACTCTTACTTGACAAGTTCAGATGTGGCCCTATCTACTCATTTCTGTACCATTTTTTATTCCATTGTGTTTGCCAAAATTCCTATCATTCAAGAGTTCTCCAGTTATTTTACCAACAAGGCCCTTAAAAATTAACATGTCTTTACATACATCATCACACATATGGCAAATAAGGGCCAAGTGAATAATCACATTGTTAATACCCATGTTCTCAGCTAACTAGGAACAATCAGGTGAAGCTGGGTTTTGCAACCAGTTGTGTTCATATGTCTTGTTAAGTACAGCAAAGATATTTTTATTTCCAGCATTATAGATGATTTGATATTCTAAAAAACAAGCTCCATTAAACACTTAGGAATTCTTTTTTTTTTTTTTAATTTAAAGACTTTATTTATTTATTTATTTATTTGACAGAGACATAGCAAGAGAGGGACCACAGCAGGGGGAAGTGGGAGAAGGAGAAGCAGGCTTCCTTGCAGAGCAGGGATCCCGATGCGGGGCTCAATCCCAGAACCCTGGGATCATGACGTGAGCTGAAGGCAGACGCTTAACGACTGAACCACCAGGTGCCCCAACACCTAGGAATTCTTGATGAAATATAACAATAAGTAGCCAAGCTTACGGAAAGAGGGAAATCTTTAAGGACCAAAACCAAAGAGCTCTGGAGTCATTGCTTCCCTAAGGCCATCTGCCAACTGGTGAGAAATACAGCAGCTAACGCTAAAGCTTAATATTTATCAACTGATTATAATATGCCAGGCCCTGCTGTAAGTACCATACAAATACTAACTGTACATCAGCTCCTTAATGTGGGTACTATTATTAGCCCCATCTTTCACAGGAAGAAACAGACTCAGAGAAACCCATGAGAATCTTGGATAGAAACACTACATGGGAGACAGGCGATACATACAACCTTGAGCAAAATATGGAATTAAAATTTAGATTTCCATATAAAGCTGACATACTCCAAGAGGTATTCCTTCAGTGAAAGGAAAAAAACAAAGTCCAACCTGCCACAAGGAAATGTGTCTGTTACAACCTTAGCCCTTGGTGGGAAAGAAGTGTTCCACGGGAATACTAAACCACAAGTTTACCCAAACACATCATTTAGAGTTCAGATTTATGCTATCAAGAAGCCTCAGAAATGCAAATCAAAATATGAAACGGCTCTCAGTTAATAGTGCCCTGGGGTGCCTGGCGAAAGCAAACATAGGTGCTCTTTTGTGGATGCATCCTTAACTGAAGCCTCCAAAGGACTCCAGTGGATAAAACGCACCCAAATATGAGCTCACAACCCAAAGTAACAAAACATAAGGAAATAAGCCACTATACATGAGAGACCATTAAGAATTAAGTACAAAAGATATCAGAAGTACTGGATGCCGAATACAAAATGATGTTGCTTTAAAATATTTAGAGAAGGGGCGCCTGGGTGGCTCAGTTGTTAAGTGTCTGCCTTCGGCTCAGGTCATGGTAGCAGGGTCCTGGGATCCAGCCCCATATCAGGCCCCCTGCTCGAAGAGAAACCTGCTTCTCCCTCTCTCACACCCCCTGCTTGTGTTCCCTCTCTTGCTGTCTGTCAAATAAATAAAATCTTTTTAAAAAAATAATAAAATATTTAAGGAAATAAAGGTATGATGGACTTTTAAAGGGGGGGGGCACCTGGGTGGCTCAGTCAATGAAGCATCTGACTCTTGATTTCAGCGCAGGTCATGATCTTGGTTGTGAGATTGAGCCCTACATCGGGGCTCTGCACTGGGTGTGGAGGCTGCTTAAGGTCCTTTCTCTGTTCCTCTCTTAAAAACAAACAAAAACAAAAAAAAGCCAAACAAGAAATAAAAGTCATTGAACTATGACCAGGCAAATTTGAAAAATAATAAACTTATACAAATGAAAAAAAAAAAGTCATTGAAAGTAAAAACAGAATGGGTAAGTTAAACAGTTCACTGAACACTGCCAAAGAAAACAAACTAAAGAGATGCGTGGGTAGTTCAATTGGTTAAGCATCTGCCTTCGGCTTGGGTCATGACCCCAGGATCCTGGGATCGAGCCCCACATCGGGCTCCTTGCTCAGCAAGGAGCCTGCTTCTCCCTCTGCCTGCTCTGCCTGCAGCTCCCCTTGCTTATGCATTCTCTCTCTCTCTTTCTGACAAATAAATAAAAATCTAAAAAAAAAAAAAAACCAACAAAAAAACCTAAAATTTGTAAAAGATTCCCAAGAATACATTACCTAGTGTACAGCAGAAACACATAAATATGCACAGAAAATAATAAGAGACTTGGGGGATAGAGTGAGAAAGATTGAATCTATAAAATGGGAGTTGCAAAGGTAACAGAAGAGAAGCAAAACTAAGTAACAGCTGGAAATTTTCTGGATCATGGTAGGGAACCATGGATTTAAGCACACAAATCATAAGCAGGATTGTGTTCTAGTGCGACTACAGGATGACAAAGCGGTCTTAAATGGGACAAAGAAAAATGGCCTAAAAAGAGTAACATTGAGAACTTCTCAACAGCAACAACTAAAGCTAGAAAGCAACAGAATGATAAGTCAAAGTTCTGAGAAGAAATAAATGTTCACCTAAAATTATAAACTGTCATTCAGTGCAAAGACTCAAAAGATATTTTCAGAACACAAATTTCAGCTTACTATGAATAGATCACCACCAAAGGATGTACTTCAAGAAGAAGATAAAGAATAACTAAGCAGCTCTCCAATGCAAGAACGGTGAACAAAGAAACTGATGAACATGTAGGGAAAACTAAGCAAATGCAGGTTGCATAGAGCAAATAATAACAACATCTAGTTGGGAAGGGGATAAAATCGGACAGGGATTTTCTAAACTAGAATACACATACCTGCGGGAAGAAAGGAAGACTCTGAGAGGGGCAGAGGCACATCTATTTTTAAATCAGCTTCAGTATGTTCCTGCCATCACTCTCTAGGGTGTCCTCCACCTACCCCTTCACAATCACCATCCTCCTGCTTCACAAAAGAAAGACATACTTCTTACACCATGATTATTACTGTGTGTGGCCCAATGGCCCTATGTGTAAAAAGCTCATTTGCTAAGTAAGAGACAGTATGAAACAGTTGTTTATAAAGCCCTCACCTCTTCCATCTCACTGCTGTCAAATAATACGCCAATCCTGAAAGATAACCTCTTGAAAGTAAAGCAAAGAGAGCATTAGTAAGGGACGCCTGGGTGGCTCAGTTGGTTAAGCAGCCGCCTTCGGCTCAGGTCATGATCCCAGGGTCCTGGGATCGAGTCCCACATCGGGCTCCTTGCTCAGCGGGGAGCCTGCTTCTCCCTCTCCCCCTGCCTGCTGCTTCTCCTGCTTGTGCTCTCTCTGTCTCTGTCTCTCAAATAAATAAATAAAATCTTTAAAAAAAAAAAAAAAAAGAGAGCATTAGTAAGAAATATTGAGACTGGCAGAATTTTTCACTCGGGCAACAAATGCATACCACAGCTCTGTCTTAAAATTCAGAAGTGAGAGGGTTTTTTTATGGAAACATGTATAAAATGAAGCCAGACTTTTTCTAACAAATTAAATCTATTTTGACTGCTTGGTTTGCCAATAAGGACTTTCCAATCAGTTCATATGGTAGTCATTTTTTCCATAATTAGAATTAGCTGGAATCTGCAGCTACCAAGTGCTGACAAAAATAGGCAAAAGATTAAAAAATTATCAAAAAATATTGTACAAATGTTGGCAAGAATGTGAGAATTCGGAACCCTTGTGCATGGCTAATGGGAGTATAAAATGGCGTTGCTGCTATGGAAAAGTGTCGTGGGGTTCCTAAAATTAGAATTATTTTTTGATCCAGCAAATCCCATTTCTGGGTATATACATAAAGAACTGAAAGCAGGGACTGAAACAGATATTGAACACCAGTGTTCATAGCACTAATTCACAATAAGCCAAAGGTGGAAACAGCCCAAATGGCCATCCATGGATGAATGGATAAATAAAATGTGTGTATACACACACACACATATAATGGAATATTATTCAGGCTTTTAAAGGGAAGGACATGCTGATACTTGATGCATGGATGAGACTTGAGCACATTATGCTACATGAAATAAGCCAGATACAAAAGAAAAAAATACTGTGTAATTCTACTTATATAGGTACCTAGAATAGTCAAATTCATAGAAGGTAGTATAGTGGCTATCAAGGAGGGAGGAGGGAGGAAGTGAGTGGGAATGGAGAATTAATGTCTCATAGGTATGGAACCTCAGTTTCAAATGAAAAAGTTCTGGAGATGGATAATGGTACTGGCTGCATAACAATGTGAAAATAGTATCACTGAACTGTACGGTGTTTCCCAGAAATAGAAAGATGTCTGATCATTAATTTGTCTCTTTTCTAAGTCATAAAATCATTTTAAGGATATAAAATAAATTGTAAATTTGAGGGTTCACTTCTGAACTCTCAATTCTATTCTACAGATCTAGATATTGGTCTTGATTTTTGTAGCCTTACAGTAAGTTTTGAAATCAGGAAGTGGGGGTCCTCCAACTCTGTTCTTTTTCAAGACTATTTTGGCTCTTCTGAGTCCCTTGCATTTCCATATGAATTTTAGAATCAGCCTGTTAACTTATGCAGAGACCAGCTGAGATTTTGATTAAGGATCACACTGAACCTGTAGATCGGTTTGGGGAATTTACCATGTTAATCATATTAAATCTTCCAATCCATGAACATGGGATGTCTATCCAGTTATTGAGCTCTGCTTTCAGTTCTTTCAAGGTTTTGTAATTTTCCATGTACAAGTCTTGTACTTCTTTTGTTAACTTTATTTCCAAGTACTTATTTTTGATGGAATTTTATGTTCATTTTCAGATTATTACTTATAAAGATACAATTGATTTTTGTATATTGATACTATCCCAAATTGGCTGAACTCATTGATAAGTTCTAAAAAATTTTTTATGTATTCCCCTTAGGATTTTATGATAAAGTGTAGCATTCTCTGGAAAAACACTGTAATCCAAAAATTTTATATAAAGCTTTTCTGGTTTTTCCCCCCTGAGGGTAAAACAGAATAATAAAAAGTTTCAAGTTATGTTTTTTAAAAAAAATGATACCATTTAATAAGAAATTTTTTTCTTTTTTTTTAATGTAGCCTCCACACCCAGCGTAGAGCTCAGCACAGGGCTTGAATTCACAACCCTGAAATCAAGACCTGAGCTGAGATCAAGAGTCGGACACCTAACTCTGAGCCACCCACATACCCTAAGGAAATCTTTTGTTTTTGTTTTTTTAGATCTTATTTATTTGACAGAGAGAGACAGCAAGAGGGGGAACACAAGCAAGGGGAGTGGGAGAGGGAGAAGCAGGCTTCCCACTCAACAGGGAGCCGGATGTGGGGCTCGATCCCAGGACCCTGGGATCATGACCTGAGCTGAAGGCAGACGCTTAACAACTGAGCCACCCAGGTGCCCCCCCACCAAAGTTTTATTTATAGCTGGGTCCCCTACCACCACCACCACCACCACCAATTCAGGATCTAGCCCCAGATGATGTCTTGCATTTGGTTGTCATGTCTTTTTAGCATCCTCTAATAGGAGAGGCTTTCTGCCTTTTCCTTCCTGGCATCTGGCAATTTTGAAGATACAAAGCCAACTGTCATGTAGAATGTCCTACAAAGATTTCGGTTTTTCTGATTGTTTCCTCATAATTAGATTCAGGTAAAACAATTCTGGAAAGACTATTACAGAGCTGATGTGGTGTGCTTCGCATTCCATCAAAACAGGAGGCACAAACATTTGTCCCATTTGGGGTTTGATCATTTGATCATTTGATCAGGTTGTGCTTGCCAGATCTCTCATAAAAGTACCCTTTCCTTTCATAATTAGTAAGTAATCTATGGGAAGGTACTTAGAGACCACATCTTATTCCTCAACCAACTCATCCTGGGCCATCTACTGACGGTCTTTGGCCCAATTATTTATTATGTTAGTGTTTGGGAAATCGCGCTTTCCTAATTTTCTTATTTTTTCTACACTTGACTTTTAGTCCCCAAACAGATTCAGCCATATAGTGAAGGACTCATCAACATTTCGGTATATGAACCTACCTTCCATGAAAGTTCCAAAACTGCCCCTGAAGGAAGCTGTGGCAAACACTGTTCGCGGACCACTGAAATCTCTCCTTCCCTGGCACAAGACTAGACTATGTTCCCAAGCCCCCAGTGGCAATATGTGGGCATGTCTAAATTCTCTCCAGTGGAATGTCAATGGAAGGGATGTGTGCCATTTCCAGGCCTAGGCCTTAGGATGATGGATATACTCCTCCATGCTTTCTCTCTTCTTACTAACTAGAGCCCACGGCCATTTGGCCTTGACCATGAAGATGACAATGCCTTAGAGCAGGAATCAGTAAACTACAACCACCACAGATCAGATCAGACTGTTTTTGTAAATAAAGTTTTATTGGAACATGGCCACATTTGCTCATATACATATTTTCAATAGTTGCTTTCACATAAAAAATGTCATGGCCCCCAAAGCCTAAAATATTTATTATCTGGCCACTTACAGTAAAAGTTTGCCAATCCCTGCTTTAGTATATAGTAGGCACTTGAGAAATGAGAAATGGTAACTTTCCCATTCAATGGGCCCCTTAAATTCCACCACCAAATGTATTTGAAACCTCTATCTTGGGGGGGGCGGGGGAAGCCTGACCCTAATACCTCCAGTTCTTTCCTTTTTTAACTGTTAAGCTTCCGGAAATTCCAGGATCTTGATTTCAGCCCTCTCCCACACATCCATCCACCTCGCGCATTAGGGCCAGGTGAATCTTCCCAAAACAGGATTGTCATCGCAATCTGCCTTGCTCAAGACCTCCCACTGTCTATTGCCCTGACATCAAACCTTAGCCTTCCAGACCCAGTAATCTTTTTTTTTTTTTTAAGATTTTATTTATTTATTTGAGAGAGAGAGATCACAAGT